>VDFB02000015.1:482370851-482761320 GCA_007258455.2 Sequoia sempervirens | reverse complement strand
TAAGGGGATGTCTAAAGGGGTCATAATAGAATGTGTTAATTAAGGGGATGTCTTAGGGGTCTTAAGGGGATGTCTAAAGGGGTCATAATAGAACATGTTAATTAAGGGGATGTCTAAAAAGGTCATAATAGAACGTCTTAAGGGGATGTCTTAAGGGGTTATAATATGTCTTAAGGGGATGTCTAAAGGGGTCATAATAGAACATGTTAATTAAGGGGATGTCTTAAGGGGTCTTAAGGGGATGTCTAAAGGGGTCATAATAAAACATGTTAATTAAGGGGATGTCTAAAAGGGTCATAATAGAACATCTTAAGGAGATGTCTTAAGGGGTCATAATATGCCTAAATATATAGAATATTGATTTGATACATAGAAGTACATAGAGTATGTTTAATTTTGTAAGTATGTATGTACATATATGTCATCTCAAAATGATGTTTACAAAATTTGGATATGCCATCTCAAGAACATTTCAAACTAGTGGCTAGAATGTAGTAGGTCTTCACACCACTTGATATCAAAAAGGTACAAGCAATATCAATGAAATCATCAAAACATACATATTTTAATTTATATAAAACCATCTATATGTACATAACTCAAGTACCTACATTTAAAAGTATTCGAGGTTGAATGCAGGAATCCTCTCCTTTTTGTTCCAAAGTATGAGATCAATGCAATGATGGCTTTAGGATAAAAAAATGACAATAAACTCAATTTAACTATTAATGTCCAAGCAATATCAATATGTAATCAAAACATGTATTTAAATATAATTTTAACTAATAATTGCTTTTACCAAGTATTCCATGTTGTCTAGGTTGAATTTGGTATGGATCAGATCCTTTGTGATTATGCCTTAAGGATGTATAAATGGACAATTTAAATCAATTTCAACTAATAACACACTTGACCAATGTCCAAACATGTATTTAATGTATTTAAAAGGATAAAATAAAACTAAAACTATATTTACGTATATTTACTTATTCCATTGTACCATCTGCATTCTCTCTCTTTTGCAATGCATCTATGATTTCCTCATGCTCTTCCACAGAAATTGACCATAGCAATTTTTTTTAAGGTCTTCCACCTACACGCTCTAGTTTTATATTTGTTGCCACCACCAAATGTAATAATGCATAATCTTTTTATGTGTTTCATAGTCTTCAATGCAGGTAGAACATTCTTCTTCTCAAGTATTTTCAGAGCCAAGTGCCAACAACCACCACCGGATCCTATTGGAAAACACATGTTCAAAACCACCATCAAACAACTTCTCAAAATTTACTTAAGGATCAAAGACTTGTTCTAAAAATTGCTTAAGGATCTAAAATTTATATCAAAATTTTCTTAAGGGAGGTGTCTTAAGGGGATCACTCATACCCTTGATAATGAAAGCCATCATCATCTTCGAGGTGTTAACAACTTATGTTTAGTTTTTCTCTACACAACGAGCTAACCAATATTCTCGCTTTGCTCTTGATTCCCTCAAAGTAACCGTGATAATAATATGTCCTCTACCAACAACCAATTTAATAACTTGTGCATATCCATATAACTAATTTAGTATTAAAATAACTTAATAAAGCAAAATAAAATGAAATAAATTTAAATTAAAATTACCTTCTTGTACAAGGTCTGAAACACAATCATAATCTTCAGATGCAAACAATTGATCATTTTCTTCAATAGTTCTTTCATATTGATTATGTGCTTCTACAGGTGTCAACGATCTTTGCTCCCACTATTCAACCCATTCTGTATTTTCACAAGCTTCCCAATTTCCTGAGATACAAAAATGGAAAAAACATGCAAGCTCCCTTGTCCAAATAGTCCATGTGCTTGCTGTCGCACTCCTAAATGAATGCCATTTAGTAGATCCACTAATTGTCTCACAATCAACTCTAGATACAATGTTTTCTTCTTCCACCAACCAAAAGAATTGATGAACTGTAGAGTAATCACTTGAACCAAGTGTAGATAATCTTCTATTACACCAATCCACAATCTTATGTGCATTTTTAAATTTTACTGAATCCTCAAATTTTAATTGTTCTCTAGCAAGAATTCTTTTAACACACGCACCAGCTCCATCATGTTCTCCTTTACCATGCCCAGCTTCAAAAAAACTCCATATATGTTGGACATTAAGTTCCTTGTGAACCTACTTAACCAATAGAACATTCTAGCATTTTTGAACTGCCCCGTACAATTATCTGACCATATGAGGTGTTCTTTCATATGGATTCCTCTTTCTTTTAAATTTCTATAAAATATACTAAAACAATATTGAACAAACTCTGATGAGTGTAACCAATTGTCACTCAAATAAAAATGATACTCCCTCAAAACTTTTCTATCATCCTCAGTGCTATCATCTGCATGTCTATAAACAATATGGACAAACATAGCTACTTGCACTAAATTATAATATTGAGATTGAATTTCCTCTTGCAGAGCGAGAGTATAATTCTCCTCAAAATCAACCACTAAAAGTATAGTAAAATTAATTGAAATGTTTTACATAAAACACATCACATCGAAAGATGTTCAGAGTACAACATATTTTGGCACAATTTTACATAAATCACCATAAATGCATTTACTCAACTTTTTAAGTGTAATCTCAAAATCACAACGCTTTCCTATTTTTCCATCTTTTAAAGAATAGTGAACATTCCTAAATCTTTTGACGTCTACTAATTGTTGTCCAAAATCATGATCAACACTTTCATGCAAACAAATTCTTAAAAATGAAAGATTTATGTAGTTAATGCATTGTCCAGAAATACAAGAACTTAAATAAAATAATTTATCATTAGATTTTTCACAAAACAAACCTGAAATAAACTCTCTTATTGCTTCAGGTGGCATATCAATACCACAATCCTGTATAATCATGTTAGAATGCAAGGTACAACATATATATCGAAAAACATCATAAAAATAACGAAATTGAACATGTATTTTACAACAACAATATATTCGTTGCTTATTAATTTTTACATACCAGGGTTTACATTTTTCAAAAGACCTTTGACTTATTTTAATATTACCAGGTAACACTGAATCACTACAAAATTTTCTATAAAATTCAGTTTGTGTTGTATCTAATAGGTTTTTTGGGTGAGGATCGCGAACTTTGGACCCGACCCTTAATTTTAAAACATCTCTAGCATTAGATGAAACCCTAGTATTATAATGCCAATATTTTTTGATCAAAGATTTAATTTCAACATTCAATTTTATATCAGACCTCGGTAGTCATCCATTGAAACTCCAACATTGATTGATAGGATCATTTTCTATACTTTCTCTTCTTTTTGCCACTCTTAGTAATGTTTTAGGATGCATTTTTAAAACTTCACTAATATTGCTTACCATTCTTTTATTCAAAGTTGTTTTATTAACTATAGTAGTAGTTATAGCTCTTCTTGCTGCGTTTTTATCTTTAGATCGACTATTTTTCCTAATAGATTGAATGGCACTAGCAACAGTAGACATAGCATGTTTTAATGATTGATCTTTTCTTTTTGGTTTAACATAAAAGCCTAACCTTTTCATTACTTTCCTCATTTTTTGCATTCTCATCAATTGCATCATTAGTTGACATTGAAATGCAATTTTTTTACGATAAAAGAATTTGGTGTATATTCTATTCGCATGTGTTCTTATTTGCCTCCAAGAAATTTGATTAGGAAGATTATCGAAAACACCACTTCCAATTTTTAAAAAAGTATTTTCATTAAATTCAACATCACATTCTAGATTTTCATCTTCATTTCCATCTTCATCTTCATTTTCATTTACATTTTCATCTTCATTTTCATCAACAAAATGGTTTTCATTTTCATTTTCATTTTCATTTTCATCAAAAAAACAATTTTCATTTTCATTAACAAAACGGTTCTCATTTTCATTTTCATCAACAAAACGGTTTTCATTTTTATTTTCATTTTCATCAAAAATATAGGTTTTGTTTTCATCTTCAAGAAAATGATAATTTTTATTTTCATTTGCAACAAAAGATTTTTCTTTTTTATTTTCAACAAGTTCTATAAAAGTTTCATCTCTCTAAATATAGTCAATGTCAACATCATTATATCCAACATCTTGTAAAACTTCTACATACAAATTTACCATTTTGCTAACACATGGATTTGAAAACGTACCTGGATTTGTGCATATTAAAACATTCTCCTTAACATTCAAAGATGGATTTGAAGACATAATAGGACTTGTTTGTATAATCATATTATTCTCCAAATTGACTCCTTGCAAATTAGCTTCATCTACAACTATGGTATCTTCAATGTTTTCATCTTCAATAGTTGTTGAATTGGTTGCTCCACCATCGTTCATTAATTTCATTCTCATTCTTCTTTCTCTTTGTCTTTGTCTCTCTTTTTCTCTATTTGCTTCAACTTCTTGAGGAGTCAATGTCTTTCTTCTCTTATTACGAGTTTTATCTCCCATAATTATAAAATTCTCAAGTAAAAATGAATGTTAATAGTGAAATACTTCAAAATATTCAATCCAAATTGGAAGTTGAATACCTATTACGACAAAATTCTTCCTCTTGTGTTCCTCAAAACAAGTAGAAAACTACCACAATTCCACTTTAAAAATTGTTTTCTTCATGCTTCCTTTGAAAAGTTCAATCCATAGTGCAAATTGAAACCTTTTGTTCCTCCAAACAAGCACAAAAATAACACAATTTCACTTCAAAAATGGTGTAGATGATGCCCCCTTTGATAAAATCAACCAAAAATCAAATTCACCACCTGTAAATACAATAACTTATGAAAAATAATGCATTTTTAGTGCTCTCGGCTGTACATATGAAGTTGCAAAGTTGTAGACTTCACAGTAATTTTGCACAGTGTTTTTAAATAAAATAAACGGGATCTCGTTTATAAAACAGGATCCCGATTATAAAATGGGATCCCGATTATAAAATGTGATCCTGTTTATTAATAAGCGGGATCCCGCACTATAATCAGGATCCCTTTCACCAACATTGAATGTCGGAGACGTTGTAAAGGTAACTGGATCCCATTTATGAAACGGGATCCCGTTCCATTTACAATGGTCAGAATTCTATTGGATGGAAACGGGATCCCGATTATAATACGGGATCTCGTTTATTAATAAACAGGATTCCGTTTTGTAATCAGGATCTCGTTTTTCAAAATTTGAATTTTGTTTTGCATCATGGGCAAGTTTTTGCCAAGGTTTTTGGTTCGGGAAAAGCATTGGAAGTCCGAACCTAGGCCTTCAACCTGGTTTGACCTGCAAGTTGAAGGCCCTAACAATGTCAAGAAAAATATTGACTTTGGACATATGACTGACAACCTTTTTTGAAAAGTTTTCTGACAAAATTAAAACCCATTTTAGATGAAACAATGCAGATTCTAAATATGTAATTTGTTTTGCAATTGAATTATTTTTTCTATTTTTCAATTAATTTCTAATAAAATTGGTCCATAAACTTTAAATATCAGAGTTTTTTTACTATTTTAATAACTTTTGATCAACATAACATTTTGACAAACGGATTGCACGAGAGAAAACTTCAGACAATTCTTTTCAATTTGAAAAAAAATAAATCAGAAAATGATAAGTTTAGGTCATCTTATGCATGTCGTACATGATGATTTTTCAAAACGACAAATGCGCCTAATAAAAAATTAACAAAAAAAAAATTCAATAAAAATTACAAAAAAAATATCAAGAGAAAGCTTCGAGTCATAAAACTTTTCCCAAAAGGATTTGGAAAAATACAATAATTTAAGTCAAAATATGGATGTCGTACACTGCATGGTATGGTAAAAAAAAATGACTTTTAAACAGTGGTTTTAGAAATTCCTATTAAAACTCAATTTGTACAATCTGGGTATTGAAATAAATTACATATTTGGAAACTAGACTTCGAGCACTACATTTTATGATTAGTGACTTTTTAAAGATTTCATCTCTAAGTGCTTCAAATTTTAAGGTCAAATGTGTCAAATACTGAAAATCAGGGAAAACACTTCCACTTTTTGGCCAAAAAGTGGACTCAACTTCTTGCACACACCCTGCTCTATCTTTTACCATAACTTTGCATAAATACATGATAAATAAACTCTTAGAATGGCATCCTATTTATAGGTTTTTGGACTAGAGGATGGATGGCTAGGATCAAAAGGAGAGATCAAGGGGTCAAATTGGTTGAGACCCATGGGAGGATGAGAGGAGGACAAGTGTTATCACGTGATTGGTATATGGAGAGGTTCCCAAGATAAAAGGGGAATCCATGGGATAGAACCCCATTGGGAAAGATAGATGATCAAGGTGGAAATGGTACTTGGTGTTGGTGTGAATAAAGTCTTGTACCTAGTTAATTCTTAACTAGGGACTTAGGGGACTTAGTTCACATGATAAGTTTAATTAGGATATAATCTTTCTTCTAGAAGTATTAGTTGTCTTGTCTAGATTTTATAGTATCCTAGGTAGTTATGAGTTAGTTGTCTCATGTGATAGGATTAAGACATTTTATGATCTTGTCTAATCCTATCTCTCACCTTGCCTTTATAATAAGAAAGGCATCTTGAGCATATTTTGCAGCTTGATCATCTTGATCATATTGCATCATATTGTAATTCTTGTTTGGTGGAATATAATCTTTCATTGTTGCTTCTCTCTATTGCTTGTGGAGGTTATTTGGTGTTGCAAATTGAAAATCTTGGTTGCTCACTTCAACACTTGGGAGTACCCTTGAGGGATGGGAAGTAATTTTACCCATGTGACTTGTGCACAATCCCATGTCACATGTACAAAGGCCTATACTCTTGTGTACAAAGGTCATACCTTTGTACACATGAAAGGAATATGCATGATTTGAGGAGACTTGAATAGGATTTGGCATGTGCAAGTAGGTGATTAAGGTGTTAATTGATTTTAGCCCAGAAGAGGAAAAATGTAATTAAATAAATTTATATTTTTTATTTTTTGTAAAATGGATGCAGAACAAAGATAAATAAATATTTGGATTTATTTTTCTAAGGTGGACTATAGGAGATGTGTGATTGAATGATTTTAGGCTATAAATAGGTTATAGGTGAACAGTGATTTCATTATTTAAATAATAAATATTATTTAATTAATAAGGGGATGAAAATGTGATAATTAATTAGATAAATATTAATTTATTCAATCAATTACAAAGGAAATGGTTAGGTTATTAGGTAATTGATAATATGCGATCTTTAGGTATCTACAATTTTTCCCTATTTGAAGTGGTGTTATGAAGTAGCATCATTTCAAAGAAGAAAAATAAATGGTGATGATGAGTATGAACCATCAAGAGTACATGTAGGCTTATAAAACATGACTATGCTCTCAAAATGATGACAATATACAAGGTAGATGAGGAAAGAGGCAAGGGATAGGTGATGAAAGAGATGAAGGGATAATGGAGGGAGAAAAAATTCCTATTTATTTTGCATTAGATTAAGCACTCTTTATTTGATATGGTATGAGATGTTATGGACCCAAGTATAAGGAACTAGGGTGATGATGTGTTCCATGAGTAAGAAAATATTAAGTCACATTTAACCCTATGTCATATATCACCATGATATGGAAGACTATGATACTATTGTGGAAAGTAGGTTACAATGATTGATACAGATGTAAGAAAATGGTAATACAAATAAAAAAAATAGGAAAGAATTCACAAAATGATACAAAAGAAAGCATGATGTTGCCCCAATCAAGCTAAAAATCCAAGATTAATTTGATGGATGATGGACAAGCATTGTTGATGTGGGAATAATCTATACCAAAACAACACAAGGCTTGGGAATGATAAATCCCAATGGTGATGACCAAATTGTGATCTAGGCTTACAATGAGACTAGGAACAACACCAAGGTAGTGATTGGATGATTTATAGATTTCTTAGCTTTATTACATGGATTAGGATTGACTTATGATTTTTATTGCTAGGAGAAATGGACTAGAAGGAAAATTATACTAATGGGGGATTGCATTAGATGGAATAGAATGTAGTCTTTAGATTGATACCAATGACAAGAGAAGAGCCATGTCTAGGGACAATTGATTATGGGAATGATAAGATGAATGGAGATAAATGAGTGAGAATATATAGAGGAATTTGATGGATGGATGCAAGGGTTTAGTTGGGATCTCAAAAGACTAAACAATGTAGGAAGAAAATTCCCCACTTAAGATAGGTAATGTATAATGAGGCATTGGTATGTTTTGGAAAATGCATGATGGGATTAGGCAAGGAGATAGAGAATATGAAGGATAATGTATAAATGAAATTTGGATGGTTGTTTTGGAAGAAGCATGATTATATGTATCGATAATATGGAAGGATTACTGGGGATAGAGGATGAATATCTAAGGAGTCAAGCTGATAGGAAGTATATGGTTGATAGTAGATGTAGTGCAAGGGATATATTAAAATGAATATGTATAAGTTTATCAAATTAATGGAACATGGTAGGTTGGGATGGTGAGCTTTGGTAGGATATTGTGATAGTTGAAGGTAGTAAAAGATATATGGATGTATGATATGAAAGGGGGATGGAATATAAAGAAATTGAATTTTGTATTGTCCAAAGCATGCTTGGATGTGTTTACCCACATCTTTATAAATATTAAAAAGAGGGTAGAGGTATGGGAGAGGATGGGATATGATGGGATACATGGATGGGTATGTTATGGCCAGAGGGGATGAAGGAGATAGGATGAAATATATATGATGGAGTGGATAGGCTGATACTTTCCCCCAAGTATAAGAGTGGAAGGGGATGCGTGGATTACAAATAATGGATATTTTCTAGATTTTACCATCGGATGTGTTATTTCTCTTTACTCTTTTAGTTGATTTTATTTGAATTTATTTTTTTGGAATAAGGTGGATGAATGTGGATAAGGGTGGAAGGTAAGAATTTTGACAAGGGATAAGTGTATTAGGAGAACGGACATGTGGAAGGACTTAACCATCTTTTTTGTATATCAAGACAAGTATATCCCATGAAGGATGATCATTGAATGCTGATACAACCTTGTTTTTTGAAGGTGTGCTTATCCAAGGTGTTATTGGAGTGGGAATGGTGGTAATTGGATTATGAAAAGGTAGGGATTGAAGGGATGGGATGGGGGGATGTGGGATAATGTATAGGATAATGAAAGTGTAGAAGATGGATGGATGGTGGAATGCCATGGGATGGAGAGGAATCAAGACCAACAGTTTCACACACCAAAATGGATGTTGGTGGTTTAGAATGGATTTAGGAGATGATGGAGGACTTAAGATGGTAGATTTTGGGATAGATGAACCCAAAGTGGACTTAGGCGATGGAAAATTATTAGATGTGGAATGTAGGTACTTAGGAGTAGAAGAAGCCTTAAGAAGGGTATATTTGGATGTCAATTTAGATTTTATGTTTGAATGCATTGATCATTTTTATTTGGTATCTACATGGTTTTGTATTTTCTTTCTTGGAGGGTCTTTGTAGCCTTTGGATTATTTTTATTTTTAGTTGAATTTTCTTTAGTTTTTCATGCCATTTTGAGGGCACATGGTAATCCTTGGATATGTGTAGATTATTATTTTTAGATTTATGCATTCTTGATTTTGAATCTAAGTTAATTCCAAAAGGATTGGTATGGGTGCATGTGGATAGATTGTTTAGATAATGCATGACATGATGGATGAAGGAATATGTTAAATGGTTCATGGATGTGTACTTTTTTTATCTTGATAGAAAATGGCGAGAGATGGACCCAAAATGGACAAGGAAGATGAGGGATGTGTAAAGGTGGATTTTAGGATATAAGGTCAAAAAATGGATTTGGAATATGGAGGAAAGATAATGGATTTTATTTGGAAAAATATAATAGAGTAGCGATGGTGATAAATGTATTGGAGGAAGGGTGAGAGTTACATATTGCAAGTTTGTAATAAGTGACCTCAGGAGGAATAAAGGTCGTACCTATTTTTTTGGAGTGGAGGACGAGATGTGTAACCAAGGCCCTATTATCATGGATTTTCTTCAACATGGATGGGCTATAGGATTACTTTCTCATGAAGGCCTAATAGTTTATCTTGATAGTTTATTTCTTGAGAATTTTATTAGAAATGAGATGTTGGTTTATTTGGAGACAAGATGTTAGTCTATGTTGAGGTGGAGGGGTAAGGGTGGTGAATATTTTTTATTCTTTACCGGTGAGAAGAATACCATATTTAAAGCTAAGGGAACCAAGATGAAAAAGTTATTGTGTTTGGATGGTTTCAATGAGAGGAGATAAGGGATAATGAGGGGGAAACTAGATGGGATGGTAGGATCTTGATTCAAAAGGGGAGATGGTTTGACATACTTTTGTAATGTCACAAAATTGCACCTAGGGAAAATTTCACATTTTAGCACTTTTCCTAGCATTTATGACAAAAACACCATGGGTCAAAATTTCACGATTCCAACTCCATGTGGTCCAATGCCAAAGCAAAAATAGTCTATCAACCCATTTCTCAAAAACTAGTGTTTTGGATGCCTGCACAGTGTGTAGACATCTGTGTGATGCATTAGCATCCTAGTGGTTTTTTGAGTTTGAAATGGGAAATCTCAAATTCTAGATCTTGACACATGTCTTTGCAGTTAGGTTCTCTGGTGTAACAACTTTTTCTACCCTTGCATGCAATAAAACCCTCCTTTTCTCTCATTTTGGGGGGCTCTCTCATCCATTCAAGGATCTCTTCTCAACTTTATTTCACTTCTCACCTCCTACTCTTGGCAATAACACTTCTACAAGTGAAGCTCTATCAGACCGAGGTCCCTCCAATAGCCAACACTCTCTAGCAAGCATTCAATGGTGTGTCTATGTGTTCAAGAGGGGGTTGAGGCATGTTGGTAACACTTTCTCACTCTTTTCTATTTGAAAATAGATTAGATCTCTTTGTTCATTTACTACTTGGTGGTGGGGGTTCTCCTCCTACAACATGGATTGTTTTCACCACTTCATTTTGTTCATTTTGATTACTCTGTCTATCTATCTAGCTACCCATGGAGGTGAGAACACCAAAATGGGGGTTTGACTATGGCAAGCCCTGAAACAACCACAAATTTTTTCCTTGTTTGTCTTGTGTGCAGGTTGCTAAAGAAAATCTCAGAGGAAGGATTCAAATGATCAGCTATTTGTAAGCTCCCTCTTAGCTCTCCTTGTTCTTTCTTTCAGTTTCTATTTTCTATCTTGTCATTTTGTTGTTCACAGACCTCAGATTGGTGTTAGGTAGTGAAGTTCTATTCTACCTGTTTAATTTTTGAGTTCTATGTTGCTTAGGATGCTAGCGCATCTTTTGGACTCTAGCGTGTTGTGCCAACATCCTGATTCCTCAATGTAGTCTTTTGGTTGAGAGCTCTCCCTTCAGAGGCAAGAATCTAGAAGCTTTTCTCTCTCAAGTTTTGAAGCAGTCTTTTATGATAATTAGTCTATGTATAGTTTCTTGTCAGTTTCTTCATTCAGCTAATATTGAGTTGGTTAAGGGAAGTTTTCTCCCTAAGATTCTCTTGAGAATAAAGAGACCTGTGAGCAGAAAATCCCCCTTATCTCACAATTTGGTGAACCTGACATGAAACATGTCAGATCTTTTTCTGCAATGTTTTAAATTTATGTTAATGCTTTCTCTAAGGAAGATTTTGATATGTTGGATGATGCTCTCGATGATTTCTTAGAAGCACCTTCCTCTACCCTTAGATCTTATGAGTAATCTTCTTCTTCACAAGGTAAAGAGTTAGTGAATTTTGTGGTGGTCTCTGTGGCTTCTCCAAGTCCTAAGAGGCCCGTTGTTTACTTGACTCTAGCTAGCCCCCTCCTAAGAGGATTCATTCTATTTGTTTCATGATGTCATGGATTTTTCTTGTGATTTAGGGACTTTGGCATGTCATGATGGTTTATGTAGGTGCATTATTGGTGGTGTTGGATTGGATTTTGATTTAGAATGTGGTAGTGTATCTTTTTGGTATGAGGATCATGGTTTTTCTTTTCCTTATTTTTGGGGAGCTCATGTTGCATTTGATTTATTTAATTGTGTGAGGGACTTTGGTTGATCTTTATTGAGGAGATTGGTATCACAATGTCATGATAGCTTGTTACATTAATTGGTTATACACTTTTCATTGGGATCTTTTGCTAGTGATGGATTGGCAATGATGGATATGTTTATGATGGTTTGGTGGTTATAGGTATCTTCTTGGATTGGAGGTCTTGGTTTCACTTGTATGTTATCATGATAGAACAATAGAGGAGATTGTTCTTGGAGTGAGTCAAGATGGCTTGGTTATCTTGGAAGAGCATTCTCATTCCCCACTCTTGGTCTACTTAGTAACTTATTATTTGAGAGGTATTTTCCCATTATATATTTTAGATGTGTTATGTTTTGTGCTTTTATTTCTCATTGGATTGAGTTGATTCATGGTGATTTATTATGGAGAATCATTTGAGGATTGTTTAGCATGAGTTTATATGGTTTATCTTTCATAGATATGGATCTTGAGATATGGATAGTTAGTTTTGGAGGATTCATTTGAGGGATGTTATGACATGGTTATATCCTTGCTCATTTGAGTTTATGGTGTCATTTTTTGATGAGGATTGTCAGGAGATGGTTTATGGGCTGATTTCTAGTATTGGGGATAGTTCCTTTGAGTTTGATATTCTTGATTTGAGAGGTTTACATCCATGTTGGCATTTACATGATTCATATTTTGTACTTGGTCTATGAGATTGAGTGTTATGGATGTTGTTGAGGCTTCTCATTTAGGGTTATTAGGAGATCATACTTGACACAACACTACACTTTTGAGGTGTTGGTAGGAGTACATTATGGTTTATGGGTTTTCTCTCTTCATGGTTCCTTCCTTGGATGTTCATGTTCATATGATTTGGGGAGGATGGTGGCAACATGTTGTGAGAGATTATGCAGCTCTTTGGGTTGCATGTGTGGATCATTGTTATTGTTCTTGGTACTTCATGCTTTGATTTAATTATCACACATTCATATAGTGTTGATTGATAGAATTGATATGCTTTGACATTACCTATGTAGTGGGGGTTCCTAGATATGTATGTTCTCCATTGATAGGCTTGATACATGGAGGTTGGTTGTAGTTTATGGGTTGCATATTTTCTTGGAATGAGTTTACTGATGTATTGATACCTTGGAGGTATGGATGGTTAGATGTATTAGCATGTGTTGTGGATGCTATTTCCAATCATGTGGGTTTTTTAGATGACAAAAAACTTGGTTAGAGCCTTTGCTATCACTTGGATTTGATGCTTGTTCTTGTTGATTGGTGCATCTTCACCTTGGCATGTTCCTTTTCTTCCATAGGTGGCACGTTGGAGGATGAGAGGAGTTCTTGCTTGAGATGGTGGTCACTTTGTTCTTATTGTAGTTATCTTGATGGAGCATGAGAGCATGTTGGAGATTCATGTGGTTTCATGTATGGATATGATGATACATATTTCATGTATTTATCCTGTATGCAACATATACAAAAAGTGGGAGAATGTTGAGATATGGTGTTGTACACCATTGCATACTTTTTTTATTATAATTTTGTAATTAAATAATTATTTAGTTGTGATGCATCTTGGTGGCATGGTTAATTACAGTAGGTAATTATTTGGGGACCACTTGATGTTGTATTGTAACATTGTATTATTATTTAATGTGTGGGAGACATGTGATA
This sequence comes from Sequoia sempervirens, assembly GCA_007258455.2. NCBI lineage: Eukaryota > Viridiplantae > Streptophyta > Pinopsida > Cupressales > Cupressaceae > Sequoia > Sequoia sempervirens. The sequence continues at coordinate 482,747,548 of VDFB02000015.1, read as the reverse complement.
ATTTAAAGTTAAGGAAATATTAAATAAAGTGAAGTATTAGTACCCAATATTAAATAAGGGGTTAGTGGTTTTGCATTCACATGGTTTTATGGTACATGATTTTACCTTACCACTAGTTGTATTTTGTGTGAGCTTGTGTCTATAAAATCAAACACATGTGTGGTGGTTTAGGTTGGGGCCGAGTGGTTTGGCTATCATTATTGAGTCTTTCTAAAGAGTGCATATGTGAAGCATGAAATGGGATATATGGATTCATGCTTGGACACATGGAGTGCATTAGAGGACTTGATGCTTCAGAGGTGTTCATTGTAACTCTTGTATTGCTTTATTGTTGATTAATATGATGGAGTATGGATGGTTTTGGAGGCTAGGTTTTTCCCTCTTGAGGGTTTTCCCAAGGTATATCTTGTGTCATCTTTGATGGGTATGTTGTTTATTCTCTTGCATATGGATTATGAGTACTTATTTGCATTAATATCTCTTTTTGGGTTATGTGGAAATTGTCATTAGATGGCTGCAAGTTTCCTTACATTTTTTATGATGAATTTTATTATGGAGATGATGATGATGAATGCTTGTTCATGGCTTTAAAATATGAATTTGTTTCGACTAACTCTGAAAAATGTGTGAAGGAATTCCCTCCAGAGAGAAATGATAAGATTGAAGGTAATTTGGTATCTATTTTTCATGCTAGATAGGATAATAACTATTGGATCATTGATGGTGGATTCTCTAACTATATGATTGAAGACTAGAGTAAGTTTGTTAAACTTGAGAACTATGGTGGAGGACATGTTAGATTTGGTGATGATTTAGGTGCTAAGATATGTGGAATATATTTAATTAGTTTTGATGGCAAGCATAATACTAATGATGTTTAAGTTATGTCAAGGATTTAAGGCATAACCTCTTGACTATTGGAAAAATGTGTAGCAAAGGATGTGATCTTATGTTTTAGGATGATAGATGTGAGATCATAAAAGGATCCACAACTATGATTATTGTTGGAAGAAGGACAGATGGAAATGTTTATTAGCTCAAGGGTGTTGATGGTCATTATTTTATGAATCAAATTAATGAAAGTTGGCTATGGCATAGGAAGATGTGTCACATTAATTTTGATAAATTGGTAAGAATTAGTTTAGTCCAAGTAGTGAGAGATCTTCCAAAGATTACAAACCCTATCAATGTTGTTAACAAGGATTATCAGTTTGGAAAGCAAACAAGAAGAAGCTTCAAAGGAAAAGAATAGTCTTCTACTAGATTGTTGGAATTGGTGTGTACATATATTTTTGGTCATACAAGAGTAAGAAATCTTCAAGGTGATAGGTATTTCATAATTTTGATTGATGATTATTCTAGAATTACATAGGTTACTTTTCTTAAAGAAAAATTTAAATCCCTAGATAGGTTCAAATCATTTAAAGTTATTGTTGAGAATGAAATGGACATGAAAATAAAGTCTTTAAGGTATGATAGAGGTGGATACTTCACCTCCAATGAATTTAACATGTTTCATGAGAATCATGGCATAAAGGGGCACTTGTCCACCCATAAGACTCCTCAGCAAAATGGAGTGGTTGAAAGGAAAAACATGGCTATTCATGAAGCTGCAAGGACTATGATGAAAGAAGAAAATCTATTGGAAGTCTAATGAAGAGAAGAAATTCATATTTTTGTTTATATACTTAACAAAGTTCAAGAAAAAGGAAACAACAAAAAGACTCCCTATGAGTTCTGGTATGGAAGGATCCCTACTATCAAATACTTCAGAGTATTTGGAAGAAAGTGTTATACCAAAATAGATGAAGAAAACTTGGGAAAATTTGATGCAAGGTCTAGTGAAGGAATCTTCCTTGGATATTCTATTAAAAGAAAAGCCTAGTAGTGCTACAACAAGAGGCTAAGAAATATTGTTGAAAGTGTAAGTGTCAAGGTTGATGAAGACTTTTAGAACTTTGTGGTGATCGATGGATATGAATTAGATGTGATTGATTGCAGAGAAAAAGAAAAGGATAAGAAAAAGGAAGTGCAATTTGAAGAGTCCTTGAGAAGCTTAAAAAAAAACCCCTACAACCCCTAAGTATGTGCAAAGGAATCATTCTGAAGAATAGATCATTGGAGAAAAAACCAAAGGTGTACTAACAAGAAGGAAAATTATTTGAAAAAGAGGTAAATTTTTGTTTACTTTCTCAAGTTGAACCTAAAACAATGATTGAGGCATGTAAATATGAACATTGGATAAAAGATATGGAAGAATAACTATTGTAGATTGAGAAGAACCAGACATGGGAACTTGTCCCAAGAACTGCAAACAAAAACATAATTTGAACTAAGTGGGTGTTCAAAAACAAACTGAATGAGAATGGAGAAGTGGTAATAAACAAGGAAAGACTTATGTGTAAGGGCTACTCACAAGTTGAAGGGATATATTTTGATGATACATTTGCTCCAGTGGAAAGAGTGGAAGCTATTAGGATGTTTTTGGCTTTTGAATTATATAAGGACTTTAAATTTTATCAAATGGATGTGAAGTTTTCCTTCTTGAATGGAGAATTGGAAGAAGTATACATGGAACAACTAGAAGGATTTTAGTTATTAGACAGACAAAATATGGTATACATATTGAAGAAGGAATTATATGGACTGAGGCAAGCTTTAGAGCTTGGTATGCAAGGTTGGATAAGTATTTGATAGAACAAGGATTTAATAAAAGGTACAAATGATAGTAATCTTTACTTTAAAATTGAAAAAGATCAAATATTTATTGTGGTTGTGTGTGTTGATGACAACTTTTGGAGGTAATGATGAGATGTGCAAGATGTTTGCAAAAGAGATGTAAAAAGAGTTTGAGATGTCTATGTTTGTGGAGATGAATTTATTCCTTGGGTTGCAAATCAATCAAACAGACAAAGGTATATCCATCTCACAATCAAAGTATGTCAAAGAAATGTTGAATAAGTTTGGAATGGAAGAATCTAAAATGATATGTACTCCTATGGTTACTAGTTGCAATTTTAGCAAGAAAGATGGATCTCCTAAGGCTGATTAGAGAAAGTACATATCAATGATTGGTGGACTACTATATCTAACTTCTACCAGACTATATATCATGCATGTAGTTTGTCTTGTGGATAGATTTCAAGAAGACCCTAGAGAGTCAGATGTTGCAATAGTGAAGAGGATATTTAGATACTTAAAGGGCACTCTAGATCATAGCTTGCAATATCCAAAGGATGTTAATTTTACTTTGAGTGCTTACAAAAATGTAGATTGGACTAGTTGTGTGGATGATAGGAAAAGTACAAGTGGTGGTGCATTCTTTCTTGGATTTATATTGGTATCATGACTAAGAAAGAAGCAAGATTCAATATCTTTATCTACTATAGAGGCTAAGTACATTGCAACAACATCTTGCTACACAAAATTTCTATGGATGAAGCAAACATTGAAGGCTATCAAAGTAGTGTATGATAACCCTATTTCTATCTTCTCTGATAATACAAGTGTAATCAATATCTCAAAGAACCTAATAATGCATTCAAGAACAAAAAATATTTCAATTAGATATCACTTCTTGAGAGAGAAGGTTGTGGAGAATGAAGTAAATCTTGAATATGTGCCCACAAAGGATCAGTTTACTGATATATTCACTAAGGCTCTTCGTAAGGATACTTTTGAGTATCTTCAAGAGAATTTGGGGGTTATTTCCCCTCCTTATTTGAACTAGATGTATAAGAAGATGCATCATTCTAATGGATCTCAAGATTCATTCTTTGTTCTGGATTGATGTTGGTGGCTACCTCTTAGGGGGAGTAGGTTGGAGCATTATTGGTTGTTACAATCAAAAGAGTGTGTGTTGTCATTATTTAGTGGTTGTTGATTTGGTACTTTTTGGTGTGTGCTCCTAAGGGGGAGTATACAGAGTAGTAAAAGAAAGAAGTTGTAGAATAATAGTAAGTAGGTTGATTGATGTCAAAGGGAGAGAATGAATAATGCAAATATTTTGGTCTTGTGCCATTGATGTGAAAGGGGGAGAGAAAGTCATGTGCAAAAGAAAAATTTATTAGGGAGAGAGAAAGAGTCATGTAGAAATTAGTCAATGGAGATACAGTGCAATGAGTATGTTTTCAAAGGGAGAGAAAATAGAAAAGGAAATATGTATGGAGTAGAGTTGTTGTGTCTTTGATGAATTTTCCACACTATGTGTTGCCATCAATGGAAAAGGGGGAGATTGTTGCAAGTATGAGTAGTTAGTGTTTTCATTGATGTCAACAAGCATGTGTTGTCATTGATGTCTATTGTTGGGAAAGATTGTTTCAAGAGTATGAGTAGTTGATGGTATCCATGCTTTGATTAGTTACATTATGTTGCCATTAGTAAAGCTACTAGTGTCAACCTCTAGTGTTGCTTTGATAAGCTTATGTCTATGGATATGTGGTTGTGATACTATGTTACATTTGGCTTGGTGGAATTGATGAAGTACTAAAGATGATGAGGATGTGTCTCTGGTACTTGGTTTCCAAGTGATTTTGAGAAAATTTGATTAAAAGAGGAAATAGTGTGTTGCAGTGTTGTTTTGGGTTACATTTTGTGTTCTTTTGTTACTCTACATTTCTTGTAGTTGCCTATGCATTTCAAATATTTTGGTGAGAGATGTTCAGAGGTGTTATATCCAGGGCTTGGTGTGCTAGATCACTATGCAAAAGTTGTGTTCACCAATGTGTGAACTATGCATTCTAGAGGTGTCTTGGAGAAATGTCCTTGCTTCATGTTTCTCCATAGTTATGTTTAAGGTCTTTCAGTTTTGAAGGAGTGTTTATAGTGTTGGTATATTTTTTCATTCAAAATGGTTTGAGGTGTGGTGCTTCAAAAGTATTTTTTTCAAATAACAGTGTATGGTAGAATAGACTGAGTGTACTAGGTGTGTACATTCTTGAGGTGGAAGTTGTTGTGAAGGATTTTGTTGGATTTCAGGGTTTTTGTGGAGTATTCTAGATCATGTTCAAGTGTAGTGTGTGGTTCACAAGTCATCCTTGGATTTAAGGAAGCATGTACTTAAAATTTTAATGGTGTCTACATGAGTAACAATCGACCTAGTGTTTACACTAATTGCGGTAAATTATTATTATTTATGGAAGCATATAGTTGAGTGGTGTTATAGATTTGGGTCCCAAATAAGAAATGTGTTGTGCCTATAGCACACACATCACATTCTAAACAAGGACCCTCTCTTTTTCTCTTTTTTCATGTAATTTTTTTTTCCTTCACCTCATTTTGTATGCCCCTTGTTTTGTGTTCGAAGTGGTCTATGAGTCCTAAAATAATCATATTGAATTGGCCAAGGTTCACCACCCAAGAAATGTCTAAGTATTTTTCCTTTGTGGGGTCATGTTGCTAGTTTTCTGTTTGCTTTCAAAGCTAGAGTCCTTTTCCTAGTGCGGGTCCACCCTTGTAGGTTTCTGCTAGCGAGATTCCATGTAGCTTTCATTGTTTCACTAGTGGCTGACCCAAGGCATCTGCTTGCATGGTGGGTCCTACGTTCTCCATCACTGCCCCCTTTGAAAACCTTCCAAATAGTAATAATTTGGCTATCTTCTGCTTAGCATGTCCTAGCCTTCCCACCGCTAGCATTTTCAAAAATCATGCCCAACTACCTCGCTAGCCACCGTATAGGAAATTAATGTGGGTCATTAATGGAAAATATCATATAAATAGAAAATTTGACCTGTCATTTTTATTTTGTCGGTCAGAGACTTGTCAGAGCTCCATCAAACCTTCGCCACCTCCGCGCTCATGCAACTCTTCAATCATTTTCAAATGTGTGTTCATCAGATTCTTCATCAAGTTTTTGCAAGATCCTCAAGTAAGTTTGTTGTTGCCACCCTAACTGCATTCTTTTAATGGGTTTTGTAAATTTGTAAAATCTAGAGAAGAAAACCGTAGATTTTCTTTAGGTAGATAGTTAAACACCAAATTCTGCACAAAACCCATCAGTGGAAAAACTTGAAAATCCCTCAAATTCGGCCCCTATGGATCGTGCGAAACTTTGACCCTCAGCCACTATTCTTCATCAAGGTGTTCATTCCCTTGTGGCCTGCAAACCTTGCTTTACCATTGTGTAGATTCCCAAACTTCAAACATGAAGCCCGAGGCCTTCACCCTTGGCAGGTCTGCACCTATGGGTGAACACCGTCCCTTCACCATGACTCGTTGGAACGAGAAAAAGCTAAGTAAAAATGCCAGATCTAAAGGCCCCTGTGGGTTCACTCTTGTAGGTTTCCATGTGTGGGAAACCCTTCCTAACCTACTATTCTCCAACTGCTATGTAACATCGACATCCTGCCTTGCGGGTCCTACGAAGACCATGTCTGCCAACCCTATGAAATACCAAAGTATCCTTTGTGGGTTGTTTCCCATAGAATCTTGTTGCCTCACCGCCACCATTCATTTTCCATTCATTCATGGCCAACTTGATTCTCCTTTCTGTGTAGTAGAGCCCAAAGTCCCTTTCACCCTCTAAGCCTACTTGAAGTAAACCTAAGTCTCAATTCCTTTTGTAGGCCAAGCCTTATGGAAGTCTATCCGTGAACTGCTCCATTCTCCTCATCATTTGCAAAACGGCCTACAAATTACTATTGTCCACCTTGTGAACCCCAACCTTTTAGTTTCCCCATGAGCTTCTATCGAAAAATGGCTAAGTAAAGATGCATTGCAGGAAATTCTTTATGGGTTGCCACCTGTGGCTTGCCATTGTGTGACTGCCACTGTAAAACGACCACACCCCATCATCTTCCCGCATGGAAAAACTTGAGCTATCTCTTGTCATTTGGTCCTTCACAAATAAAATGACCAATGTTGAGGTCCTTTGCAGACTTTCCCATGTGGGTCACCTATTGTGGGATGTCTTCTTGTCTCTACCATTATGAATGGCCATCCCTTGGCAGTATTCTACAGCTCCCCACCCGCAATTCCCTAAATGACTGAACATTGAAGAATGAACCTGAGCCATTAGAACTGCCTGCGGGTCTCGTCATACAAGGTTCCCTTTGCAGGTTTCCTCCTCTTGAATGTCATTTCTAAATGGAAAAGCTACAAACAACCTTGATGTCTCTTTCCTTTGCATGCCTGCATAGCTAGAACTATCCATCAAATTTTTTCAAATGATTTCATGATTGGTTGACCAATGCTCCAAAGGCCCAAATGCCTTGAATGACCCTTGAAGTCCAAGTGCAAAATTTGAATGTGAGTGGTCGCCTGTAGGCCGCCATGACCCCAAAGTCATTTCACCCTAAGTTGCTCCTAACAGCTACCAGCCTAGGGAAACCCACACCCATGGGCCTGCATCCTCATGATTGGACCAAAAAAGTGTTAAATGATGAATTTTATGATCTTTGATGATGGAATGTTTGATCTAACCCTCTTATTTGCAAGATTTCAAATGCTAATGCTCCCCTCACTTTTCACATGAATACACTTACTGCACCTTTGTCTGCAAGATTTATGAAATCAGCTAAGGGATCATCGAGAGCGTCCTCAAACAAAGAGAAAAAAAAGAAGATCACCATGATACCAAGAGAAAAAGAAGATAAATACCAAATGAAATATCAATTCCATGGGGTGGATATCACCTCCAGGGTCACTTCTGATTGGAATGTGATCTCAGACACCAACCTTGGACATTTATGATATAGATGAATTCAAGCAAAGGGTCATAGTCAACCCAACCATTAGCAATGCTAGAAAGATCGAAAGGAGCGGTCTCGCCAAAGCACCTAGCTTTCCACCCGCTCTAGTGGCCCCAAAACTAGTAATGACGTGTAGGGAAGCCTACCATGGGGGTAGCTAGAAAATTATTGATCATGAAGCTAGAGTATTAGCAGACTTGTTAGCCAAATCCATAGGTGAGACATTCCATATTCCCACATTTGACCCTATGGAAGAAACAAAGAGGGGGTATGCAAAAAATATGTGGAAGGAAGATCCCCAAGGTTCCAAAAAGCTGATCAACCAACACTGGTTGAAAGAGAAGAGGGGCAGTGGCGCTAAGGTGCCCTAGGAGCTATTCCAGAGTGATTTTTATGAAGACCATCATGATTTGGTGACTCTCTTGAGCAGGGTGATGGGTATTCCTACTACTACTTATTTTCAAGAATGGATGTTCTACTTTATTGAGGAGATCATTAGAGGGAAAACAAAGTTTCATTGGGAAAAAAGATCAGCAACAATTTGCACAAGCAGCTAATGGCTGTAAAGAAGATGTTGTAGTTTTATATGACTTCCTACTTGGTGTACCTTCTGGCAGCGCAATTCCCCTACAAGGCCCTATTTGTTGCTCAAAGTTCAACTCTAGGAAGGGATCTAAAAGTGTATGATAAGTATCCATAGCTACAATACCAGAACTTCATGAAGGAGTATAATGGAGTGAATGATGCCTTTATTGGGCATATAATCAGACTTCTTGGAGGGGATTTCAAAAGAATATTTTCTCACAGTGCTCATGCATTCATCCACTAGTTTGGGTACCTGTTTATGCAATTCCCAAAATTCACTTATATTAGAACATAAGGCTTCTCTGAAAGGACTTACAAGCTGCCCTAATACTTGAATGACCAGATGATCTGATTGGCAGTTTCCCAATAGTTATAGAATGCTCATACTCTATTGAGCAATAAGCACAGTACAAAAATTCCCTAGCCTTGCACCTTTGATAAGGGAATGTATGTTATTCTTGCATCCCAATGCACAAAATACTCAAAGAAGGAAATAGTGGAGTACAATTTGGACCTCCACATAGCCAGACCCAAAATGGACCCCTATGGAAAACTAAGGAAGTTTATCAAAAATGAATACACCCACTTGCCCTATATTGAAGACTTTTAGGTGAACTGCCAAGATGATAAGGAGATGCACATGCGACACTACATGCATATGATTGCTCAATTTGTAAAGTCAATCAATCTCTTCCTAGTGCACAACCAGATTGTGGAGGATGAAGATACCATTTTGGATCCAAGGTATGATGCTTTGGCTAACTTGCTACTACCACTAATAGACTAGGATGAGGAGGAGGTCAATGACCTCGATATCATGACTAAGTCAGTGGAGAACAGAACAAGGCAGTGGATCAATGCCTAGATCACTTAGCTCAAGTTACAGGGAGTTACACTAACATATGGTGAACTCAAAGATGAAATTGAGAGTGAGACTAAAAGTGGGGCACCTACTGCTCTGACTGAGGAAACCCCAAAATATCCTCTAGCAACACGATCAAGAAAGAGGAAAGAAGTCTCAGAATGACAACCTAAGCCAAAGGTTTACTCAAGGAAGACTATAGAGGGGGAGTCCTCCAAAAGGGAAAAGAATTCAGGAGGTTTCACTGAGATGCCCACTATTAAAGAAGACCCTCAACATGAAGGTGAAGAAGAGGTTGAGCACCCACAATCACCACTAGCCATCTCTACTCCTCCCAATGATGCCACCATTGCTGCTACTCTACCTCCCACATTTCAAGCATTGCCCATTTCATCCCTACCTACAATGGACATCTCTATCCACCTAGCTTCCACCTCACCCACAACTCTAATTATGGTGCAAGATTCTTCCTCCGCGGTAACCTCTCCATTATCTTCCTCATTTCTATCTCCCTCTGCCATGATTCCCTCAGTTTCCACCACCACTATTCCCTCTCTCACCCTACCAGAGGCCTTTGCGAGACATATGCAAAAGATACCCATTGAACTCTTTGGGGTATTAATGAATCCTGTTGTACAAGCTGCAATGGCTCAAGCTATGGATGGCCTCCCTATCCCTCCTCTAATAGAACCACCAAAGATGGAGGCTACAATGCAAATATCATAAGAAATGGAGAGATGCTAGAGGGAGGTTGCCAAGTAGATAGCTAAAGAATCTGAGGATCCTTTCAAGGATGACTATTATGAGCACCTTGAAGGTGGAATAAATGTGAATATAGATGAAGCGGCCTATGAAGAAGAAAAGGAGTCACAATCTTCAAAGGAGGATATAGAGGCACTCAATGAAAGGTACATAATTGAAACATCCAATCAAGAGTTCGAACAGGAGCTATCCCAATAGATCAAAGATGTTGGAGAAGATATTGAACATGAAAAACAACCCTCTAAGGAAAGGGATGACATTGGTGACAAAATGGAGATGATAGAAGAGCCTCCATTGGTTGGGAAAGATAAAGGCCCTGTTTAAGAAGAGGAAATTCCTTCTGAGAAAGAAAAGGAAGAGAAGGAGGTTGAAACAAAAGAAGAAGAAAAAGAAAAAATTGAAGAAAAAGATGAGCTTAAAAGGAGTCATGAGCCAGAGTGTCACATAGAGCTCGAGCAAGAGGTAGAAAAGGCACCACAAGCAGAGGGTGTCACCGAAGAAAACATAGCCACCTCTGAGTGAAATAAAGAGAAGGATATAATAATTTAGGACTCAGATGAAGAAGAAGAGAGGACAAAACAAGAAGTTCTAGGTCATGAGGAGAAGTAGCCTCAACATGAACAAAGAGTGGAAGGTGATCATGAATGACCAAAAAGGGAGTCTCAAATGTCCGATTGTTTACAGAAGTAGCTAAAAAAGAAGGCCCCTATCCTCGTAGATCCAAAGACCAAACTCAAGGCTATCTTGGCACGGGCACAAACAAAGCCAAGAAAAGAAAAGAAGCCAAAAGTCCATTCCCATATAATAGTTGATGCATTTGGATTGAGGACCGTGTAGATTTCCACCCCAGTGACAGACAAAGGAGAGGGGGTTGGCTACAATATCTCCACTATCAACCTAGGCATTGTTATGAGAGAGAAAAAGATAGATGAATTCCAAGGATTTATAGCCATGATAGTTGAGTAGATGAACAAGGATCAATCCTCCAAGGAGGAACTGAAGGAATAAGTGGCAAACCTCAACACCTACATTTAGTAGTGGACATTCCTAGAAGAAGAAACCCCAACTACATCCTCCACACTGCAGTTGCTCTCCCAAGATGAATTCTCCAAGATGGAGAAAATGAAGAATTGGACCAAGGCTACTACAGATTGGTTTTGGTAGGTACCATACAACAGTGACATGGGCATACGACACACTGCTCGAATGATAAAAAAGTTTTGAGATTTACAGAAGCAACTTACAAACATGAAAAAGACATGTCATAGGTTCACTAAGCTCTATAGGATTACATATCCTAAGATCGAGAGCATCCTCAAGTTGTTGGAATAGACATGGGAAAATGAATTGGCACTTGCTAAAGATGACCATTGGCTCATAGAGATCTAGTGACTGGGCCTTGATCATAGAAAGGAGGTATTGAAGGGAGTCTTGCAAGATGTTGAGCTCAACCTCTAATGGGTCACAAAGCATTAGACTGACAATCAGGATTATCTCAAGATGCTAACTGACTATGAAATGCTAGCTTTGGAGTTAGACCCTGAAAAGATCAAGCCACTCTTCCACAAGAAGATGGAACAAGGGGCAGCCAATGTCTTGTCACCAAATTTCATGGATTTTGCTGCAAGAGCATTCGTTAGGTCAAAGCAAGTCATCAAGGATACACCTAAGTACACAAAACATTGGGAGCAGATTACAAAGAGGTTCAAAAGACTCACCTTCCAGAATCTCCAATCTGATATTCTTGAATGGGATAAGCTTCAATTGTTGATTGGTAAATTTGTGGAGTATGCCAATGTTCAGAAGAATGAAGGGAATCCAGTAATAGATGATTAGTTCCTAATAGTGTAGCTACAACCAAAATATCAAACCACTACAAGACAAAAGTGCTACAGTGTCAGAGCACTATAGGACAAAATAGGGAAAAAGACAAAATGTATTTTATATTAGTAAATTTTGGGGGTATGTGAAACCCTATCTTGTAATGAATCTGAGCCATACAGTTTAAATCAATCCTAGCCATTCATTTGGGCTTTGAAAAACTATAAATAGGGGGTCTCCTATTTTCAAAGAGAGAGTTGAGTTGTTGTAATGACATGCTGCAAAAAAAATTAATAGAACTTCATTGTTTTTGGTGGATTCTTGAGTTTCTCACATGTTGCATGGTTCATCTTCTCATGCTTGATAGATTTAAGTTACTTTAGCTTGTTTTTCTTATTACTTTTAAGTATTTTTGACAGTATAGTTGTTGTTGTCCATTGATTTGGAAGAATACTATGGTGTTGATTCTTTCTATGTTCATGCTTTTTGCTGATTATTGATGTTAAACAGCTGTGTAAAGCTAGTTTGAATATAAATTCCTTGTTGTACTTAAATTTCATCTCTTATTCATGCTTTATGGTGAATGAACAGTTGAAAATTCATAGACCTTAGAAGATAGCACTAGTTTCATGATACTATATGTTTTGGTTAAGTGAAACTCAATTATAGGAAGGTTGTCCATTTTAGCATCCCCCATTATCATTATTCATCAGTAGTTACAGTAGGTCTAGGAACTTCCTCCTCCCTTTTCCCTTTTGAATTTTCTTTGAAATAGTAGTTTAGACAAAGTTCTGGCATCATTGTAAAGCCAAATTTGATGTTAAAAATGGAGTTTTAGACTGTTGTTTTGAACTTATAGTAATTGTATATCACCTCTAGAATCTTAGGAACTCCATTTGAAGATCCAATATCCTTCCAACTTAACAATTGTCCATGCCCCTTGTGATTACCATCAAATCACATCAATCCACTGAGTTGTTTTTACAAGTCATGACCTGACACCCAAGAGACCTTGGGACAATTTTCTGCAAATTGCTTGTAGGAAGTTGTCTTTCAAGAGAGGTAGAGCATTCATGTTCTACCTATGTTGAGAAGGTGCAAAAACACCCATCAACAAAATGATGCGGTTCACTTTCAATTATATCCACTATTGATGAGTGTTTTAGCACTACACAACATAGATAAAATATAAGTGTTATATCTCTCTTAAAAGGTAGCTTTCTTTAGAAAACTTTAGAGAACAACTCCAAGGTTTATAAGGTCAAGTATTGACAATGCGGAAAACAACTTAGTGGTGATGTGATTTTCTAGTAATCATGAGGGTTTTTGGTTTTGTGAAATCCAAAAATGTATGCAGACCTTAATTGTGATTTCCAAATTTGAGATCTAAAAGTGACCTATCATCAAATTTGGCAATATTGTGATGCTTGTTCAATTCATAATGCTAACTCAAAGAAAGATCAAAAGATAAAGGGTTAAGAGAGATATCCTAAAACTAACACCTAAGTACACTCACAACAATGGTTAATGCTTTATACAAATAGATCCCCTAATAACCAATTCCTGCTTAACTAGATTAAATCTACAATATCACAGAAATAGTGCAATCTTCAAAGGAAAATAAAGGATTTTAATATTGTAAAAATCCATAAACATATCCTATTACTGACATAATATGCATAAATATTCACAATTGAATTAATGTAACATAAATGCTTAGACTAACTATACACAACAACTTACAATCAACAAGCCATTAATAGTATGAATCAGAGATTGATCAATGTATTTAACACTTCACCATTAATATGAATGAACCAAAATTAATAGTTGAGAATTAGAAATAGGAAACCACAACACTTTCAAAGACAACAAAAAAATTCACCAAGTCAATGAACTAATTGTATTAATTTCTCTAGCATTTACTTAACAATCTTCAGTTCTTCCTCCCCTAAAGCTAACTTGAGAACTCACTAACTAGCTAGAATTCTAACCCCTTACAAATGAATAGGAACAACCTTTTATAAATTTTATATTTTGAATCAATGGAACAAATTGAATCCAAATCAAGTGCCTAGATTACATCCCTAAAAACCCTAGGAGGTTACATTGAGTTTGACAACACATGCCTCAATAACATCCAATCATATGATTCTGCTATAAATTTGGGCCAAAGAGAAATGAATATTCCTCCACCTTAATAAAATAGTTTCACATGTTATCTTCTTTAAATATTTTCTAGCTGGCAGGGCATGGATTCAAATGTAGATCAACATTAAATCTTGAGGTTACAATTAATTTTTAGTTACAATCTTTTCTAGATTTGCCTCCTAGCACCTTGGGATACACAACACCTCCTAGGCCATTAAGCATTGGCATGAATCTATATGCAAGTCCCCTTTTGATTTAGTTAATCATGAAAATAAAATAGCATCATTAGTAGACCACATGCCAAAATACAATTCATAAAACATCAAAATTAAGCTTAAATAAACCTTTGGAAATTTTAACTTCGTCATAAAATTTCAAAATTTTAACCTTGTTAAGCATGTCTAGAGATTTTAAGCTTCAATAGGAAGAGATCTAAGACAAGAAGTCCAAGGATTTTGGGTTAGGAAGAAACCCATTATAGGAAGTTTGAGGATTTCACGATAGGAAGAAATCCACGACGGGATTTTGTGACAACAAGAAATCTACAAAAGGGAGTCTAGGGATTTTGTTAGAATAGGAAATTTTTAGGTTTTGAATTTTAGGGGGATTTCTTGAGGCCAAGAAATCTCTAGATTTCTCACCTGATCAAAGTCTTTGAATCTCCATAACTTTCTACCTAGAAGGAATTTTCCAAAAATTCAAAAAGAAAACTAGCCTAATTTTTCATTCTCTATCCATAGGTGAAAGAAGAATTTATAAATGACATTCTAAAATTCACTTCAACATCCCCAAGATGCTTTAAAACCTTTCTTTATTCAAATCAAATTTGGACTTAATCCAAAAATAACCTCCCAATAAGAGCAAAACTGGACATCAACAAAAGCAAAATACGAAGACTCAAAAAGAACAAAGAGGGTCCCTTCCTTCAGTGGGGAATGTGTGCAAAATTCACAACAAATGGAAACTCTATTGGTAAAATGATCCAGAGCATTTTGATGATAAACATAACCCAGAATTTTTGGTTATGGTCTCCACACTAGGCCAAACAAATTAGAACATATGATAAAAGAATCAAAACCAGTAGTAGATCTAACCTTCCATATACTGAAAATCCAAGTGTGTGCAACTGCATTCATTTCTCTCCTTAAGATGACCATAGGAACCTATGCTTCATCATGTTAAGCTACATGAATGACTCTACTTCAAAAGTAACCTAGACATTGCCTCACTTCCAATCATGCATCTACATCCTCAATAAGGTTGTTGCTATGATTCTCTTGATCATAGCTCTATTGCTAGCTAGGCGTCCATAGCCCTGATAGAGTTATTTGTTCATCTTCCTGAAAGTTGAATATCTTCTGATTTACATTGCTTTATCTTTTCTTTTCATTTATGATTTTATTTTATTTTCTTTTTATTTTTAACTTGCAAGCAGTGAAGCTTGCTTTCAGGGTTGAGATTCACATTGGCATTGAAGAAGAAATCTAAGTTTTTTCACTTAACATGACTTTACATAGAAACCTATAGTGACCTCAAGATTCTTAAAATATGTGAAATATATAATAGTTTAGGATACAATGAGTCAAATCAAACCAATGACTTATCCTCTTCAAAATATCTAGATCATTGACACTAACAGAAGACCTTCATTGTCCATTCTAAGAACATGATTGAAGTTTCTCAAATAAATACTCAAAACAATCCTAGATAATTAAATTATTGTCGTTCTTACAATCATTCCCAAAATAAAACAAAGGTACCCTAAACTGAATTGTAAAGCAAACAAAACAAACCTAAAGCAAACCTAACCTAGACCGACAATAGAAAGAAAAGTGAAGTAAGAAAACTAAACCTAATCTACTTATTTACAAATCTGAGCAAGAAAATTTGAGATGACATGAAAGGACACCTAATTTCACATGGTTTCTCAAAATATTCAGTAATAACAGGGCACAAGTTATGGTTTTGAACCTCACAAATTTATCCTTATACTCAAAAAAAGTATTCTTGTAGTGATGTTTTCATATTTAGTGGAAAAACTAGGCAAAATCAGCAATTGAGGGAAATCCTCAAGACCATGATTAATCCACATGTAAGTTTCCCTTCCTAGACATCCATAATTAAATTTATAAACTTCAAAATTCACAGTAAGTTAAGAAACAACCCAATGTATTGATTTTTCAGATAAAATGTCATGTTTATCACCCACTAACATGTCTTGCGTGTTGGAAATTGTGCCTCAACTTGTTGGCTTGTATCTCTATTCAAGTCTTCATTGTCAGTTGATCGCTGGAGTTCCTAAGTTTGGAACCTTGTCGCAGAGTTACGAAGTTTGTGTTTTCTCCGACTGGGCAACAGTGGTATCGACTTGTCGTGGCATCAATGATTTCTGTAACTTTGGAACCTTGTCATGGAGTTACAAAGTTTGTGTTTTCTCTGACTGGGTGACAATGGTATTGTCTTGTCGCAGCATTGGTGATTTCTATAACTTTGGAATCTTATCACGGAGTTACGAAGTTTGTGTTTTCTCCGACTGGGTGACAGTGGTATCAGCTTGTCGCAGGGATCGATAAATTCATAAATTGTATGCGGTGGTTATGAAGTTAACATTTTGAGTGACATTCCAATGGATGTGATCTCTTGTTGTGGCATCGATGATTTCTATAACTTTGGAACCTTGTCATGGAGTTACGAAGTTTGTGTTTTCTTCGACTGGGTGACAGTGGTATCAACTTTTCGCGGCATCGGTGATTTCTATAACTTTGGAACCTTGTCGCGAAGTTACGAAGTTTGTGTTTTCTCTAATTGGGCGATAGTGGTATTGGCTTGTCATGACATCGATGATTTTTGTAACTTTGGAACCTTGTCACAAAGTTACGAAGTTTGTGTTTTCTCCGATTGGGTGACAGTGGTATCGACTTGTCGCAGGGATCAGTAAATTCATAACTTGTATGTGGTGGTTATGAAGTTAAAATTTTGAGTGACATGCCTATGGATGTGGTCTCGTTGATAGGTATACCTTCAATGAGAACTCTTAGCGATATTGTTTGTCTTGCTGATGGATTTGTGTTCGGTAGAAGCTCTCGCTGATAGCGATGGTCTTGCCAATAGTTCTACAATGGACATCGGTGAGATGTCTTTCCGATAGAAGTGGATCTGGCTGATGGTTTTGCATTTGGTATGATCTCTTGCCAATGGTTTTGGTCTTTCCAATGGACATATCAGAGTGACATTAACTATTGATGAAGTCTCCTGGACTCTTATCGATGGACTGTTGGTTTTCTTGTGATATCGGAGAGACTTGATTTGTTATTGGTCTGACTTCTTAGGGTGCAACTGATACCTTTGGTCTTGTCGATAGCTATGTGATCGGGCATTTTGGCATTGGGGAGACATGGTCTAGTGTCTCATCAACATGCGATACAGTTGAACATTTTGACCGAACGATTGTTTGATGTGGTCTGTTTTGAACTAATGAGAGAAGCATAATGTGAACCATTGGTAGTTGAATAGTTGCAACCGTTCCTATGAGGGACATGAACAGTTTGTGAGAAAAATGACTATGCTTGGCAATGGTCGACGATGGTGGATAGTTCGAGATAATGAAAGGGTTTTTCTCGATTGAACATAGATTGATTTGAGTAGATTCATAGTATGCGTCTGAGAGCATTGTGAGATTAATGTTTTGTACATGATTGATTAGTGAATGTTGCTGTTGTAAATTGACATCAGAAAGTTAAGTCTAATCTCTATATGTGATTTTCTTTACTATAATACAAAGAGGCTTTTCTTGGTGTGGTGGGTTTTTCTCCCGTAAGGGTTTTCCCACGTAAATCTGGTGTCCAATTGTGTATGTGTCCATTTCTCTATTTTGTTATTCATTTCATGTGTATCTTATTGAACTGTAATTGTAAAATTTAGAGTCATATTTGCGTTCTTCCCTGTGGTTTTGGTGTTAGGAGAGTTTTTTTGCACTTGACCTTTCCTTACATTGTGAAGAGCTGATATACTTTTTGTTAGGATGTATCAACTGGTGGTGCAACAATCCCCTCACACTTGAATCATGCAAAGAAGAGTCATGGTCATTAGTAAACAATTTAAGATGAAATTCAGATTGAAAAAATTTAGTATTGTCATCATGGAACATTTCACCTATTTGTATATCTTCATGAGGGATTAGTGATGAAATTACATGAGCATCCTCATGTGTAGCAACTTTTTCATGTGAATGTCCATCAAGAGTCACCATAGGTTGATCTTTAAACACCGTGTCACCTACATCAGTTTGGTCATATCCATTAGTCATGACTGTGGTATCACTATTCTCAACATCTTCTAAAATTCCCTATATGCTAGCATAATTTAGACAAGTTTTATCATCATCAAAGCATGACATATGTGAATTATTGAGAGTAAATTCATCAAAATATAAAGGGAAAACAAATTTTGATAAACAAGAAGACTCCTTGTCATTCATTACTAGTGCTAGCTTGGAGTCTTGATCATATCTACCTAGAACATCAATTTCTTCATTGAATCCTTCTTCCCATTCTTTTGAAGGTTTATCAACAACTTCTTGAAGTTCCTTCCTTGAAAACCCATTCAATGTATTCCCCTGTGCATCTTTTATAAGGAAGGTATGGACTTCTTTGTTGGGATTTTTTGACAATCCCACCTTTTCTTTAACCTGTATAATCCTTGCTTGGCACAATGAACATGTGAACTTTGCATGTTCCAATTCGTGTATCTTGCACCAATTGGGTAATAATAATTCTTCTAGACATACTTTGTATCATAGATTTGACCAGTCCTTCATGAAATTTGCAAGGAATTCATCGTATATTCCTAGTATTATATCTTCATCATTGGTTAGGGAATTCTAAGTAATAATCTCCCTTTCTTGTGGTCCATCTTCATCTAACTCAGCTACTCCATTTCAAACATTTGACTAACTTTTGTAGGAACAACATCCTTTATTTCTGTAGGCTACACTTCACTTGGACACTCATCATTTTCCTTTGTTGTTCTAGGTATTTCAACTTCTTCCATTTTGTCTTTAGCATCTTTAGCATCTGTTTCAATGCTTATTGCTACATATTCTTCTAATTCAATTTTTGTATGTGCACTACAATCTACAATGCATTCGCTTGATTCAATGTATGTAAACAATTCCTCCTTGTTTGTTTTCAAACTACTCTTGGTTTGATTGATTATATCTTCACATGAAGGACAAGTAGATTCTGAATGAGGTGCATTATGTACCCTACACCAACTAGACAACAGAACATCTTCCAAGCACAACCTACTCTCACTACTTAGTTGATCTTTAACTAGCCCCCTAAAGGCTTCAATTGCAACATTAGCAAGTTCTTTCAAAGCTACATGAGCTAATGATTTATGCATGTCCCAGAAGAATATTTTCTTATGCAAAGCCATTTCCATTCTATCTAAAAGGTCAGCCATTCCAACTCATTGTGCCTAGAGGTATTATGAATTATGCATTTATTTGATAATGTAAGGTGATGCAAACTTTTAGGATACATTTGCCTATTTAGAGAGTCCTGAAGTTGAAAATATCAACTTGAGGACTATCCTTACAATAGGAAATGTGAAATTTCTATCCTTCCATTTCAACTCAAAATTTTAAGTTTCAAAATTTCTACTTTTTATATTTTCTGAATATGAAGAGATCTATCATATCTTAGATGTGCACATGGAGGTACATTCAAATTCTAGCTATGTTGCTTATGCTCATCCTTCCTTCAAGTACTAATTTTGTTGATGAGTGTTTTAGCACTACACAACATAGATAAAACATAAGTGTTTTATCTCTCTTGAAAGGTAACTTTCTTTAGAAAACATAAAAAAACCCCCAAGGTTTATAAGGTTAGGTCTTAACAATGTAGAAAACAACTCAATGGTGATGTGATTTACTGGTAATAATGAGGGGTCTTATGATTCAACAAGGATGGAAACATTAAAACTAGATGATGGTTTTGTGAAATCTAAAAAATGTATGCAGACCTCAACTGTGATTTCCATATTTGAGATCTAAAATTGACCTATCATCAAATATGGCAATGTGGTGATGCTTGTTCAATTCCTAATGCTAGCTCAAAGAAATATTAAAAGATAAAGGGGCAAGAGAGAGATCCTAAAACTAACACCTAAGGACACTCACAACAATGGTTAGTGCTTCAAACAAGTAGATCCCCCAATAACCAATTCCTACTTAACCATGATTAAATCTACAATATCACAAAAATAGTGCAATCTTCAAAGGAAACTAAAGGATTTTCAGATTGTAAACATCCATACACATGTAATTACTAACACAATATCCATAAATGTTCATAGTTGAACTAATGCAATAGAAAGGCTCATATTAACTATACACAACCACTTACAATAAAAAAGCCACTAATAGTATGAACCATAGATGGATCAATGTCTTTAACACTTCACCATTAATACGAATGAATTGAAATTAATATTTGAGAATCAGAAATAGGAAACCATAACACTTTCAAATTCAACACATAAATTCACCAAGTCAATGGCCTAAATGTATTAATTTCTCTAGCATTTGCTTAATAATCTATAGTTCTTCCTCTCCTAAAGCTAACTTGAGAACTCACTAACTAGCCAATTCTAACCCCTTACAAATGAACAAGCACAACCTTTTATAGATTTTATATTTTGAATCAATGGCCTAGATTAAATCCAAATCAAGGGCCCAAATTACATCCCTAAAAACCCTAGGAGATTACATTGAGTTTGGCAGCACATACCTCAATAACATCCAATCATATGATTATGTTACAAATTTGGGCCAAAGAGAAATAAATATTCCTCCACCTTGATAAAAACAACTTCACATGTCTTCTTGAAATATTTTCCATCTGGCAGGGCACAAATTCATATGTAGATCAATATTAAATCTTGAGGTTAGACTTAATATTCACTTATAATATTTTTCATATTTCCCTCTTGGCACCTTGGGATAAAAACACCTCTTGGGCCATTAAGAATTGGCATGAATCCATATGAAATTTCCCTTTTGATTTATTTAATCCTAAAAATCAAATATCATCATTAGTGCTAAAATCCAATTCATAAAACATCAAAATTAAGCTTAAATAAACCTTTGGAAATTTTAACTATGTCATAAAGTTCCATAATTTTAACCCTTTTAAGAAAGTTCAAAGATTTTAGGAAGAAAAGAAATCCATAACAAGAAGTTTGGGGATTTCATGACAGGAAGAAATCCATGATAGGAAGTCTAGGAATTTTGTGACAAGAAGAAATCTGTGATAGGAAGTCTAGGGATTTCTTGATATGAAGAAATTCATGACAAGAAGTCTAGGGATTTTGTGATAGGAAGTCTAGGGATTTTGTGACAAGAAGAAATATATGATAGGAAGTATAGGGATTTCATGACGAGAAGAAATCCATGATAGGAAGTCCAAGGATTTTGTGATAGGAAGAAATCTTCAACAAGAAGAGGATTTCGTGACAAGAAGAAATTTGCGACAGGAAGTTTAGGGATTTCATGATAGGAAGAAATCTATGATGGTAAGTCTAGGGATTTCATGAGAACAGGAAGTTTTCAAATTTCAAATTTTAGGGGTATTTCATGAGGTTGGGAAATCTCTAGATTTCTCACTTGGTCAAAATCTTTAAAACTACATAACTTTTTACCTAGAAGGAATTTTTCAAAAATTTAGAAAGCAACCTAGCCTAATTTTCATTCTCTGTCCATAGGTGCAAGAAGAATTTACAAATGACATTCCAAAATTCACTTCAATGTCCCCAAGATGCTTGAAAACCTTTCCTTATTTAAATCAAATTTGGACTTAATCCAAAAATAACCTCCCAACAAGAGAAAAATTGGACATCAACAAAAGAAAAATGCAAAGATGCAAAAAGAAAAAAGGGGGTCCCTTCCTTCAACTGGGCATGTGTGCAAAATGCACAACATCCACTATGGAAGTGTTTTGAAACCAACCTAACTTGAATTTGCACGATTGATGTGCATAGTCAAGCTTGGAGAAGTTAAGGATGGTATAAATAATAGTTGAGATTTTAAGGGATGATAAGATAGATACAGGAGATATGAATGATGCCAATTGCATAGTGTTAGAGTGTGAAATTGAGAAGTACAGTATGATATTTAATGTGTTAGTCTACTATATGCAATGAATAGAAGGTGGCTACAATTCTTTAATCAAATTGCGAAGGTGTTGGTGACATTATGGTGGATTCTCTATTGCATTGAGATTCTTTTATCTATGTAACATTTCTTGTGTTTCTTCTTTTATATTTTGGCAGTGAGCCTTTCTTTCTTTGGGCAGTGAGCCCTATTGTATTCAGTGTTGATATTACTTATGTTGTGAGCTAATCCTTAACATGGTTTTCCCTTCTTTCATTTTCCATGTAAATATGGTGTTCTCTTGTGTGTGGTGTTAGGTTGTTTTAGTTTCAGTTATTTTCTCCTCATGCTAAATTATCATAATAGATTTAAGGGTTTAATGAATGAATGTGGATCTAAATGTGTATGATGGTTTTTAAGTTTTAAGGTACAACTAATTCACCCCCCTCTCAGTTGTCTTGTGCATTCAACATACTCGATAGGTGAATGATTTGAGAGGCATTTCCCACCTAATTATCAGATGCATTCTTTATTTTGTATCTTGTATTCTCATATGAGTTAGTCTTGAAAACAATTTTTTTGTAGACTTGTTAAGAAGAAGATGTATGGTTTATGGATTTTTGTTGTTCTCCTTGTTTTGGTTTTGATCTATGGTTCTAGTTTTGAGGATTATTTGGAGAGTTACAAGAAATGATTTGTGGCTTTGGCCATATTCCCTTTGTTGTGGTAATGATTGGTTGGTTTGATCTACTTTTAATATTGGAGGTTTACATCTAATGTTGCTATGTTTTCATTTGATTTGAATGTTAGATGCTGACATCTTTCCAGTTTGGGAATGGTGAAGGAGATCTTACATTACACAACTTGGTACATGTTAGTGTGGAAAAAGGATATAGTTTGATTTGTAGGTTCTCTCTTTGGTCATGGTATTCTTCTTGGGTGTTTGGTTTCACATGAATGAGTGTGAAGAACATTGGAGAGCTATGGATACTAATGGTGAGAGAGGTATTGTAGCATTTTTTTTGTAGGATTTGCATATCATTGATGTTTCCTTGACACTATATAATAAAGGAATTATCCACATCCTCTATGTGAAGTACTATAGATACTATAGATAGACTTGGTATGCCTTGACCTATTTTTAGATTTGACATTACTCATTTAGTGGGAGTTTTTAGATATATGTTTGGTTATCCTCTATGATATCTTGGTATGTTGGTTACTAATGTGATGATGAGTTAGCATGTTTCATTGGATTGGTATCTACAAGTCATGTAATTGTGTGGTCTGATCACCCATTTTTTTGCAATGGGATGACTTAGATGCATATTTTCTATATCCACAAGATTATTTTAGTGTTTGTGCATACTTTTTAGATGGCTGTGTCTATGTTCATTTACTCATTGGTATGTTGCATTGAGAAAGGGTGATGGATATACATAGACTTGATTGCATTTTTTGGGTTGGTATGTTGATGGCATGGAGTTTTATTTATGTTTGGTATAGCTTGGATGAGTTGAAATTTTTTGTGGTTGCTATTCTAGGTGGTATGAGTAAGGTAGCTACTCAGAGCCTTTTTTATCATTTGAATTTGATGCTTGTGTTCATCTAGAGATTGGTGCAAGTTTCAATGATAGTTGATATGTTTCACCTTGGAATGTTCTTTTTTCATCCATAGGTAGCTTGTTGGAGGATGCGAATGATTTTTTTGCTCGATGGTGGTTATCATGGTTTCTTTTGTACATATATTGTTAGATCATGAGGGCATGGTGAAGATTCAGATGGTACATGTTTGGCTAAGGAATGCTTTTCCCTTGTTTGTGTTTCCTATGGGTGTATTTACAATGTTGATGTCAAGTGGGAGAATATTAGGATTAGGTGCCATCCACCTTGTAAATCCTATGTCATATTGCATGGTTTCAACATCCTTGCAAAGTGTCTCTAGGAACTTAGGGTGTATTGGGAAAAATATTTTGTAATATTAATTCTCACCATTGTTTGTAATATACTCATAAGGGGTGATGGGTCCACTAGCAGTGGTAAAGGTGGTGTGTGGAAATAAACATTTTAGATTGTTTTCCCCACATGTGGATGCATAGAATGGGATAAAAGATAAAGGAAATGATAATAAGTGATTTTTGAGATTCTCTAAGTGGGTTCTTGGATAGAGGAAACATGTGTCACTTGGTTTTCCATCATTCATTGCATTGAATATAATTTTCTCAAGTTTGGGCACCGAAGTTGGAGGGATAGCATTGGAACCAAAACTAGTGTCTTTTCGACTTTCATGGAGGTAAAGGGTCATCTTTGGGTGCATTATTTAGTACGAAAAATGTATCTACGAGTGTAGTAGATAAAATGCTAAATATGATAATAAAAAATAATATTATTTCTAGTGAGTTATTGGAAGAGGTGAAGGAAGAAGAAGAATATTTCAAATAACTTTAACTTGTGATCAAGGAAAAAAAAATATTAACTAATAATTTTTATGTAGGAGCATATTATATTTTTAGTTTTTCATGGAATAGGCTTGGGATCAAACATTTTGGTTAGTTTTTCAGTTGCAGTTGCAAGAATTTTTACTTGCAACATTTGAGAGGGAATCACTATTTTATAAAATACACTTGCAATAACTATAAAGCCACATGCAACAACTAGAGAGAGGACTTGTAGCAAAGGCAAAGATAAAGTGTCCTATTATTTCAATCACACTTGTAGAAACTATAAGGCATGCATAATTTTATGGAGTTACCTATATTACTAGAGAAATTTGAACATGAAAAGTGTTTTCCACTTGTATAAACTAGTGAAGATGCACTATTGGAGAGTGAGAAAACTTGAAAAAAATTTAATAGTTCTAACATTCAAGGAAAAATTACTATATGGATTTTTGTGTTATTGCATATAACTTTTATCTTGTTTAGTGCAATTACGATTTTTTTTTTTTGGACCTTGGAATGAGGTTTCTTGCTGTAAGGTGACACTCTTGATGAGTATTTGTATGGTAGATTCTTAGCATACAAGGTAAAAAAAGAGTTATTTTTATAATGATATAGTGAATGAGAGGTTACTAATTGCATTATAGAGAGTTAAAAAATGATCAAATAATTTACAAGTGTATATGAAGTGAAAAAGCCCCTTTAGTTGATAATTTGGATGAGAGCTCAACAATAGAGGTATGATAGGTTACATGAGTGTATATGAGATTGATGGTTGTTATTTTTAGTGTATTAATTGTAAATATAGGATCCCAAAGGTTTGAATGGTTGAATAAATATTCATTAGAATAATTTTGTTGATGTTTATGCCCACCCTTTGTGTTAGGTTATAATTTAATTCCCAAGGTAGTGTTGTTGATGAGATAGTTGATGGAAGGCCATGTATTTGAAAGGAAGCCTAGATTCATCATGATAGGGATAATTTGAAGTCCATGTTAGCACTAAGTGTGGAAGGAGGAATTCAACTACACCAATTTAATTACTAAGAATCAAGTGTGTGGATATGGATTTGAGAGGGATTTTAGGGGGATTTAAATTTTGAATAGGAATTCCCAAGATTAAATGTATTATTATTAATATGCTTAAGGTGGTAGATGCAAATTCAAGAACCAAACTTTGAGAGGGAAAAATGGGTGAAAAATAAAATAAATTTATAGAAAAGAGGTATGAAGAATATTCAAAATCATGTGCCTCATACATGAATATTATATATACTAGAAAAGAAACAGAATTGGAAGGAATAAGAGGGTTTAGAGAAAAGGTTGAGGTATTTTTGTGCAAGCTATACAAAGAAATAAACAACGGTAGTAAGAAGAGGTTCCATAAATAATGAAATCATGAGTAAAGGAAGAAAAAATGAATAAGTTCATGTGCATTCACACACTAACAAGGATAGATAATGAGGTTGAGAGAAATCCATATACGAAAGAAGTGGCATGGGTATAAAATCCTATGTAGGTAGATAAAATAGAGATTGCTTAACAAGGAGGCATGGACATGGAAAAAATGATGCATAGAGAGGTGCATGTAGGATAAGGGAGCCCAAAAAAAGGTAGAGGGATGAATGATATAAGAGATATCCATGAGAAAGATGACTAAAAATATGCAAAAATTGGATAGAAAGAAGAATATAAAGGTGTGTTATCTATGTATGTGAGTGTTAGGGAGTACATAGAGGGGTGCACATAGTTTGTGAGAGCCAAGGGTGGGTGTGGAAAATATAGGTAGCTATTCAAGAGAGGTGTAAAGATCAAGTGTGAAGGAAAGAGGTAGTGGAATAAATCTAGATTATGTTGAAGGAGATCAGAAATAAAAAGAGAAAGAGTAGAACAATTTATGTAGAAATAAGAGATGATAAATTTTTGTCTATGTATTTTAGAATTAAATAATAAATATAAATGTTATAATTTTAATTTATATAATGGAAATAAGTGTATTTAGTTCATTGTTCAAATATGTCATGGTTGTAATGTGTGTGTCTACATTAGATATGAGTTCTATCACTTTTTTTTTCTTTCTTTTGAGTCATTTTTTGAGATTAAGATCCTATCTATAGGTGGTAGTCCTTAGGGATTAGGCTATGAGTTGTTGTAGGTTGTCTTATAACAAAGGGAAACCCTTTCTCCTATATTATTGTGTGTTTATTTTCAAGATCCTTCATTGTGGGACTCTTGATTTTTTTATCTCATACAATGACTATGACTTTAGTATGTCCATATATCTAATAATAATGAATAAGATAACTAGTATAGAAGGCTTTGAAAAATGTATAATTGCATTAGCAAGATTTATGGGAGGCAACTTGATAAGTGATTACTACTAAATTCATTTCAATATTAAATATGGAGCATATCCCAATCTAGTGGAATTCATTTGATTCCATACTTATGGTAAAATTATGTTATGGATAATATTAATATAATATATAATATTATTCTCATGTTCGATATATGATAATTATATAGAACCACTTGATAACCACTTAAAATTGAAATATTAGATTTACCTTGAAAATAATAATTAGGGATAAAATAAGAAATTAATTATTTAAACATATACAAGATCCATAAATGAAGCAAATGAATCATTATGTAAGTCAAAATATTGTAAGTGTGTTCCCTTATGATATCATTTTCTATCATTTATAGACACATCAATCCATGAATATTTAAAAATATGATCACTATAAATCATATGATCCAAAAAATTATGAGAATCATTTTTAACATTTTTTTCACTATAATTTATTGAATCTAAAAAGCACCATCATCGTTTGAAATATCATATGATAAAAATCATAAAAAATCAACATCACACAAACAAGAATCATGATAATCATCATCATTAACTATAAGAGAAAGAACACATGACTTAGAAATGCTATATGCACCCATAAAATTTTGGGATTAATAACTATATGTACATAGCATAGGTTCACAAATAGTATTTGTGTTAGAAATAACTATTCTATCATCACATAATAAAGTATTATTAAAATCAATATTTGCTTCATAAAGGAGACACCAACCATATTGTGAGAAGATAAATAACTAGCATTATCACCTAAAGATCATGAGCCAAAATATATAGGAGTAACATGAGCTACCTAGAGGATATATTCAGATATGAAGGAGAATATAAGATAAAACCATGTTACGTCTCAAAATAATTGCTCCATTTCCTAGAAATAAACTCTAGTCACAAAGCTAGGGTTTTCATCATGCAAGTGAAATCAACTCATCAAAAAAATAATGGAGGAATTCAAGCTAACTCTATGAGAGTGGTTTTTATCCTCTATGGTTCGAGATCAACATAGACTCGAGAAGGTATTCCAGGAGTATACCTCAATATATATTGAAATCACACAAAATGAACATTACCAAAATATGAACATCCAAACCCAACTTGTTGTCTTGGTCCCAAATATTTTCACTAAACCAAGAACAACTAGCTACCTCAAAACCCTTATATGGTTGATAGCAACACAAAATCATAACCCACACAATATAAATTCATTTGAGGCTCTCAAAAAGATAAATCCCTAGCTACATTTCAAGGTTCTCAATTTACAAAAGCTAATCCTACTCCTACACTATTGATTTAATGATTTGATTTTGAATAATTTGAGATTGGTTAGATGGAATATATTGGTGTCTATTAATTGGGATACAAAGTCACAAATAACAAAAAAAAAGAAAAGAAAGAGACATATAAGGATTGATTTGGGTACATATGTCATAAAATTATAAATATTACATAGAGATCATACTTATTGATCTCAAATGAACTACATAAATCCATATATGATAAACATATGATTATTGCAA
Organism: Sequoia sempervirens; assembly: GCA_007258455.2. Classification (NCBI taxonomy): domain Eukaryota; kingdom Viridiplantae; phylum Streptophyta; class Pinopsida; order Cupressales; family Cupressaceae; genus Sequoia; species Sequoia sempervirens. The sequence goes on along the minus strand of VDFB02000015.1, from coordinate 482,719,202 downwards.
TTCTTGTATTATTTTAAAATTCTATTATATTTTAAAATATTAATTACATTCATGTTAGAAAGTCTGACAAGAGAAAACTACAAAACGATAGAGATTTTTCCAAGAGAAATACAAATAGTGTGGAGACATCCTTTGTATTATACTAATACAATTTATTCTTTGCATGCATCATAAATTCACTTTCATTCTACAAGTAGACATGGTGTACTTGAAACCCTAGACAAATTATTGCACTTGTGTAGCCTTTAGACACCACCAATAGAAGCAACCTCTTTCAAAATGATAAGAATCATGTATATAATATCAACCATAGCATAACCTTAATTGTTATTCCCTATAGTAGTTAAAATACATAGATGATGATCAACACCTAAATCTGGGTGCTTTATAGTGATGGAGAATATTTGCATTTAATTATGGTATTTGGACAAGACATCACCATTACTACTAATAGGTGGAGCAAGTGGAGAAGATGTAGGCAACGTTTTCCACCATCAATTCTTACCTTTTGCAAAAATTTGAGCCCTATTTGGGTGTTAAAATTTCCTTTAATTGAGAATTCAAACTCATTCAAATTCATCCTAATGCCTCCAAAACTCCCACAAAAAATCCATGCCCCATTTCTAGCTTTTCTAGATTTTACAAATATTTGAGCCAGAATAGGACATGTGGGAATCCACCTTGCATTCAAACTTGGCGATGAAACCATCAGCACCAAGATATATCTTAAATTCCTCAAAACATTAATAATATTTGGAGACCCAAAGATATTCATAAAACCTCATTCCTATAACACTTTGACCCCATCAAGACATATCCAATCACCATCATAATTCTTGTAAATAATTATTTCTTTTTATCCACATGCCATGACTCCCTTGCATGTTATTGCGGCTTGGGGTGAACTTAATAACAATTTTTTGGAGGTTCTTTGGGTATTGGGAATTAATGGTTTCTATTTTCTATGGAACCTCCGATCACTTTATACTTATCCAATTTCCTAATTTTAATTTTAGGGAACATGTTGAAGACATAGGAGGGGAACACAACCAAGAACACAATTTTAGCAAGATGACCCTTACAGGATTTTTTAGATTAGATATTGATGAGGGATCATAATTTATAGGCATACAAATGGAAGGGAATCTAGTAAAAAGGAAAATGGAAAATTGAGTCCCAACAATGGCTCTAGTTGGGGACATGTGCCTCTTGTAGGAACAATGAGAATCTATAATATCTAGGCAAAGAAAAATGAGGAACAAAAGAAATGGTATTGGTGCATGATTGAAAAATTATGTACATGAAAAAATTATAGTCAATTAGCAATGACAACTTAAGGATAACAAAATAATGGTTGTGAAATAAATTTTTAGCACAATGCAAGTTAGCTATATAGAAGAAGGATAAATTTGTATGCCTCTACAAACTACCATCTTGTTGAAAGAATTGGTTTCTCTCAACTCAAAATTGTTTCCTAATTGCAACACGTGTAGCTTCCTATTTTCATGCACCAACATAAAAATTACCCCCAAACAATAAAGGAAAATTTCACTTTCAACATCATCACTACAAGGAAACCATAAATAATAGGTGTTGGGATTATTCCATAACACACCATGCATGCATACAGTAGTAGGGAATCTTTTTGAAACTAGGTCATAATCAAACGAAATAAAACTCATGTGAGGAAGTGAAATTCCCTCACATGTGAGCATAGTGTTTCTATATTTGATGACCTTCATATTTGAATTAAGGTCAAAATTAAATAGCTCCAATTCACACAATTTTTTTTTTATGACTATATTGTTGATATGAGAAAATAAAATCTTCTTTATGAAAATTAAACTACAAAATTTGGAGTTCTAACACATAAGAAACATGAGAATCATGTTGATCTTGATTTTGAAACATGTGTTACTACTTAACACCATTGTGATATATATGCTAGGACCAAGTGAAACATTCAAGCTCAAGTACCCCATCATCCCAAACATTGGAAGATACACCTTCATCATGAAGAAAGGCCTTGTACTCAAATTTTCTCACCTTTGGGACAAAAATCAACATACCTCATTGTCATCTATGTTGATGTAATCTTCATCAACACAAAAATTTAAATAATGAGACACATCATGTAAATAAATAAATTATTCAAATTGTCTCACCTTTTTTATTTATTCTTCCTCAATCAATCGAACAACAACATCTGGTGACATTATAGAAGCACATTTTACATGAGAAAGAGAACAAGTACTATACCAAATAAATAGGTTCTCATATGCATCCACATGATCACCATATTCATACTCTTCGAGGGTTAATTATTCAAACTAAAAATAATTTATTGTACTATAATTTATTTCAACAATCTCATCACTAGGTACAACTATGTCTATATCACACTCATACAAACAAATATTAGAAGCTTCATTATCAATGATAGAGAAAAAAGAAGGTGATAAATAAAATAAGAAACTAGTTTATTATTCACCCTTGATATCATAAATGTATACATACCCCATATAATCAATTTCATGACCTAATTCACCCAACTATTCAATCATGCACACATATTCCTTTTTTCTACGCATTGCATTTCTAGTGCCTATGGTAGAATTAACTATGCCTCATTATTCGAATTTTATCCTTTTGGAACTTCATGTTCACAATATTGACACCTCTTTCCCCTTCACTAGCCCTAGATCCTTCTTTTTGTTTGTCACCTTCTTTACAATTTTTTTCGTACCATATTTTATGCCCATAATGATTTCTTATTTCTACCCATGGATTTTTTTCTGATGTAGTAGGAATATCATTATTTGGTGTATCCATATGTTTACATTTTGATTGATATTCATTTCTTACCTGCACCAATACTACATTGTTCTAGGATTTCACATCATTATATGGTATTTTGGATTGTAGGGATAGCTAGATGAGTTCCTTGAGATTTTCTATACTATGAGTAGGGAACTCATATTTCTTTCATCAACACTATGCATATTTTGAAATCACACACCAGCTGCATCATAATCACTATATTCATCTGCTCCATTTATGGAGATATACCTTGATACACTACACTAATTACCCTCTTTTTTATAGTACTATAAATTCCTCCATATATGGAAGATCTTCCTTTCTACTCATTGAAAAGTAACTTAGATTCTTGAGGATGACAAGTTGAGCTTCTTGTAGCCTAATATCTACAAGAATTTATTGATATTATTATTTAAGGTGATACAACATGAACTTATGTTGAAATTCTTATCTGTATGACATATTGGGAGGAAGGGGATATTTTATTAGTATCATATATTTCCAAATTTATATAGCTCATGCAACTATTTTGCATAGTATAGTTTTTATCCATGTTTCTCCTACAAAGAAGAATATGAATTATTTTTAACTCAACCTATTTTTTCTCAAAAAATACCATTTGTTTCTATGTCTCTATTCCAATTTGATCTATAAATTAATCTAGTTCATCATTACATTCAAATGATATGTCGAAAAAATGAGAATACTGGTAATCATGATATGCATTATAATATGTGTCTCTATCCCTTTACCGATAATCATATTATTTCTTTCTTCACAACCAGTCCTATATTTTTTCTACGTTTACAAATTATGTTGTTTGAATCTTCATAAGTATATAGGTGCTTATTTCTAAAATCAATGCATAAATTATTTTTATTTATTAAACTAAAATTTGAAATTGGATACGTAGGTTTAAATGACTCACCATTAATATAAGCTTCCAATAATAGATGTCTTCACACACTTGGAAGCCTTAATTTATCCCTTCTAGTATATGGGTTATCTTCTTTCCATAATAGTCTTTTGATTTATTAGATTTTTGGTTTGAATAAAACAAAGTCACCACTCTTTTTTATTAATAATAATTAGATAACTAATTACATCAAGAGTGTCAAGTCATAGGACTTCGCCAAAATAATACATTATGAGATTATCAAATTTTTAGCTTATATGCCAACCAGATATATATAAAAAATACATTTTATCATTTCACTTGTCAATGTACATTATGCAACCAAAAGATCAATAAAAGGCCTATCTCAAGTTACAAATTAGTGAGGTTCAATAGCTCCACCAGTAGCATCTACCTCCCCCTCACCCCCACTAGCACCTTCTTAGACATTTTTGGATTTGTCACCTTCCACAGCAGACTATGCATCACTGTCTTCAAATCTGTCAATGCGAGGCCTGATATGCCTTATTGGACCCTCCACAGTGACATTGAATTCTATTTGAAACTCCTCCAATTCCCTTAAGAAGATTTTCTATTCTGGTCTATTCAAATGAAATGCATGCCCACATGTGATCTCTTGTTTGGTGACACTAGCTAAGCCTTCCCTTATCAACTCCAAAACTTGGGTAGGGAAATCTATATATGGAGTGATACCTGTGAAGTAAAAGATAAAAATTGAGTCTTTTTCATGACTCAGTAAGGACCCTTCTATACCCTTTGAATTTATCCTTGTTTGTTTCTTTCCATATGTGCCACATAATTTCAATAGTAAGAAAATTCTAGAAATTCTTAAGATTATGCTTCATTTTCTTATCAAACAGTAGTATAGTCTACCACATGAGATTATCATTTCTATCCCAAACATTTAGATCATTATAAAAAATTCCATATTTCTTTTGCTTAAAGACAATAAAATAAAATGTGCTTGGTAGATTCAAGAGTTCTACAAATAGTGCAAAAATAAAATATCATCAAAATTATATCTAAAAGGAAGTCTCTGCAATGTAACCAACCACTTGAAGTACACCTTTTTTAGCTCAAGATTATTAGACTAGATGTTAAATAACTACTTATGTCAATCTCTATCACTGAGGGAAAAGTTCCAACACTCATTAAGGTGCTTAAGAAGAGAAGAATAAAAAATCAAGTCATTATAAATCACTTTAACTTTGAGGTTAGGGAGATTACCACCATTGTGCCAAACGAGGTTGTTTGCAAGGTCAAGAGTTTTTCCAGTGTTTGTAGGAAGGTTGGCCCCATAGCAAGCATTATCTAAAGAGGTGTAAGTTCTATAGGTCAAGGGAGGGAGGTTAAAGCTAGAAGAAAGTTCATTCTAGGGTCTCAAAGTATCATTAGACAGAATATCCTTAAAGGTTTGGATGCCTTGTTGGCTCTACTTCCTGGCCAAGCAACCTTGGAGAAGGGCGAGAGGTTTTCCATTATGGAAAAGGTTCCACAAAATAGAGTTGAACACATGGAACCTATTCCCATTATTTAGCACCATATTAGCATATTTGAAGTGCACCTCATGCTTGAGAAGTTCCCAAGCCTTCTAGAGACTTCTAAAGACTGCAGAGCCAAACAAGGACATAGGGTAGTTGCACATGAGGATTTCACTCAGGGGGAGCATCTTCCAAGATTTAGCTTTCTTTGGAACAACTAATTGAATATTGTTGCAAACCACAATTTTCCAAGGCTCGTTACCATTCAGAGCCTTTACCATCCATTTTGTAGAAAAAGAAATACCTTGAAGTTTTAGATCCTTGAGGCCAAGACCCCCATTAGTCTTTTGGAGACGTCACCACTCCCATCTAATGGAGTATTTTTTAATATTTCCATTACCATTAGACCACAAGAAGTTCCTTATCCTCTTTTTGAATTTCATTTACTTGGTAACTATAGAAAACCCAAGTCGAAGCATAATAGATACTGTATGACGAGAGGATTTTTTGGCAAACCTATACCCTTCCAGCAAGTGAAAGATATTGTCTATTCCACTTACCCAACTTCCCTTCAATTTTTTACTTTAGCCACTCCCACATTTCCTTTAGATTAGGGTTGATAGTGAATGGAATCCCTAGGTACCTCATCTGCAAGGTTGGGCCCCCCATTAGAGGTCAAAATCATTTAACCACTCAGAAGACGACTCTCCCCAACCAAGGGCAATAGATTTGGACTTAGAGATCTTGGCCCCTAATGCTTTTCCAAAAACCTCTAGCTTTTTCATTAGAGAGGATAAGTTATCTTTGTCCAACACAGGGAAGAGAGCATTATCATCAACAAAATGGACATTCAACAAATCAGAGTCATCTGGGAGCCTCATGCCATTGATTTTATGGGATAGTGTATGATCTCTTAATAGATAGAAAAGAGCATCTGAGACTATAATAAAGAGGGTTGGTGCCAACATGCACCCTTGACAAATTGATCTTTCCAACAAAATTTCTTCAGAGAGGGAACCATTAATGTCCATTTGTGTTGGTGCATCTTTTAGCAAGACATTAATCATTTTGTAAAAGGATTCAGGAAATCCAAAGGCTTGCATTATGATTCTTAGGAATTGCCATTCCACTCTATCATAAGCTTTCTGTATAGTCGTAAAATTGCACCCCTTGAAATTTCACATGCATTCTTGTATCCGCTTTAGTGTTCGCTCCCTTAGTGCTTGTGTAGGTTCAATTTAGCCCCTACATCAACCTTTTTCCATTCTTAGGATGCTCCAACACCTCTTTTTAGCAGCTATCCTTGTGTTTCTGCTTTGCATCAAACCTTGTGCTTTTCTCATTCGTGTTGTTTTGTAGCATCACGTGTCCAGACACTAGCGTGTTGTGCGGACATCCACGCACTGCACAATGTCCTACGACATTTCAATGTTCAAATAGTTGTCTTCGAGCATGTTTTCCACTTGTCCTCACCTTTTGTTGGTGGTAATGGCCCAAGATGCCTTGTAACGGATGAAGAAGCTTCTTTTTGTCCCTAAATGCTATCTTTTCACTTCATTTGTAACTCTCTTCTACTTTTGGATTTGCTTCTAACTTCTCCTCTTCTCCCATCTCACTCTTGCTTATAGAGCTTCACATAGCTTGTTACAACAACTTCAAACACTCTCAAGCCATCTTATCAACACTCTTTGCAACTCTCTTGGCTCTTGCAACCCTCTTTTTTGTCCTTGCTCTCCCTCTTTGGCTTGCTTAAGCCTTGTAGCTCCATCTCCCTTATCTCATGCTTGTGAGCATCTTGGGATTCCATATCTCCTTTCTATTGCACCTCTACTTTGTGATACAGGTTCTCCTCCTCAAGCGAGGATTGCTTTTATCACCCATACTTGGTATTGTGGGTTCTACTCCTGAAGCGGGTTTTTCTTTCACCGCATGCTTTATCCATTTATGTTCATTTCTCTCTTTCTATTTGGTTGTCTGTGGAGGTGGGAACACCAAAATGGGGGTTTGACTAAGGAAAACCACTATATAGCCCCAACAATTTCTCCATATATCATGCATGCAAGTTTTGAAGATATTCATTTGCTAGGAGCTTCATCACTTGTGTGGTTGTGAGTATTTTTCCATCTCTTATTCTCTTACTTTATCAATTATTCTTTACTTTACTTCAGTTCTATCACATTCTGTTATTTTCTTATGCTTTAGAAGTTATCAACAATTGGAGTAGAAGTAGTCTTTTAGCTATTCTCTAGGATATTCTCACTTTTTGGTCCATACAAGATGCCAGCATGCTGCACTATCATCCATATTCCACATTGATGTGCTCTAGCTGAGAGCTCATCATTTTGTCCAAAGAATCTTTGTGACCTACTCTTTCCAATTCTAAAACTTTCATGTTGTTCCTTGAGGTAGTTTAGGGCAGTTCACCCTATGAGGCTCTCTAAGTGAAGAGAAATCAGGAGTAGCGAATCCCCCTTCTCTACATTTTGGTGAACCTGATGTGAAGAGGGTATTTTTCAAAAAACTAGGAATTTATTTACCCCTACTTGGTGGGGTCATAACTTTTGAATTGGTGCTCAGAATTTAGAACCGTTTGCACTGTTGGAAAGGTCTCCTAGAGAACTAGTTTAGTCCCTAAAATACAAGTGCCTTCAAAAGTTAAATTTTAGGGACTGAGCCAAGTTATGATGTCAAATTCCACTTTGAAACCTCCAAAAACATGAATTACTAGAACATAGAAAATACCAAAAAAATTGTAATAATTTAATATCTTCTTTTATTAGTTCAGTATCTAATTATTTCCAAAATGTTGATGATGTTCCATTTCATGCATGTGATGGTGACTAATTGGCTTTGCCTATGTCACTTGTATTTGTGATCCTTCTCATGAAATTCCTCTTGCTTCAGAGGATATTTTGTTGCAAGAAGATGAAATCATTGATACCTTTCTTAATGTTACTCTACCTTCTCTTCATTCCAATGCACTCTCTTCTAGAGACTTCTCTCATTCTAATGCACTCTCTTCTATAGATGATTCATTAGTGAATAATGAATCTCCTTCCACATTTGATCCTATTTGGATCAATGTTGAGAATATGACTTCAAATAATTATTCTACTAGTTGTGATGATTATGTAAATGTAATCTATGTCTCTGCTACCCCTTAAAGGCCTAAGAGAGGTCAATCATTTATGTGACTCCAGCTAGTCCTTCTCCTTAAAGGGTTTGCTCTATTAATGGTGTTCCATTCGATAGTGACTCCCCTAATCTTTCTTTAGCTCCCTCTTATAGAACGGTAGCCCATACTTATGATAATAGAATGAATAAACAACCAATTCTTCTTCATGCTTCTAAACCTATGACTAAAGCACCCAGTGATTACAATCCTATCAAACAACTTAAAGTTACTCCAGCTAAGATCTCACTATGGGACTTTCCTTATTTTGCTCCATTTTATCAAGGTATGCTTCAAGAAGCCTTGCAAAATATCCTCTTTCCTTCTTCTGCTAGGCTGATGAATGCTGATGCATTGATAGCTCATATTCATGTGGATTCACTGAATATTATGTTCTATCCATAGGAACTCCCACCTCTGGAAGTACAGAAGCAAGCAAATCCTCTGATGATTATAGCCAACATTAATAAAATTGGTATTAGATGTACTCTCGTTGATGTTGGTTCGACACTCAATGTATGTAGCATTGATCTATTGCCTAAAATTAATATTGATTCATCTTCTCTTAATGCTTCTTTTGTTGTCATTTGTGGGTTCGATAATTTTGGTTGACAAGCTCTAGGCACAATAGTCTCGCCTTTGAGGTTAGGACCCGTTAATGTACCTACCCTTATGTATGTTATGTCTAAAAAATTACCATATAACCTCCTTCTTAGTAGACCATGGATTCACGCTATGGGCGCAGTCCCACCTACCTTGCATAAATCTATTAAGTTCATTTGCAATAATCAAGTAGTCATAGTCAAAGTTGACCCTAATGCTATGCACTTATGTGAGATGGTAGCTATTGGTCAGGTTTCAGTTGTACCTATTCCTTTAGTGTCTTCCATTGTGTCAATGTTTACTCCAACAATACATACTACAAAGGATACTCTCGAGATAAATTTCCCTGAGGAAGATCCTTCTAAAGCAAGAAATCCCAAGTCTACCTCTTCTCAAAAGAATGCATGTCTTGGTGATGATTGGGGTTCCTTAGACTTTATAGACTCCTTCATTAGGGAATATAAAGTTGACCCAAACCACTCAGACCTTTTGATAACATCATCCACACCTGCTATCAAAGATGATAATTCTTTTGTATCGTGGGATAATGAAAATTATAATGTTCTTAGTGTTGATCCTCCTTTTGAGGAAGATTTTCATAGTTCTATTAAAGAGGTTAATGTCGGTAGTCCTGTTAGGAAAGATGATGGTGATCTCATAGGGGAGTATAATCCTCATTGTTGGAATAATACTCTCCTTGTAGATCCTCCATTGTTTGATATCTCGGTGCCTTCTTCTTGTGAGCAGTCAAACTTTTATCCACAAGAGAAAGGCTTGCTTCCTACTCCTCATCCTTTATCTAAGCAAGAGAATATTTTTTTGTACCTTCTAAAAGCCCACTTAATCACTCTTCCTTCTCCTACACACAAGAAATATCATGAACATGATAAAGAAAAAATTCTTTCTGTGCATACCATTGAGTGCCTGGCCATTCCACTAGCGAATGTAAGGCCTTTGAAGGATAGAATACAATAGCTTTGTAATTAAAGTGCCATAAGACTCTTGTTTAATTGATGCACTTACCTTTTCTTTGCATGACAAGTGATATCAAGGTTTACCTCTATCTTGTAAGTTCTAAATATCTTTCATAGTTCTCCTCCCCTGTATGCTAGGGGCAATGATAACTTGTTTCAAAGATGTGTGTCCTTCTTGAGGACCCTGTCTCTTCTTCATCCACTTTCAAACCAAGTGTCCCTCGAGTGGAACCCCTTTGAAATTTTGTATCTCAAATAAATTCTATGGCATCTAGCTTAGGGGTAGCTTGACTAAACCTCTCTTTTCAAATAGTGCATCCCTTGAGTGGACCCCTTTTCTTTTGGAGGGTTCCTGAGGGACCCCTTTTGAAATCTTTCCAGTCTATCATCAGTCTATGTGACTGTCCACTTACTTTCCTGTATGGCCACTTTCTGACATGTTCTATCTGCAAGTAGACATGTCACTCTGCAGGTGTTCCTGTGAAGCTGCTTTTCAACTATGTGGAGTCCCCTTTCTTTGGTTTCCTCCATGTGAGAGATCTTGGGGATACCTCCTTGCAAATATGTGGATCTATAGGGCACTTCCTTTGAGCTTACTCCATGTAATAGATCTTGGGGGTCGCTCCCCTATAGGTCTACAATTCTGTAGGGTTCTTTCTTTGGGTTTCCTCCATGTGAGATCTTGGGGGATACCTCCCTATAGGTATGCAGGTCTGTAGGGTTCTTTCTTGGGTTTCCTTCATGTGAGAGATCTTGGAGGACACCTTCCTTGTAGGTCTATGGGTTTGTAAGGTTCTTTTTTGGGTTTCCTTCATGTGAGAGATCTTGGAGGACACCTTCCTTGCAAGTCTACAAGCCTGTGAGGCACGTACATTCTTAAAATTCTCTTTCTTCTCTTTTGCATATTCTGGATCGAAGATCTGCATCTTCTTCATCCTGTGTATATACCCTTCTTATTTTCATCTTAGAATTGCTCTAAGTTTTATTTCTTAATTTTAGAACAATGCATGGTATTGAGACAACCTTCTACATTGAGGTCTCTTTTACTTTGTGACTCAAATCTTTTAGCTTTCTATGTCCTAACATTGTTGTTTGGTGCAGGTTTTTCTTGTCTGATGCATTTGTTTTGCAGGTCTTCAACCTGGGGGCATGCTTTTGTGGTTAGAAGACTTATCTACTTCCTCTATAGTATCCTTTTGTCATATCATGTTATTTATGTTTAGTAGACTTCCTTTAGTGTGCATATTAGCATAGATTCATATGCCCGTTAAAGTTGGGGGAAAATGTATAGTCGTAAAATTGCACCCCTTGCAATTTCACATGCATTCTTGTTTCTGATTTTGTGTTTTCTCCCTTAGTGCTTGTGTAGGCTCATTTTAGCCCTTGCATCAGCCTTTTTCCCTTCTCAAGATGCTCTAACACCTCTTTTTAGCAGCTACCCTCACATTTCCACTTTCCATAGAACCTTGTGCTTTTATTGTTCATGTTGTTTTGTAGCATGATGTGTCCAGACACTAGCATGCCATGCGGATGTCCATGTGCTACACTAGCATCCTACAACATTTCAACGTTAAAACAATTGTCTCAGAGCATGTTTTCCACTTGTCCTCACCTTTGGTTGGTGGTAACGGTCTAGGACACCTTGTAATGGCTAAAGAAGCTTCTTTTCCTCCTTAAATGCTATCTTTTCATTTCATTTGTAACTTGTTGATGGTGTTTTCTGCATAGCAACAACTCAAACATAATACAATATCCTATCTCTCTTGAAAGGTAATCTTCAACAATAAATTACTGAAAATCACCCCAAGGTCTCTCGAGTGTCAGGACATGACAATGCATAAACAACTCAGATAATATGTGAAAATGCTGGTAATCACAAGGGCCTTATGAATGAGCAATGCTGGAAGTGAATTTTCATCAGATGCAATGATATGGTGATGCTTTTAATCCTAAAACTAACCCAGATTCAAAATAAACAGCAAAAGAAATAAGGGTTAAGAGAAATTTCTAAATCTAAACCATTTCTAAGACTAACAATACAAATGATAAACACTTGAAATGGACCAATCCCAACGAAACCAATCTCTGCTTGACCAAGATTAATCTGCAATCTTATAGAAACAATGCAATCTTCTAAGGTTTTAAAGATTTTCAGATCATGAACATTCACCCAAGACAACCCAATTGCAGTTGAAATGAATAAATCTCCACAATTGAACCAAGCACAATGAATATAAAGGTCCAGGCTAACTTTACAAATCAACTAACAATCAACTAGCTGCAAAAAGTATGGACCAGGGATTGCTGCAAACACTTCAAACATTAAATCATAAACATCATTGAATTGGATTTAAATCTAAATCTAACAACCTTGAGCAATTTGAAAGATAGAATCATAAGAACCATGCAAGATAAGTCAACACAAAAGAGATCACCAGAAAATCACAATGTCTGCAATTGCATTGAATCACCAAAATCCAACAACAATTCTAATGTTCTGTTACATCATTTGCTTGAAAGAAGCTAACTCATAACTCTAACTACTGCCAAACTTGCTTGTATCTATCCGTGCATTCTCTATTCTATCTATCTACCCCCTTATAAATGAGGCACAAATGCCATTTATAGAGAACCCCCAAACATGTCGGCCTAATTAGATTTTACAACAATAACTAGCCTCAAAACAGGTCGGCCAGGAGAATTCCAAAATAGGACAAGATTTGCATTAAATGCATGAATATTATCCATGTCGGCCCACGATCTCCAGCAAGATCATATTCACGTGTTTTCTAGAAAGTCCTCTAGCTGTAGACAGTTTCAGCACGGATTCTTAGACAGGTCCCACTTTGAAAATTTAAACTGAACATTTCCAGATTTCCCTCTTTTGGCACGAATCCATATGCAAGTCCCCCTTTTAATATTTGTTTAGTCCTAAAAAACAGATATCATTAATAGCCCGCATGTCCATTTTCAGAAATTTTTCATTTTTGGAAATTTTTATTTTCAATTTTTTTATCTAAAGAAATTTTAATTTTCAGATCATTTTTAAAAATTCCATTTTTGGAAAAATAATCATTTTCTGAAAAATTTCCATTTCAGGAAACCAGACAAACAAATTAGGACTTAAGGCAAAAATTTCAACAATAGATCATCAAAATCTAAGAATGCAAACATCGTAATATATCAAATTAAGCATGGGGTGTTGAGTTCATCATCAAATTCATCAATTTAATCCAGATTTCAATTTGCACAAAGCCTCAAAAATCTAGAAAATTTGGATTTTGCATAAAATTCTCGACTTTGGCACGGAAACGAAAACGGGTGCAAAACTGAGGACACCTTGAAAATCCAACAAAGAAGCTTCTTTGGGGTAAAACCCGATTTTCAGAACTTAGTTTTTTCAAAGTGCAACATGGGGGAATCACTTGGGCAAGCAGGATGAACATCTAAGGACCTCTGAAGGCAACCGAATCATTAAAATTAAGGGGCCAAAAGACATCAAAAGCCAGAGCAAAAAGAGGGTCCCCACTTTCAGTGCACAACATAACTCTCTTCTACTTTTAGATTCACTCCTAACTTCTCTTCTTCTCCCATCTTTCTCTTGCTTGCATAGCTTCACATAGATTGTTACAATAGCTTCAAACACTCTCAAGCCCTCTTAGCAACACTCTTTGCAGCTCTCTTGGCTCTTGCAACCCTCTTTTTTGTCCTTTCTCTCCCTCTTTGGATTGCTTAAGCCTTGTAGCTCCATCACCCTTATCTCATGCTTGTGAGCATATTGGGATTCCATATCTCCTTTCTATTGTAACTCTACTTTGTGATATGAGTTCTCCTCAAGCAGGGATTGCTTTAATCACCCATACTTGGTGGTGTGGGTTCTACTCCTGAAGTGGGTTTTTCTTTGACCACATGCTTTATCCATTTATGTTCATTTCTCTCTTTCTATCTAGTTATCTGTGGAGGTGGGAACACCAAAACGGGGGTTTGACTAAGGAAAACCCCTCTATAGCCCCAACAATTTCTCTAGATATCATACATGCAAGTTTTGAAGATATTAATTTTCTATGAGCTTCATCACTTGCGTGGTTGTGAGTATTTTTCTATCTCTTATTATCTTACTTTGTCATTTATTCTTTACTTTACTTCAGTTCTATCACGTTCTGTTATTTTCCTATGCTTTAGAAGTTCTCAGAAATCAAAGTAGAATTAGTCATTTAGCTATTCTCTATGATATTCTCACTTTCTAGTCCATTAGTGATGCCAATGTGCCTCTGGAACACTAGCGCACATCTAGGATGCCAACGTGCCATGTTTTCATTCATATTCTATGTTGATGTCCTTTGGATGAGAGCTCATTAGTTTGTCCAGAGAATCTTTGTGACCTACTCTTTCTGATTCTAAAACTTTCATGATGTTCCTTGAGGTAGTTTAGGGTAGTTCGCCTCGTGAGGATCTCTAAGTGAAGAGAACTTGTGAGTATAAAATCCCCCTTCTCTACACTTTCTCAAAGTCCAATAAAACCATTGCCACATTCTGATTGGAGTCCTTTTTCCACTGTATTTCTTCCCATCTTGTTATTAAGTTTTCTAGGATGTATCTTCCTTTTATGAATCATATTTGTTCTTATTTTGGCTAAGAATTTGGCCAAAATATTGTAAGAGATGTTTAGAAGGGTAATTAGCCTCCAATTTTTCACTAAGGTTTTGTCACCACCCTTAGGGAGGAGTTTGATTAACCCTTTATTAATTTTTCTACCCAAAGATGCTCTATTCAGTGCCTCTTCATAGAATTGTGATAGGTTGTCAACCACCCAATTAGAGAAATATTTATAAAATTCAATAGGTAACCCATTACAACTGGGTGACTTTTTGTTGCTCATTACTACAATAGCATTTTTCATTTCATCTTTAGACACTTTAGTTGACAACTTAGAGGCCTCCTCTTCAGAGATCCTCTTTGGAATGAACCTGCTTATAAGTTCTCTTGCCTTTTGGTTGTCTTCATTACCCCCTTCTAAGGTGAAGAGCTCCTTGAATAATGAATGGAATTTCTTCAAAATTGCTTCTTGAGAGGATAATATTCTTTCACCATCCGAAATTTGAGCAATTTTCTCTTTTGTAGTTTTTTAATTTAAAAATTTGAAGAATAATTTGGAGCCCTTGTCTCCTGCATGAAGCCAATTTAAATTTTCTCTATCTTTCTTCCCATTTACTCTATAGGTCTAGATTATCCTAAGGCTGGTTTTAGCCCTCACAAGCACTTCTCCCAGCACTTCATTACTAGGAGCATGCTGGAGCTCCAATTTTGCTAGTACCAGGGCTTCTTGCAGCTCATTTTCTTCTCTTTTAATATCTAGGGCCCTCTTTTTCCTGATTTTCTCAAATAGTTTTCTCCATCCCTCAACATTGTCATTCCAACTTTCAATGGTTGAGGCCTCTTTTAGTAACTGCTTATCAATTTCTCTAAGGGAGGAGATATCATCTCTACATTCACTATGTTTGAGCAAATGGATATTAAGTAAGAATGTTGTTTTCTTTTTTTCCCTTTGGTGTCTGCCTTGGCTGAATGAAATATTTCCCTTGATAGGATGGTGATATAAAAGGGTGTATGGGTAGACATAGACCTAAGTTACCCCCTTTTCATCCAGAATGGAAGAAATCTTTTTTTTCATAAAGTTTGTCAAGCCTACAATAAATCATATTTCCACCTTTTTGGGAATTACACCAAGTGTACTAGACACCATTACTATCTTTCTTCCCCAATTCCATTGGGTCAATTAGGTTAAGTTTGAATTTTAATCTATGCCAAAAATGTTTCTTATTACCTTTCCAATACATGTCGATGCCACCTCATTTGTATTCCATCTATCCTATCATATTAAAGTCATCACCTAATATCTAGGGTACCTTTCATAGGGTGGAGAGCCATTTCCAGAGTTTGAACATGTCCTTGTGATCATTTGGAGCATAGATGGAGTAGATTACAAACTCAACATTGTTGTTTTTCAGTGTAACCCACACCACCCTATTATAGGGAGAGGTTTCATTTTCTAGTAATCCATTGGGACCAATGATTAGAGATAAGGATTGCAACACCCCCTTTTCCTTTTTTGTGGGCTATGGAGAAGAAGGAGGAGTTTCTCTAGATGAATCTAAGATTGGTCTCCAAGGAAGAACCAGTGGTTTTGGTCTCTTGTAAGAGATCAAAGTCCATTTCCAAATTTAGGAACCTCCTGACAATATATTTCTTATCAGGGGACTCTATCCCCCTAACGTTCTAAGATATGCAGCCAATTTCCATTCTCAACAACCATGGGTGGGTCACCCTTGTTGTTCCCAAATTGTGTGAAACACTTTGGTAGTTTATCTTTTATTTCCCACCTTTTTGGTGTGGGTGAGTAGACAACCCTACTATTTTTCCTTCTTTCATTTGTTTTCTTGTTGATTTCTCCACCCTTCCCTATCTTGACCAAGTTTGAGTTCTTTCTTAGCCTCTCGGGCCTATTTCTTGGCTTAGCTACTTGTTCACTATTCCTCAGAGTGACATCCTCATCTGCTTAGGACCATATAGCCTTGAAATTATCGATCAAGACACATTTTTTCTCTAAGGCTTGGAGGGATAACTATTTTGTAGAGTTAAGAGTTGTTATCTTTTGGGGGTGAGTAGACCAATCTTCTAGTGCTTGAATAGTGTTGGAAGTGCAGGTTTGGTTAGGGGAGGCAAGGGACACCCTTTCTAGAGGTAAGCCAACCCCACCACTAGTGCTAAAAGGGGGATCCAAAATAAAGATTGTTTCAATTAATGGCTCCTGGGATGGAAGGGATATAGGTCCACCAACACCTAGAGAATCCTTTGAGGGTGGCGAAACCAAGGAGATGACCATCTCCATTGGGGTGTCCCACAAACTCCTACCCACATCAACACTTACAACCCTATTTGGGTGGGAAGAAGCAATTCTAAGGTTAAATTGATTCTCACCCCTTTCAAGACTTGACACAAATACTTTCGGGTTTCTCTCTAGAATGCTAAAATTTTCTTAAATTCATGTTTTGATTTCCTTCTTACTGATTTGTTGGGTGTTTACATTTTTCAACAATAGAGAGGGATTAGTAGAAGCAAGAGCACAAGGGCCAGTCACTTTATCCATCTCATTGACAATGGATGGTTGGTTGTTAGTGGGAATAGTATTGTTTTCTTATGAAAGCACATTAAAGGAATTCCTTAACTCAATCATGGCTAACTCAAGAGGGGTGTGGCAAGGTTCACTCACCACACTGGCTTGCATGACAATTGCATAATGGACCTCAATATTTCTAGAGGGAGAAGCCAAATCCTCTATCCCCAACCCTAATAAGATAGGCTCGGTGGTAGATGAAGGAGTTGGAGAGGTAGCACTCTAATCACCACCTGGCTCACTAGAGGAATTGAGCCAAAGGATGGGTTAGGAATGCCCTTTTTGAATGGAATTTTACACCTCTAAATAATGGGGTAGTTCTTCCTGAGATGCCCCTCCCTTCTACACAAAAAACAAGAATTAACACCACCCAAAATTTCCAATGGGAAAGAAACAATTGATTCCTCATAATTAAATTTTAAGTAATTAGGAGTGTCAACCTTAGGGGTTAAGGATAGAAGGGTGTGAGTGTCAAGGTTGGGTAGGTTTTCCTTGGTCTCGTTGACCCTATAACCTTTCCAATCAGCTGGAGAATCTGAGGCAGGATCCTCCAAAACTCTAGAGGAAGGTTTTTAATGATAACCTATTTGGGTGATGAAAGGGCTAGGAGCTCATCAACAATGGCCAATGACAACCAAGCGAGGGAATGAAAAATGTAGCCTCCCAAATTCCAGAAAGATTTATCTGATATTTTCATTTGTACTTCATGGGTTTTTAAAAAATAACAAATAATTTTTTTTGTAACAGTCTACAGTAAGTTACATGAATGCCAAATTTATTTAATCAGATATCAGAGAACCAAGAACCAATATATTTTCTAGCCAAAAATTTATTTACATTCATAGCAGCTAAGAAGATGGTTGATTCTTTTAGTTTTAGCCTCTTTTTAGAAATGGTTTCTTTAAGCATAGGATTTGGAAACAAGTGCAAATCACTAAGATGGTTAGTAGGGTCCTTACCTTCCCTTCTACCATCTTTGTAGAGTACCTATTCCACAACGAATTTGGAACCCCCTAGAGCAATGAAACCCTGATTAATAATGACTTTTCTAAATGAATTTGGTGGAATGACTTGGGTAGTAGTGTTACCCAACATATCATTTTCACTCGGGGGTTCATACCCCCCTCCATTAATGAGAAGATTAATAAACAAAGAGAAAACATAGGAACGAGAGAGTAGAACAAACCACACATGTGAGGGTCAAAGAAAAGAAAGAAAAATAAATGGCACATATGAAAAATAATAAGGGAGGATAAGAACCAAAGGGACAAAGGGATCGTAGGAGAGAAAACCTACGTGAGGGAGGGAACAGCCTCCCCCACCCACTATCGATCGCCTAGCGTAGATCTTGAAACCCTCGAGTAGTGCACCCAAGTTGCAGAGCCAAACCTCTCCCAGAGGAACTATTTGTTGGATAAGTGAATCATTTTAAAGTCACCATTCTTTGCTTGGAAGAGATAAAATATTTCCAACAACTAAAAATTGATATAAAAAACAAGGAAAATTCCCTTATTTGAGTTGTAGAGGTCTTAAAAATGAAAAACTAGAATGTCCTTAAAAATGACACCATTAAATTGGTGTAAGTTGATGAGATGCCAAAATTACCTAAAAAAAATGCATAGTTGCAAACTTTTGTTACTAAGGTGTTTAAAATGTTTCCAATTTCCTAAGACCCCAAAACAACAAATTTTTCATTGACAATGCTGAAATTTTGTTAGGTTTCAAAATAACTACACTATTTCCTAAAACTAAACTCCACTCACAAGGCTAGGGTTGTCATCATGCAACTAAAATTATCTCATCAAAAAAATAATGAAGGAATCTGAGCTAACTCTACAATTGTGGGTTTTATCTACTATGCTTTGAGCTCAACTTAGATTTAGGATGGTATTCCCATGGATATACCTCAACAAGTGTTGAAATCACATATAATGAAAAATCATAAAATATGGACAACTAAACCTAATTTGTTATCTTGGTACAAAACACTATCATTAAACCAAGAAAAAGTAGCTACCTCAAACCCCTATATAGATGATATCAATGCACAATCATAACCCACACAATATGAATTCATTTGAGGCTCTCTAAAAAATAAATCCCTAGTTATATTTCAAGGCTATGAATGCACAAAAGCTACTACTACTCCTACTCCTACACTACTAGTTTAATGATTTAATAAGTTAAATAATTTGAGTTTGGTCATCTGGCCTAGATATTGGTTTCTATTTGTTGGGATATAGTCACAAATGATAGAAAATAACTAATGAAAGAGACATATAAGGTTTAATTTGGGCACATATTTCATAAAATTAGAAACACTACACAAAGAGCATACTTATTGATCCCATATGAATTGCATAAACCTATATGTGATAAAAAATAATTATTACAATACCTATAATATTTTAAAATATAGTCACATTATCAAATATTCATTATACTCATGTCAGAAAGTGTGACAAGAGAAAAGCTACACAAGAGTGATGTTTTTTCTGAGATAAATACAAACATTGTGGAGACATCCTTTGTATAATACTAACACACTTAATCCTTTACATGCCCCATGGATTCACTACCCTTCTTCAATCAAACATGGCATGGTTGAAGTCCTAGATGAATCTTGATGTAGGAGCATCCAATGGTGTAGGGAAAAATTGCATCACCCAAAAAAATATATTTTCTTTAGTTGTTTTGAGTCCCATGATGGCACTTAAGGGGTGTAAGATAGTCAAGCATAAAAAATAGTGAAAAATAAGTACTTACTATTTTTAATAAGTATGCCTAAATGGGCTTGTATGGACCTAAAAATTTACCCCAAGGAGCAGAATTGAAAAAAAAAATTGGTCATGAAAGAATCACCTCAATACCCTGCACAGTTTGGGAGATATTAAAGTTTCCATCTCGAGAAATTTCTCCAATGCAGCTTCAATTTCATATATGAAGACTTTAGAGGCCCCAAAATAACTCAAAAGTTGATGAACCGATCTACGGTGTTTTGAGTGTTGTAGATATCTTCGAGAGCTTTCCAATGATATGCAATAATAGCAAATTAGACACCTAGATCAAAAGTTATGGCCCCACGAAGTTGCCCCTCTAGAAAGTGAATTTCATTAAAATTTCTTCCTAGGCCAGAAATCAAATGGTGGGACTTTTAGCACCAAAACAAAAGGGAAAGTTGGAATTTCTAGAACATTCTAGGTTAGTTATTAGGTGAAATAAAAAGGGTTAAGTGGGGGTTGTTTAAGGTGGCTCCAATAGTGCATATTGTGGCTCCGAATAATATATTTCCTTTTTAGAGTTGTTTTTGTTGTAATGAATCAAGCCCATGAGGTTGTAGCATGTAAGTTTTGAATATGTAATTTCATTATATGAAAATAATTGAAAGTGGGCTATTTTTCTATCTCACATCTTCTATGTTGGTATCTATTATTGTGATTTGTGTGGTTTCGGGTGGCTTGGACCTCATCAAATCCCCACACTTGTGTAACCTCTAGACACCACTGGAGTAGAACTAACCTCTTTCAAAATGATCAAAATCATACATATAGTAGCAACCAAGGCATAATATTAATCAATGCACACTGTAGTAGTATTAAATGTATGGTTGAGGAACAATCCCAACCAAAAATGGGTGCTTTAGATTGGTGGTGAACATTTACAATTAATTTTGGTCACTAGGTAAGGCATCACCATTACTATTGGTAGGTGGAGCAAGTGGGGAACATGCGTGCAACTTTTTTCCACTATCATTTCTTACCTTTTTCAAAAAGGAGATCCCCATTTAGATGTTAAAATTTCATTTTGTGGAGAATTGACACTCATTTAGATGCATCCAGATGCCTCCAAAACTCCTTTTTTTTATATTAAACAAAGATAAAATGAATACAATGAGAAAAAGAATGCAATCCAAAGGACTAATTGCAAAGGAATGAACAAAGTAGCACTAAAGATTGCAAGAGTACAAATCACAAGTAAATTGTATAACCATTCCAACCAGTAATAACAGAGTACGTTGGAGCAACCAACAATTCACATAACCTATACCACAAAACATCAAAGTTTTGATTACATATTAAAATTGAAAAAAGTGTGTAGTTGTTTAGCATAACTGAAATCTTCTCCATGGTGCTATAGAAACTGGTACTTGATCATGTCCAACTGTTGATTAAAATCTACATCTCCTTTTGGTCCCTTCCTTAGTTGAGAACATAGACAGATAAATTGAAACATTATGTCAAAGTAAAACTTTTGAATGTCTGTTTGCTAATGTAAAATGTGATTGGAAAACACAGCTGAACATCTACTTTCCCACAGGTGTAGAAAAATACATTGTATCATAGAATCAACAATTAAATTTTATAAAGTCTAATACCAAACATAGCTTCTTTCCATCAGAGTGAATGATCAAAAATTGTAGAAAGGTGGTCAAATACAATGCTCCAATTTTTTTTGCTCTATAACAACCCAAAAAGACATGTTTTAGATTTTCATTGTGCTGACAAAAAGGGCACCTGGAAGCTTGTGTCTTGAAAAATTCTATTCTATCCCCTATAGGAAGCTTATGATGCAAGATTTTCCAAGCCAAAATTTGGGCATTTTCTCCAGTCTTGGATTTCCATAATTGGGCACTTAGCAGTCTCCATTTCTTCTCTAAAATTTACAATGCCATTTCCTATTAAGCCTTGGATTGAACTTCATATTAGGAAGGACTTTAAAGTATATTTTCTTCAAAGGAAAACAAAAGAAATAATATTTGCTAAGCCACAACTAGTCCTTGAAGAAATTACACTGTAAAGGTGTACATAGTTTCATAGTAAGCTCTACAGGAACCAACACCTTAATAAAAACCATGAATCCTTTATACCTATTATTTAAATTAAAAACTTGTTTAGATTCTTGCCAGCTGACCCAATCGAGAGGCGTAAAGTCCTAGATATCTCCAAATTGTCACACCCTTTTATTGAAAAGATAATGACATTTCTAAGGGAAGGAGATAGCAAGAGGATGTCCATGGTATTGAACAAGCTTATTCCATCAAATGGAAGAGGTAGCAAGGTTGAAGCCATGTTGTAAAGACCCTTCTTTCCAATTTAAAAATTTGTAGACTTGTTACCAAGGTTTCCATATGAATTGCAATATGAAAGAAGCTTTAATATGAAAAAGAGGAGCAAGCGGAATTTTATCTTTCCATCCCACATTCTGCCACTAGTTACTTACCATAGCAAGAGCAATACAATGTATCACCAAAATTTTCCATGGTTCTTCACTAGACATAAATCTTACTATCCATTTAGCTGATAAGCACACACCTTGAGTCCTAGTATCCAAGAGGCCCAAACCTCCCTTGTTCGTTGGTTGTATACAATGCAGCCATGAAGAGGCCCTGAAACACCTTTTTCCATCCCAATTAGTCCACAAAAACTACTAGACGAGTTTAACTAAATCATCATAGTATTTTTATATGGAATCCAACATGAAGAATAGTAGACATGGGAAACCAAAAATATTTGATTTATCACCTGTATTTTTTCCAACTAAAGATAAGAATTTATTACCCCAATTAAAGATTTTGTTTTTTAATTTATTGATAAACCAGTTCCACAAATCATGAAGTGTAACCCCTAGCCCAAATGGAATACCCAGATATCTCGTGATCTATCCATGTTAATTTGTTTCCATTTCCTAGGAATCCAATTGGGAACTAGATCAGATTGCACCATCAATTTTATGATGAGCTAATTTTGACCCTGAAACCTCACAGTACAAATCCAAAACCTCCATAACATGCTTAATTTTTTATTTAGAATTTTGAATGAAAAGCAAACTATCGTCAACAAAGTGAGAATTTATAACAACCACATTGTTAGGGATAGAGTTTCCCTTAATCAAATTCATTTGATTGTATTTTTGAAGTAGATAACCAAGAGCATTAGCAGTTAGAACATAAAGGAATAGTGATAAAGGACAACCTTGTCTAATCAAGCATTATAGGAAAAAAAGTATTAGATAGAGTATTATTGATTACTAGTTGCACATTTGCATTGGTAAAAAGCATTGTAACATGATTACATATCTTAGGACCAAATCCCAACCATTACAATATCTTAATAATAAACTTCCACTGTATTCTATCATATGCTTTATCAAAATCAAGCTTAACCAACAAAGCATTCTAATTTGATTGTTGAGCCCATTCACTTGTTTCCTAGGATATAATTAAATTATCACATATAAATATACCACCAAGAAACCCTATTTTTTCAAGTCTAACTATCCTTTTAACCACTAGTTTGATCCTAGTGGCTATGAATTTAGCAATAATTTTATAGGAAGTGTTGAATAGAGTAATAGGCCACCATCTAGAAATGAGATTTGGGTTCCCCCCTTTCAAAAGAAACTAATTAATCCTTTATTAATTTCTAGCCCCAATGACCCTTGATTCACAGCTTCCAAGTAAACTTGATAAAAGTCTTCCTTACTATGCTACCACAAAGTTTGGTAAAATTCAATTGATAACCCATCAATCCCTAGAATTTTGTTATGAGCCATAGAGAAAACATGTTCTAAATCCTCAATGTAGAGGTCTTGATCAAGGAAGTGACTATATTATTGGTCCACCTTTTTGGGAATGCATCCTTGGATAATATCCTTCAATATAAATTGCATATCTTTTCAATGAGAGTCTTCTATAAAAAGTTGCTCATAAAAATCTTGAAACATGTTTTTGATCTCATCTGGGTTTGTACATACCCTTCCATTCTCATCTTGAATGGATCCAATATATTCATTTTTGTAATATAATTTAAATAATTAAAAAATTATTTTGATCCTTTGTTTCCTTCCTTGAACCAATGAAATCTAGCCCTGATTTTGGCCCCTTGTCCCTTATACATATCAAATTTGTGAAGTTGAGCTTCAATATTCACTATGGAATTCTGAATAGATATACTATCAAGATTTAAAATCACCATCTTCCTATTCAACTCAAGCTTTCTTTGAAGATATTTTTCTTCGCGTTTTCCCTGCCATTCCAATCTCTTACCAAACTTCCATAAGAAATTAGCACATTGAGTAATAGCATTTTTCCATCATATCATGTAAGATTCACCTTCTTTTGGCTTAGGTATAGAATTCCAGATGCCAACCAAAGCATCAAAACAAGAAAGAATTTTGAGGTGTGAAGTATTAATTTTAAAAGGCAGTTGGGAGTCCACATCTTTAACTTTCTCAATAGCGAAAATACAAATAATCAGAAACTGGTCTGATAAGGTAGTAGAATAATCAACTTTCACATAATTCCCCATAGATTCTTGAACTAATTGCAGGTTAGGAGAGATATAAAACCCTATCTAATCTACTTAGTTTCCTATCAGCTCACATCCTACAATTAGTCTAGGTGTACTAATTAAATTGATGACTTTCTTATTTTTTAACAATAGGATCTATAATACCCACATAGTTTCTGCAAAATATCCATTTGTCAAACTCTTCATTACTTAATTTAACATGATCAGCCCAACTATTATCAGTATGATTTTCTACAATATTAAAATATCCTCCAATGACCTAATCATCATGAGATAAATTATTGGACATCCATTCCCATAATTCACATCTCTTTTGCAATGTTAGGAGCATAAATAGAACAAAAACCAATAGGTTGGCCATTGATAAAAGAAAGAACCCACACACAACTATGCAAAGGGTCCTCCCATTTATCAATGAAAAACCTATTAATCCAATAATGAATACCAATAACAACCCTCCCCTACCCTCTCTATGCAACGTATGAAAAAAATAGCATCTCTCCATACATTGGATAAAGAGGATAGGAGATAGGTGCCATTAATCTTGATCCTTGCAGGAAAACAATATGTGGTTTCCATTTGACAATAGCATCCTTTACCTCAAATTTTCAATGAGGTAAAGATAACCCTCTAACATTCCAAGAAAGAGTTATAAAATTCATGGTGGAGTAGAGTTATGGAGGTCTTCCACTTGTGGCAGAATTTCAAAATGATTGTCTAGTCCAATTAACTGATCAGAATGCCTACTTTCCTTAACCATTGAAGGAGACCTAGATCTCGGTCTTGTAGATAGAGATAAGGAAAATTTTCTTTTATCGGAAGAGTGAACACTTTGACTTTCATAATGCATTGGTGAAGTACTCTCTGAATTTCTCTCAAAAGACTATAATGGGGGGCTGTCATATTTTTGTGAATATAAATCCCCATTTTGAATTTCAAGGGACCTTGAAGGCTCCTTTCTTTTCCTAACCATCCTCCATCCATTTGACATAATGGCATCTTTATAGGTGGGGAACATGTCACTTTTACTATGCTCATCTGAGTTGAAATTTGCAAGTTGCTTCACATTAGGACTAGATTAGTCTTAACAGTAGGCTAAGAATAATGTTGTTTCACATTAAAAACTAGATTATGCATAACATTAGGATGAGCCTGGTTTTTCACTTACTATAAATTAGAAAGCATTGATCTATTGTCTTGCATGTATCTATGTTTGTTGAGAAGGAAATCTCTAATTAAATGACCATCTTTATGGAAAAAAAAGCAAGCATTGGGTTTATTCAAATAAACTACATGTTGAACAATCTCAAACCCTAGCACAATTAATTTAACATTTCTAGGTAATTGACATGTTAGGTCTGTGAATATAAAATTCCTCGAGCTCCCTTCAGGTGGTTTTTTTTTTGGTAAGTACCGGCCCGTGCCTAAAATGTTTGAAATGCTATCCTTCGCTTCTCAATTAGGCCTCTTTTTGATAGACTTCGTCGACTGCTACCACATGTATGACAAGAACTCTTCGTAGTTATTACTTCCTTCTCTCTTCTACCAGCTCCCACCATGCTTCCACATGTCGTCACCGTGGGCACTTCAAAGATGCTTCCCTTCAATCTTTAGTCAGGCCCCATCTGTGTGCCTTCGTATGTGAATTACACTTGTTTGCATGAGGTTTTTCTGGGACCACTACCATCATTCGCAAGGGATGCATTTGGCTAGGGAGCGACCATGTTCTATGGCTTGAATCTTTTCTATTACAATGGCCAAGGGGAATCATTATTGCAACCATCATTGCTTGAGATACACAATCTTTTTTGTTACTAGCTCACCAGGTAGTGGGATTTTTAGCTATATATACTGCTTCTTTCTTCGAAAGAAGAGTTTGGAAGATATAGAAAAATTAGGAAAAGATGCAAAGACTTTTTATTGTTTTTAGATTATTATATGAGACTCTCATACTGTGTCATTGTTTGGCCTTTCTGTTTTTCTTAAGCTATTTGATAAAACATTAATATTATGCCATTATTGTCTTGAATTGCTTATTTGTAGAACTTCTATGATTTTAATACAAGTTTTTTGTTTTAGATCATGTCTTTGACTCCTCTTTTTAGTGAATGTGTATGAGAATTATTTTTTCATTGTATAAAATATTCAGGTTTTCATCTTTGATTTTTGTTATTTTGGAACATAGCAGATTGTTGAATGGGCCCTTAAATCGAATCCCAAAAAATAGATTTATCATGCCTATATCTACTTCTTGGTGCATTGGCTTAGTTAGATCTTTATTTTTTATATCTTCTTCCTTTTCCCATTCCAAACACCCAATTACAGAAGAAGTTGACTTCTTTAAATACCTGGAGGTCACTCAGTTTAGTGTAATTGGTACCCTCATTAACTGAGTTTCCCATAAAGGTTGTTACCTTGCCAATTTTTGGAATCAACAGTTTCTTTTTTTTGGCATGCTTGATGGGACTGCTTAAATGAATCTAAATTCAAAGAGGGTGTATGAGCCATCAGCCTGTTACTAGATCCCAAACAGTGAATAATCCTGGTTTGCTAGTATTGCCACTAGGAACAATACAAGCCATGACCCAATTAGTGAACATTCCACTTCCTCTGCCCCTTTTTCTAGCCATGTTTCCCATTGCTAATAGAAAATATGTGGCATGGGACATCGAAATTCCTCTTCCAGCACTAGTAGCACTCACCATTTGGGCCCCTATCCCGGTCTTTGCTCTAAAAGCTATACCTAAGTTCACTAGAGATGGCTCAAGAACACCATCCAAACATCTACAAGATGTTGGAGATGTATGTCTGGTGCACAGAGTTATAGACCAAAATGTAGCACAAAGGTTGCTCGCAGCCTCTTTTCAAGGTAAAGTGCTAGATTGGGACTACACGCTGCAAGCTAATACTATTGCTACCTGGGATCAACTCAGAGACCCTTTCTATGAAAGATTCTCAAATGATGGAGATAGTCCTTTGCAATATCATCAGCTGTCGGTCATAAAATAGGCCCCATGTGAAGCCATATCTAATTTCAACACCTAGTTCCACATAACTTGGTAGAGAATCCAGGTTGCTATCCACCCGCAGATTGAGCTAGAATTCATGTTCTACCTAAAATCTATCAACCCCGATATTTTGATGATGATCCAATCTCTTGGCAGAACCACACTACCAGATGCATACAACATCGCAGTCAAAGTGAAGAAAAATTTGATAGGCACTAAGAAGTTTCTGCCTCGGCCCACCATGCCTATATTCCCCAAAGTATCAATTTTCACCTAGGAGATTCCATCTACCAATGCACCTACTCCTTCCTAGTCTATGTATACATGTATGAGTGCACCACAAAATGTTGCTTCCACACTTGATTCTTCAAAGGATGATATAAGTGATGTCAACGAGATGTGGGCTATGGCCAACGAGATATTTGTTATCAAGTAGAACTAGGCCATGCCTCTAAAGCCAACCTATCAAAATTATCAAGGTGGAAGGTCTTCTTACCAACATAAATAGTTCCAAGGAGGTGCTCATACCAATACACAGGCACAAACAACTAATCAAATAGTGTTAGTACCCACTCCACTCCAAAGCGCCAACCCAAGCTCAAACAGAGAGCTAATAAGAGGGAAAAACAATTTAGCCGATGACACCAATCCCTAGTGCTTCCTTTGTAGTGAATTGCATATTCCCTAAAGCTTCCTGTGTGACAATCTTCAACAAAAGGTGGCAGAGAAGCGTAGCCAAGGTGCGACGTTAGACTATGGAGGTTAAGTATATGCCTCTCCATAGATAAAAAACACAGTGCTCACCACACAAATGCAAGAGATATCCCTAGAGAAAGAAATAGATATTGCTCTTGATCACGCATTCTTCTCATGGATGGAAGAAGAAGATGTGGTGTTTTCCAACAATGCATCCCATTCAAAGAGGAAATTCATGGGTGAACCAGTCATCCCTCAACTAGTCAGCTCACAACCCAAAAGTGTTTCTGACCAGATTCCCAGTACCTCTGCAGTGGCACAATAATTTCTGTTGTAATTGTTATAACATGAGCTAAGGAGTAGAAGCCTCCAAATCTGCCACCATTCAATGTGGTGGAACATTTGAAAAAATCATCCACTAATGTGTCCCTATGGAATATCTTAGCTATTCTGGAACATAAGACATTGCTACAGAAGGCTCTCTAAGAGGATCCAATCATTGAGAAAATAGAGCAATCGCTCAAAGGAAAGGTTGTTGATCAATCACCTCCTACCAAAGTTCTCATGAATAGCATAGAGGAAGCCCCTACCAAGGTTAGAGATAAGCCAAAACTAAAACCATTCTTTGTAACCCTTATTGTAGGGGAGAAATTTTTGCATAATGCCATGATTGACTCCAGTGCTAGCACAATAGTCATGCCCAAGCAGATAGTTGAAGCCCTAGGACTTAGCTATGAGCCTTTAAAGAGGGGGGTTATGTAGCTTGAAGGGAACAAATTCAAAATCGTAGGTGTCATTAAAGACCTCCAATTGACTCTATTCTTCTGCCCTAGCATCATAGTTACACAAGATACTATGATCATAGATGTTCCTCCTATATTCAGTCTCTACTTGTCTCAAGAATTCACTTCAAAGATAGGAGGGTATCTTTCTCTGGACTGGTCACACTTGATTCTAAGGACCAAGCACGAGGCTAAAATGAAAATAGTGTTTGAAGCTCTACATTTAGAAGATGTGGCTGATGAAGCTATGATAAAATTTGAGGCTACTCATAACTCTTTTACTAAGGAGGGAACATATTGCACCAAGTTTCTAGAAGATGAAAAAGTAACAAAAGATTGGACGGACCAAGAGGAATTTCTCTTGAGAAAATATATAGATGTTTCCCCTTTTGAAAACTATCATGCTACTAGGCTGGGCACCTATGTCATCTATGAGGAAGATCAAGTGCTTCCAAAGGTCGTGAAGGAACATGAAGGTAACCAAGCTTCAGAGCTATGGACTCTCCACTTTGATGGAACAAGATATAAGGTGGGCGCAGGAGTTGGGATATGTTTCACATCCCCACACAATGAAAAGACACTTCAGTTCTTTTGCTTCCAGTTCTCTTGTTCAAACAATGAAGTTGAATATGAAGGCCTAGTGCAAGGTTTGAGTCTTGCAGAGTAGATGCGCATTAAGCAATTAATGGTGATCAAATATTTTGAACTAGTAAACCAAGTTTGAGGGGTCTCTACTACAAAAAATGTTCACATGTGATACTATAGGCATAGAGTCTGGGACCTGATTGAGATTTTGGAAGCCTTCAACATCCAAAAAGTGTCCCGAGAACAAAATATTGATGTAGATCACATGGCCACAATTGGATCCCAATTCGACCCTGCCTCTGACCTAATACATAACAAACACTCTGTACGAGTGATAGTATGACCAGTGATTCCAGATAATGATTAGAATTGGAAGGTGTTTTACAATGATGAACACATCGCCTCATTCATCCAACCATTGGGAGAATTTTCCAACCAACTCCAACCAAATATTGTCAAAGCCTACAATGGACAAATCATTAAGCTAAGGTCTAATAAGCTTTTGAAGGGACTAGTCACTCTCGAAAACCTCTTTGATTGTGATGATGGAAGAAATGATAAAAGGAAGTTTTTAGTAGACAAAACCAACTATGCAGACCTTCAAGTTGGAGATGGAAGAAAGCTCAAAGTTGGGAAAGACGTTCTGCATCACGATAAAGAGAGGCTCATCAACTTCTATGAGAAGTATCAAGCACTAGTGGCTTAGTCATATGATAACCTTAAGGGATATGATCCTGAAATCATCCAGCATACAATAGAGCTGATGGAAGGTGCAAAACCAATTCGCCAAAAATAGAGGCCAGTGAATCTGAAGATCGAAGCCATGATGGCACAAGAGTTAACAAAGCTAATTCAGTCTCAGATCATCTTCTTGATCAAGCACAACACATGGGTATCCAACTTGGTTCTAGTCCAAAATAAGAATGGAGATATCCACTTATGTGTTGACTTTTGGGACCTAAACAAAGCATCCCTAAAGGACCACTACCCGATGCCTTCTATGGAGACAATCTTGCAAACAGTGGCAGGGTTAGAAATATTTTCTCTACTGGATGGCTTCTCTGATTACAATCAAATCTAGGTTAAAGAAGAGAACCAACACAAGACAATGTTCACTACCAAGTGGGGAACGTTTACATATGCTAAAATTCCTTTCGGCCTTTCAAATGCGAGAGCCACTTTTCAATGGGCCATGGATATTGCTTTTAGTGAATTGATTAACAAGATTATCCTAAACTATTTGGATGATCTAACTATTTTCTCCAAACATAAGGATGATCACTTCAATCTCCTTGAGATGGTTTTCAAAAAATTCCAAGAGTTCATGGTATCCCTAAACCCGAAAAAGTGTCTTCGAAGTACCGCAAGGCAAGCTATTAGGACACGTAGTGTCCAAAGAAGGAATTGCAATTGATCCTGAGTGGGTGAAAGCAATTAAAGAACTTCCCTTATCGATCAACAAAAAAGGAGTCCAATCTTTCCTAGGGAAGGTAAATTTTGTGAGCAAATTCATTTTAGATTTTGCAGGGATAATCAGACCAATCACCCTAATGTTGAAAAAGGATCAATTATTCAAATGGACTAAAGAAGCTAGAGAATCCTTCGAGAAGGTTAAGGATGCTATTTCTTCCACTCATATGCTGGTCAATATAGACCTATCGAAGGACTTCATAATGTATGTATTTAGCAGCAAGTCAAGCATTGCTAATGTCTTAACTCAAAAAGATGATGAAGGAAAGGGAGAGCATCTGATAGCATTTCACTCCCAAACCATAAAGGAATATGAGACAAACTACAAATTCATTGAGAGGAAAGTGTTCACAATTGATAAGGGACTCAAGAAGTTCTGACACCTCATATCTTGCAACAAGTTGATTATTTATGTTGTGTATTCCAATGTATGTGAATACGTCATGGAAGTAAAAATCACTAAAAAGAGGGCTAATTGGATCACTAAGATCCTTGAATATGACATTGAGGTCAAGCCTAAAAATACTATCTGAGGAAGAGGACTGTGCGAGTATCTGGAACACAACGAAGAAATGACAACCAAAGAAGAGCAACGAAAACTGGTTCTAATGAATTAGTCTGAATCCAAAGGCTGGTGGCTAGTGGACAGAGTAAGGTTCATGCACACAGGAAAATATCCACAGGGCCTTCCTTCTTAGAAGAGAAGATTATACCAACTACAGAACAACAAGTATGCACTCATTGAAGGGGTCATTTTCAAAAGGAACTTCAATGGTATTCTATTGCAATGTGTCACCATAGAGTAAGCAAAAAGGATTCTCAACACTTTCGATAGCAGTCTTGCGGGTGGGAATTTCTCCATGAAGACCACAACCATCAAAATTATGTGCACTGGGTACTTCTAGCCCACGTTGTTCAACAACTCATACTCCCTAGTAAAATCCTGCAAGGAATGTCAATTCTTTGCAGGAAGAAAAAATTCTACAATGCCTCTCAACCCAATTGTGGTTGATGAGCCTTTTGCACAATGGGGCCTTGATTTCATCTAGATGATTAATCCCACCTCTACTGCTAGACACAAATGGATCCTAATAGCCACTGACTACTTTACCAGGTGGACTGAAGTGATGCCCTTGAAGAATGTGACAAAGGCGGAGATAGTGGACTTCCTCAAAGAAATGGTGATGAGATTCGGCCTTCCTAAAACCATCATCTTCAATAATGCCAAGACCTTCCTAGGATCTAAGATATGTTAATTCGCACTTGTGCATGCCATATTCTTGAAAACATCATCAAACTACTACCCACAAGGCAATGGCCTATTTGAGTCAACTACCAAAAATTTAGTTTGACTCATCAAAAGAATTGGGTCAGAACACCAACGAGAATGGCATAAAAAATTTTGGGCAGCACTATGGGCCGACCACATAACTCCTAAGAAAGTCCTCAAGACGTCACTGTACAAGCTAGTGTATGGAAAAGAAGTGTTATTGCCTATCTCCATGGAGATTCTGGCATTGCAATTTCTCAAATCTCTCGAGGTAGAGCAAAACAACGCCATGGAGGTTCAGTTGGCTGAGTTGCTAGAAGTGCAGGAAAAAAGGGAAAAAGGACCTAATAGCCATGTCCAACTTCCAGTAGGTGGTTAAAAGATGGTTCGACAAGAAAGCTTTAGATCAAGGTCTAAAATGTGGGGAGCTAGTGCTAAAATTCAATGAAAGGGATGCAAAGCTAGATCAACATGGAAAGTTTGATAGCCTCTGGGAAGGCCCTTTCAAAATAATTCAATGCAAACAACATAATGCATTTGAATTGGAAAACATGGAGCAAGAATCATTAGGGATTCCTATTAATGGAATCCACCTAAAATTATTCTATCAGCATAAATATGTGAGTATTGTAATTTCTTTTCTTTTTTGTTTTTTGTTGGTTGGTCTTTCAATAATTAAATTCTACAGTACAAGGAAGAAGAAATGAATGAAACTCATTATTACAAAGTGTAGAGAGAACTAAAATCAACACATGAAACAAAAAAATTAACGCCATACGCAGAATTGAAATGGATATATATGTGTAGGAAAAGAAAATGAACCCACATTGAAGAACCATAGGAAAAAGGAGACAAAATGTTAACATAAGCTATATTTTCATTATATTTATATACTTTGATAAGTACATTTTCAAAATGGCTCAGAGGCCAAACTTTTAGAGTATATATCTATATACATTCTGTATCTTCTTTATATATCCCTACGATAAAGCCTTTTCCAAGCATATGTAAAAAAACAAACTAACGAGTATTAGTTCTTAAAGCATAAAAATAAATTTTTAGCTCAAGCATGTGCAGAAACAATGGAGGCATCAATAGCATTATTTGTAATTTCTTCATCAGTAGGACCAACAACAACACTGTAGCAGCAATGGTGAGCGATGGAGGGAACACCAGGTTCTAGAAGTTAGTGTACCAATCGATGCTGAAGAAAGGCACCATGTTGTACAAGCAAAACAAGAAGTGGCATGCATGGGTGACCCTTTGACGATGTTCTTGTGACTGAATACTAAAACCTCTCAAGAATGACATCCATGGTACTACTACATCTTCTTCAATGTACTTCCAGAGGTCTCTTGTCGTTGGCAGGCCTATACCAAATGTAGCATTTTCCACCACCTCTCCGAGGCCACCCAGGTACTTGTTTAAAAATATCTCAAGCACTAGGTGAAGAACCAATGGCTTAGGAACCTGGATGTCGAGCATGGACACCACGAAGTGAGAGAATACATCAGTGTTAACTCTGTACCGATCCTCATAGTCAATGTAATACCTCCCCAGAACCCACTTTATCACTATAATGGCCAAAGAATGCTTATTCTTGGTCATTCTTTTGAGACGCCTAGTTGAGATCTCACCAAGAAAGTTTGGCTACGATTTCTTGTAGACTAACCTAATTGCAATGTTCATGGTGCCTAGCTCTACACAAACTACCAAATTCTAAGCTCTATGCAAATTCTACACAACTTTTAACACCTAATACTAAGCCAATTTCCTATTACCAATTCTGCTAAGATTGCTAAGTCTGATTTTGCTATTGCCTAAGTGCCTATTTATAGAAATGGCCACGATACACATGGTAATTGGCATACCATAAGCATGATGCTAATCAAGTACCATCTTGAAAATTGCACCAAGGCTCACTCAAATTTCCTACCTAGTTGCATCTTCTAGGTACGATTTGTTGTGTGCAGGATTAATAGGAGCTAATTAATTAGCATAAGTTGATGGTAGTCACCAATGGTAGTCTGCACAAAAAAATGTTGAGGTGTTGCGTTTCAGGCATTTCTCAAACTCCAAAAAGGAATGCAAATCTTTTTAGGCGCTTATTTCATATTTGGGCTTAATTATTTCATTTGGGATATTAATTGCCATGGCATACGAACGCCTAAGTTTCCTTCAAATCGCTGTCTCAAGTTCCAAGAAAATCACGCTAGAGGACATCATTACCAAAGCCCATTATGAATTCTTGTCATTTCAAAATGGCAAGTAATTCATTTCGCACGAGCAAATAATTGGTAGTACATGTCGAAATAAATGCTAAAAGGTGAGCGTTGTTGGCCACCGCAAGAAGGAAATAACTAAGTATCACATGCAAAAGGCTAGCATTGTGAATTATTTTCAAACACGCTACCTAGAGTAAAACAAGTTTTGAGTGCAAATAGAGCCAAAGAAAATTGCAGAAGATTTGAGTTGAGCATAAATCTCTAGCAAAAGGAAAATGGCAGAAAGTTCGCAAGAAGAGGCACAAGTAGAGGTACAGGGAGAGGCAATGTAGAGCTTGTTTGATGCCATGCATGCAACATCAATCATTTGTGTCTTTGAAGATGTCTCTTACGCTTCGCCTATGATACCAGAGAATCCAGAATGGGTAAACAAGTAGGCCCTGGACAAGCCTAAAAGTTTAAAATATCAAAGCCTAATCAAGGAGGAATGGGATAATATTCATGATCCCATCCTCACAAAGAATCCTATGTCTTTAAGGGAGGCGACCTGTGAAAGGATGAAGAAAATCAACAACCTAGATTCATTGGTGTAGAAGCTATGGTTCAGTAGGCTCCCACAATATATGGTCCCATTTGTGCACTATTTTCCTAGAACTAGTTGATGCAGCCATTGAAAATTTCAACCCAAGCACCAACACCATTGAATGTCAGGATTTGAAGGCTAATATCTACCTAAAAGCTATCTAGAATATGCTATGCATCCCTAACCAAAGCTCCAGAGCAAAAGAGATAGAGCCATTCAATCCAGCAAAGGGAGAGGAAATCTGGAGAACTATGAAAAAGGCTCTAGATTTTTATAACAAAGAAACCCAAAGGCCTAAGGAAGATAAACAAAAGCCACCAAATATTTCGGCACTACACAATTCCTTCCCCATGGACATGTAGAAGGCCTTCTCAATGTTGGGATTTGTTTGCAGCCCGGACACTGACAAGAATGTGCAGGAGTTTAAATTGGGTCCATGGTTTCAGTTCCATAGGAAACATTCCTATTTCTAGTATGAATTCACACAATTCCTCATTGATGAGATGAAAAGGAAAATAAGGGACTACCAAATGCAATGGAAGCTCAGTTTTCCTTCCTTCCTTGCCCATATGTTTTTCCATTAAAACCTTGATTTCTTTAAGAAATATGTGAAATTGGCTATTTTTGATGAATCGAGCAAAGGGAGGATAGTTTCTATATGGAATCTTCTCCTCTCCTCTACTTATGGCTATTATGCATTCTTGGATTATTTCTTGATTCCAATTCTACAAGATTTTAGAGGGGATGATGGTATTGAATGTGTTGATTTTGTTTTTTAAAATGTAACCAGCTTGGTCTTCTAATCTACCTATGGAAGTGCCAATTCCAATCAAGGGCAGCTCGAAGGACCTAGACCAACTGATGAGGACTTTAAAATCCTCCTACACTTCGGGCTCTACAAGACTTGGGAGAGTGATCCCTAAATATGTTTACAACCTTTGCACCAATATCATAAATATTAACATATAATAGATAATCTCACTTAATAGCTCAACACAATAGGATAATATCGAATAGAATTGGCTATTCATTGATAACATCAACTATCTGGAGCATGAGATAACTGTAACATAATCCATAGCATAGAATAGTCATTGATTTCAATTTGTAGCAAGCTCTAGGGAAAGAAAATAAAATATTGAATTATACGAATAAGTACAAATTAGATCAGTGCCATATATCCATTGTAGGAGTCAAATTCATAAGCATCTAAAGGTCTACGACAGATTTAATACATAACATATAAGATCCCTAGCAATATTGCATTACAATTTCATCAGTACACATTCTAACCCAATACTACTTATCAAATCCTTATACAGAACATATCTGTCTATAATCTCATTCAAGCATTTTAAATAATTCCTTGAATTAAAGCTAAAATAAGGATCATACACACCACAATAGTGAGATGAATGAAAAAACCCTTAGTCATCTTATTGAAAATTCAGATATGCATGTACAGGGGAGAGACATGAGTTTGAATTTATCATTTCAACTCAAATGCTAGTACTGTTATACAACATTAAATCCCCATGAATTCAAAACCTATTACAAAATAACCGAGAACCTAAATTGCATTTCTCTATAAAACCATCGGACTTTACAATTTTCTCTGCAACTTCACCTAGACTCGACCAAAAATTGTCTAACTTGCTAACCCATACTTCTAGCCTTGAAATCCTTCTTATAGAAAATGAAGGGGCAAACAAGCACCGGGCCAAAAAGTACACATGTCACCAGTCAATTGAAGCACTTGGTGATATTCCAAAAATCTATTGCAACATCCATCACCTTGGAGAATATTCTTGTTCATCATGTCAGCTGAGAAAAGTTGATGCAACAATAAAAAACCACAAGAAACCCATGCCAAGACTGCCATCAAAGAAAAACTGGAAACCGTTGTAACTGTAGCATCTGATTTACCACACATTAGTAGTCCATTCTTTTATTCATCCTCAGTCAAATATGTAGCTACCCATTTCTCGCATTCTTCATCAGTCGGCTTGTCAAAATTAATTACCTCATTCACCTTGGCATTATACAGTGTGTATTTTACCGCTACCTTATTTGCATCCCTTTCAAAAGATTCCAAAAATGAGCTGGTACTAATGATTTTATCCATATAGCTCACCAACAAATCATAATCTAAGTCATCACAAATTAATTTAAGTTGATCATTGATGACCTCACTTGCTTGATCCTGCCACTACTGGAGTGACCTGATTTTCCCTTGCTCATCAATTATATTAAGTAACAATGTGTTACCCCAATCATTACAATTCTTCACCAACTCCCTAATCTTCCTACTCAAATCATCTGGTAGGGCCTGAAAAACCCTGCAATGACTTAACTAATACTTGAGTAGGCTTTAATGATTGGGGCCTATTATTTGTATCAAACTTTGAGGCCTTATACATGACATCCAAATTACTGGCCCTAGCGATCTAATTTTCAATCAATGGTATCACTACCTCCTGATCCCTATCAATATTCTTTATTGCATCTAACAACAAAGAATATAAAGAATGTATAGATAGCAACTTATTATCAACATTTTCATTTAAATGCCTCAAGAGAGTAGTAACAATCTCCTTTTTCCTTGAGAAAGATCCCTCCTCACTTACCCTCAAAGATGCCTATAATTCATCAATACTTTGCATGAGCTGCTTCTTTGTAGGATCAACAGAGCACTCTATTTCTTCATCAAATTTTTCTAAAGGAGGGGTGAGGGAAAGATTTTGACTGGGAGACCCTGTTGTGGAAACAATTGGAGAAGCAGGAGGCACTGACCTTTGTTGCATCTTGTTGTCTTCCTCAATCAAAAGGTTATACTTCTCCATTAGGCTCTTCTTTTCAGCCTCCTCCCTTTCAGCAGTCTTTTGGGCCAATTTGGCCACATTCACAATCAAATTAGTGGCCTTAGTGGTTGAGGTCTCTGAAGCCCTCTTTATTATTAATCCTCCTCTGAAATTTGGATTAATGTCTACAATATTTGGCTTTCTTCCTTGAGGAGCCAATGCCCAAATTGCTAAAGTTTCATATTCCTCACTAAAGGTAGAATCTTGCAATGCTACTTTGACTTCTTCTTCAGAGTCCTGCAAGGGATGTTTGGACTTCAAAATAGCATTAAAGGCTACTGCATCTACAATATCCCATTTAGGTAGAATCAATACACCAACCTGACTCACCAATTTTCTGCCTTCCTTAGGAGTGATGTTCTTGAATTCTTCCATTAATTCAACTTTTACTTCCTCATCATTCTCCTGGTCTGACCTGTCAGGTCTTAGTTCTCTTCTCTTCTTACATTTATCTTGATACTCTTCAAATTTTATCCTCCATACCAATTGCAAGAATACAGGAGTTTTTACAAATATATTTGCATCTAAAAACTGCTTGCATGCTTCCATTCTTGCATCTTGTACACCTTTTCCTTTCATATCTAAATCAGATAAAACCAATTCAGCTAGTCTAGGAGGGGAAGGCATACCAACTTGCATGTCATGATTAGTAACAATAATCTCATCCATCAAATTCTCATGTGGTTGATCAATTCTTTGCCTTTTAGGGCTTGGCTCAGATGGTGGTGATGGGGGAATATCTTCTGGTGATGATTCTAAATCAATGATTTTATTTGCTTTCCTTTTCTGTCCACCTCTTCTTCATCACTACTGTCATCCTTTTTCCTCCTCTAAATGGGCGACCTCTTTGTAGGCTGGTATGATGGCCTTGTTTCAATTGGCCTGGCACCTTATTCCTGTACACTCAAACTCAGTTCTAAATTTATGTTTTTGGTCCTCAATGTGCCCATGATTTCTTTGAAGTTCTCCATTAGAAAGTCTATTTTCTTATGGTATGGATTGAACTTCAACAATGGATTATACTTTGGATCCATTTTGTGGACAATATCTAATAGCTTATCATAAGCTATCTGTTTCTCCTTGTTCAACTCCTACCTATTTAGGTCGAATTCGTTTCTAATCAGGTCCTCAGGAAAGTTGAACTCATGTACAAATTTTCCAACCTTTATTCTTTGTCTGAAAAGAGCAAAGAAACCTTCAGGATCATGCTTCCGCTTTGGACCACACCTCAAATGGTAATCATCAAAGAATTTCTCTAAATGCACCCAACCTCCCTTTGAAAAGGAAAAATCAGACACCACTGTATAATCAAGGAAAAATGTTCCCTTACCCTTTCCAATGAGGTTGTCCTAATGCATACAACCTATTTTCTACATAACTTCTACAAACCCCACTCTTGGTGGCACATTGTATGGAAGTATATGAGGGGCTCCCTAAAAACCATATACCCTCAAAATAGTGTTGACTCAGTATGGGATAATATCACCCCAGTTATGGCAGACTTTTAACTCTAGCTTCCTCCCCTTTGGCTTGAGGAAATCATGTAATTCCTCAGGGATCATAGGTACATTCACCATCAATCTAGCCCTTAATTTGGAAGTAAATTTTTTATCAAATTGCACATAACTGGTGCTTTCCTTATTGCAAGAATAATTTGCAGCCCATATCTGTACTGGCAATCTTTCTCCATCAACCGATTGCCTTAATTTCATCTTCTGAGAGAAGAAGTCAACATTTTTGAACAAGAACATATGCATCAACATAGAATACCAAAAGAATTGAGTGTGGGTATTATTTTTCTGTAGCTTTGACAGCCCTTCATGTATCCTATCAGCTAAGAGAGAAGCAAATTCATATGTCACAGAGAAGTTAGGCTGTTGTATTTGCACCCCTATGAACATATATGCAATGGGCATCACCGCACCAGAACTAAAACCCAAAATATGACACAATGAATAGAAGGTGGCCAAGAAATCATTTGCAAAATTGTTTAATCTGAAAGGTTCTTGGTCACTAGGGCTGATATGAAATTTTGAACCTCCTACCCTAGCTAGATGAGGTGGAAGCAATTTAGCTCTAAAAAGAGACTTCAACTTTGCATATTCCTGCTTCATTTCCTCAAGGTTGATAGGAACCAAATATTCACTTGGTTCACTCAAGTCAAAAATCTATTAGACCTCATCTCTATTAATGCTCAACAGAACCTTTCCATCATTATCCCTGATTACCTGTGTGATAAGGTCATATCTTGCAGCTACTGCCCTAAGCAGGTCTACATCAGGGAATACATTTAGTACCACCAGCTTCCCCATATCATACATCCATCCATTTGAAAAATGGTGAGGAAAATTCCTCTATTCATACCACAATCTGAACATTTCCAAACCTGTGAGGGGAACCCTAGCACCGACTATGTTGGAGCAATTATATACTAACCCTTCCCCCAATATTTTCCCTTGCATCAGAACCAATCCCTTCTTTCTATCATTCATTGACAAGGGAAATTGATCCAGGAAATAATCATATAGGTTTCTTTTTAAATAGTCAATCTAGCCAGAATGTTGCTTGGGCGGTGCCATCTTGGACAAATTAGGGCCTCTTCACAATGTCACACTTCAAATAGCTAGGACTAACCAAAGATAGGAAATTACAGAAGAAAACACCGCAATTTCTCACAACTAGAATTAAATTATAGCCCTAACACATTTATCAACAAGCTCAATGTCAAGCAAAACAAATCTTTTACCAAATTCAAGTACAGAATGACCGAGAAGCACAAAAATTAACTCATGGCTTTGTTTGCAGAAGTCCCAAATTCTATCTACAAAAATCCACAACTTCACTTTTGGCTTTGAAACTGCTCTGCAAAATACTTGAATTTCTTGTGATACAAATAAAATAGGAGAATTTATTTTATTTCGATCAAATCATGCCAGTATGTGTCTCGTCTTCCATTAAAGCTCACTAGTGTGTTGCACGAACGACCCCAACCATATTTGATGCATATTTAAATTCTTGCAATTGATCCTTTAGTTAGATCAAGTCATCGAATGGCCGTCTTCAAAACAAGATGACACAATCGCCAACATGGCAATAAGGGGTCCACCATACCATATGCTGCGAAGGAAATCCACGTGGTGGTCGCCCGTGATATCTCAATTAGTAAAGATCCTACAACTTCTGATCACACGATGGTAGGAAATAGTAGATCTTGAACATCGGTGATCTCGTTCCTTCAACATAGTCGCCATCCTTATCATTAACCATCGAGCAACTTTCCCACCAAGATTATAATAGATCCGTTGATTTAAAACGCGTGCACCTTAAGAGAAATTTAGTAACCCACCTTTTAATGTATTTAAGGCCAGATTAATGTACCATGGTATTTCCTTTATTCCTTTGGCTCCATCAGATGAGACATGTGGCGCCCGGCCATGATATCATGATCAATAACAATTTTGTAGCTCCCGATCATGCAAAGGTGGGAAACTGTTGATATCTGATGATAATTGATCAACGTTCAACCAAACCTATTCCCATCGGCCTCACCGGATCGGACACGTGGCTCCTGCCCATGATATTGTGATCGACCAAAGCAGTGTGGTGGGGTCATCGCGGGATAGCGGGTAACAGCTGAGATCAAAAGAAAATTGATCAATGGTAGTGCGAATTTGATCCCTCTGCAAAATAAAACGTTTATTAAAAGGACAAGGGGACATCACTAGGCCAACGGTAAACAATGACATAAGTTTCTTTTAAATGATGAAACATGGGGTGAACCAAGACTTAGGAAAATAAAACCCTGTGGAGGAAATAAAATATTTGAGACCAAAGGGACCCAACCTAGATGGAATGATAGGACATAAGATGTTTTAAAACCCCTCAAAAAGTAACAATGAAATAGAACCAAACCAAGGCATAAAATAAACACAAGGGTTTTACATGCAAACAAAGCTAAAACCCCAACCCTAAGAAATGTCCAACACCATGAAAGAGCAGTGACATAAGGCAGGGCCTAAGTGAAACATAAGGAGAAAAAATGTGAAGTTCCATCAATGGCTCCAGTTGGGGACATTCATTCCACTGGAATGAAGCAAGAATTCAAAATCTCAGGCGGAGTAGACCAAGATGCAAAGACAACCAAAAGGGACTGTTCGAAAAAAACAACCCAAACTACATACAAGATATATACAAAATATACAAACCTAAACTACTGTTCATGGAAAAGAATACTTCAAGTGAAGTATTATTTCAAGAACTGTCCATGAACTGGTAGTTCAAGAATATCCCCTGTCATATCTTGGAGGAAGTAAAAATCTTCTCCCCACTTACCATTAATAAAAAATGGACCCAACCATATTACATCAAACTTCCCATGTTTCCCTTTATCTTCCAGTCTGTCATTCCACATT
This sequence comes from Sequoia sempervirens, assembly GCA_007258455.2. Lineage (NCBI taxonomy): Eukaryota > Viridiplantae > Streptophyta > Pinopsida > Cupressales > Cupressaceae > Sequoia > Sequoia sempervirens. Next base: position 482,676,860 of record VDFB02000015.1, on the reverse strand, counting down.
AAAACCAAATCTCCATCTTTGAAACTCCTTGCAGTTGCCCTTTTGTCATACAAATTCTTTACTTGAAATTGCAACTTTGCATTTCTCTTTTGAGCTTCCCTCCTGGTTTCATCTAATTATATGAGAGCTTCCACTCTCAATTGCATCTCATCATCAATTTCATTATCATACATCTAGACAAAATTATACATTTCCATTAAGTTGTTTTGGGGAAACCTAGCTTTTATCCCATAAACCAAGTCAAATGGGGAACAACCTATTGCCTTCTTCATAGTTACCCTATCTACCTAAACTGCTAATCCCATTTTAGAATCCCAAGCCCTTTTATTCTGATCCAAGATTCTTTTAATGATCTTCATCAAGCTTTAATTGCTTGATTCTACTTGTCCATTTCCCTGTGGGTGATATGGTGATGAATAAGAGATTTGGATGCCATGCTTCTCACAAAATTCTATGTATTCCTCAGATCTGAAACACATTGCATTATCTGATATAATCCTTTCTGGACATCCAAATCTAGTCAATATGTTGCTCATCAGGAAATCAATTACCACTTTAATAGTGGCTTTCTTTGTTGGAATTGCTTCCACCCACTTGGTGAAATAATCAGTGGCCACCAATATCCATAAGTGACCTCCACTAGATTTACATGCTATCTCTCCTACAAAATCAATACCCCACTCCTGGAATGGAGCTTGTACTATAACTGGTTTTAGAGGTGAGTTACCAAAAAACTTTAACTTACCAGAGAAGCGTTGACAAGCATCACATGTCTTCACTAATTGGTGTGCATCCTTAAAAATTGTAGGCCACAAAAATCCAGCCCTTATTATCTTATGTGCAGTTGTTTTAGCCATATAATGTCCTCCACAAACTCCACCATGCATCTCACTCAAAATTCCTTGTGCTTGATCTCGGTCAACACACTTTAGCATGACGCCTTCTCCATTTCTCCACCAGAGATTTCCATATGTGATAACATATTTGATAGCATGTAACTTCAATGTTCTTTTCTCATTTTCACTAAAGTTGTTAGGACATTTCATTCTTTGCAAATAATATATCACATCTCTATACCATTCAGAATGCTCCATATCACATATGTGTGATCTATTTTCATCTTCTAGCAAATTTATCTAATTTGCTTCCAGATTACTTTGGGCCATGAGCTTGGCCAATCCTTGTCCTCTCACCAGTTTGGTAATTTGGACCTCAATATTGAATTTTTGGATCCTATTTATCCACCTACACCTTCTTCCTGACACTTCCTGCTGTGTGAAAATGTCCTTAACAACAGCACTAGGTACATATGCAATTACAGTAGCTCCCATCAAATAAGGGCTAAAAGATTTTACTACTTTTACCAATGCATATGCCTGTTTTTCATTTATATCATACTTAAGCTCTGCAACTTGTAGAGATTTGCTGAAAAGGCTATAGGTTGTTCAAAACCTTCTACATTCTTTTGCAACAACACAGCTGCAATTGTGTGGAAAGAAGCAAATGAGAAAATTTGTAAAGGTTTGGAAAATCAGTGGTTCTTAACACAGGAGCCTCCTTTATTGATTGCTTAATGGCTTGGAAGGCCTACACAGATTCCTTATCCCATTCAACTTTGGCTCCTTTATTAAGCATTTTGGAAATAGGGTGAACTATCTTAGCAAAATTTGTCACAAACCTTCTTAAGAAATTTATTTGTCAAAAGAAAGATTGTATTCCTTTGACACTTCGGGGTTTTGGAACTTTATCAATTGCAATTACCCTCTTTGGATCAATTTTTACTCCATTCTTGGAAACTATATGTCCCAATAATTTTCCTTCTAGTACTCCAAACACACATTTCTTTGGATTCAAAGAAATACCATATTCCAAGGCTCTAATGAATATCTTCTCCAGATGCTCACAATGATCCTCTTCCTTGTTAGAATATGCTATCAAGTCATCTTGGTAGATCACCAAAAAAAAGTTAATAAAATATGAGAATGCCACATCCATGGCTCTCTGAAAAGTAGCCCTCGCATTTGTTAGACCAAATGGCATTCTTACATAAACATATGTTCCCCATGGTGTGGTGAAAGTTGTCTTAAACTGCTCAGACTCCTTGACCATGAGATAGTTGTAACCAGAGAAACCATCCATCATAGACATCAATTCACAACCTGTCACTCGTTGCAACATGGCTTCCATTTTGGGTAATGGATAATTGTCTTTTAATGAAGACACATTCAAATTTCTGAAATCTACACATAACCTAATGTCTCCATTTTTCTTCCGTACTGGTACCAAGTTTGATACCTAGGATGAATGTCTGATTGGCTTGATGATCCCTGCATCCCTTAGTTTCATTAATTCTTCTTGCATTTTGGGGGCCAAGGTGGGATTAATAGGCCTTTGCTTTTGTTTGAATGGCTTGGCATCATCACACAAAGGAATCTCATGTTGGAAAAGATCCTCCCTGTATGCATTAAGGTCATCAGAGGACCATGCAAACACATGCCTAAACTTCCTTAATAAGTCAATTAGCATCCTTCTCACCTTTGGTGACATTTTCTTACCAATATACACCTTCTTTGGGGATGCTTTTGTTCCAAGATTTATCTCTTCCAAGTCATCAGGATGAGAAACAATGTGATTAGCCTTTGTCTTATCTTGATTATCAAACACTCTTTCTAGTACAACTAGACCCTTGGGAATTTTATTTGTGTTTAACTGAATGACCTCATTTCCAAATATAGTATCCTTACCATCAACATTTTCAACAAAAGCTCCAAAGTCAATTTCCTGATTTTCATACTCTCCCACACAATTCCAAAACCTCAATATATCATCATCATTATCAAAAATTTGGGAATTTTTTTATATTATCTGGGACAGATGGCCTGGTTTGCACCTCAACCTTTGAAATTCTAGCATAATTCATATCATCTAGTTTTAATGCAATGTTGGCTAATAGGTCTGCCACTTTGTTTTGACCTCTCTCCATCCATCCTATGCCAAATGCATCAAAGCTCTCTAGTTCATCCCAAACAACATTCCTATACTATTTTAAACTCTTGTTCTTTGAAACAAACTTGGATCTAACTTGGGAGACCACAAGCTCAGAATCCCCAATTTCCTTGAGCTTCTTGATCCCATGTTTTTCAGCCAATCTTAACCCTAATAACAAGGCTTCATACTCTACCACATTATTTGTGCATTCAAATAACAGAGTGAAAGAGAACCTAAATGTCTTTCCACTTGACGATCTTAATAAAACACCTACACCAGAGCCTTCCTTTGAACTTGCAACATCAAAATACATAATCCACAAGTCATCAGATTCTAACCATTGTTTTATTTCTATATCAATCAATGCAGTAGGCTTGTCAAAATTGCTAGGGAATTCCTCAACCCTAAATTCATCTATACCAATGTCAATAAAACATGTCATATTCTCAATCGGTCCATGCTCATTCATATGAGGTACTTTTGATTCTCTTTCAATTTTGACATCCTTACCATCAATGGAGAAAGTAGCAAATGACAAATCACATTGCATGTTATCCCCCATTGATGCACTCCATTTTCTTCACAAAAGCATTCCAAAATGAGGTGGGATGTCTGCAACTAATATAGTCATGACTAAATTCTTGTTAGGGTACTGAGTTAATTTATAAGGAAATGCTCTGATAGTTCCAATAACTGACACTTCTCTTGAATCCATAGCATAACATTTAACTTGAGTAGTATCTACTATCAAGCCCATTGCCTCCATTATTTTGACTGGCATAACATTATTTGATGCCCTTGAATCTATCATACAATTCCTTAAAGTTTTTCCATTTATATCCACACTTAAGAAAAAGGGGTTATATTTTCAAGGCACATGTTAATAGAATTTCCTAAATACACAGGGGGAATTTGTGATACAATTCCCTCCACTTCCTTTTCTTTTTCTTCATCCTTTATTTCTTTACCACTTCCTTGTTTAGTCTTATTACCAGTAACATCTGTGATCAAGGCTATTGTCTTTTCTTTGTGTTCATTTATTCTCATATTTTCTAACAAAGGTACAGTTACTTTAACCTAAGAAAGCACATGAAACATATCTACAGGTGTATATTTAGGAAAATTAGACATCACACCTTCATCATTTTCCTTTTTCTCTGGTTGATTACTTCCTCCTAGCTTCTTTTGCTTCTTATCCTCTGCAATAGGTTCAACTACCTTTCACCTTGGTATTCACTAGTGAAGAAGTCATATCTTCTTGAAGCTTTGGGGTTTCATTATTTTTTGTCCAAACCTTATCATTCTTAGCTTCTTTGACTTTTACATCATCCTTTTTGTTATCAACCTTAACACCTTTGTTTTTATCCTTTTTCTCTTTAATAAACAAACCAACAGGTTTACCCTACTCACCACCCATAGTTCTATTTCTCAATTGAAGTAAACTTCTCATTTGAGTAGCCATTTCTTCAATTAATCTTGCAATTGCTTCTTCTAATGGTCTCCTTAAGGACACTAAATCTTTAGCTTGTTCCATATTGCAAGCATTATGATCAAAATCACCTTCCTCATCAGAAAATATTTTTTGATGGTACACCTCACTTCTTTGCCTCTGATTAAGCACACCAACTTCCTGTATTTCATCATCAGAGGAACATTCTTCCTCATCAATGTATGATCTAGCCATACAAACATTTACATCATCCTACTCATATTCTGATGTTTGATCATGAACATGCTCTTCTACTTCCTTAGTGACAAGCAACTGAGCAACACCATAGTAATTTTGATCATGTGGAAGTTCACACACTTCACACCATGGTCTATTTGCTACTAGATTCACTAAATGTTTTTGCAAGGGGTCTGGTGTATGCTAATCATTTTTAAGCTTCTGGCTAAGCAAGATTGGTTTTCCATCTTTCTAATTTGTATTGTAAGGATAATTTTGCAATCTAGGTGGCCTATCATTTTTATTATAAGATTTCCTTTCATTTCCTATACCCTTCTCTTACTTAGCAATAGTTTTCTTTATGTCTTTCAAGGTACTGTAAACCTTTTCCCACTTTTCATCATCTTTAGGCTTTGCAGCTAGAACCTTCTTAGTCTTATTCTTAGGATTTTCTAAAAGTGTAGGTTCTTCCCTTCTACCATATTTACCAGAAGCTCTTCTATTACTTTCAATATTTATAGCCACCCTAAATGCATCCTTCATAGTCTGAGGGTCTTTATCTCTGAGGAGATATGCCATTTTAGCATCAAAAGCATTGAAATATGTAGTTAAACAAACATTTTCATCAAGCCTTAAAACTTGGAACAACTTATACATTGATTTTTGAAATCTAAAGTTAAACTTTGTCATAGGCCCATTCAATGATTTATTGATGTTATTAAACTCATTTAGCATGAAACTTGCATTAGTTTTATCACCGTATTGCTCCTTAAAACACTTTTCAAACTCATCCCATGAACCAATACTAGCATTAGGTAGACCTCTATACCAATCCCTCACATCCTCTACCAGAGATTGTATAAAAAATTTCATTACAACATCTTCATGTTCTACCTCATAATCATTTAACATATCCATGAAAGCTTTTAAGTTTTCCTCTGCTATCACAACATTATTGCCGGAAAACTTACTCATCTTTTCTCTCAAGTCAGTAGGGATGGGATTTGGATAACTGGTGATACCATCAAAGAATAATGGCCTATACCTTTCCAACTGTATAGGTCGTCATTGAAATAATCCTTCATTCACCTGAGAACCCACACTAGACCCTTCATTTTGTACTCTAGGACCATCTTGATTTGGATTTACAAAACTAGTTGCATGAATCTTTGGGCCATAATTATTTGTGGTGGGATTTGGAGTAATTTTAGGATTATTATTTAAGGCATCCTAGTGATTTGATGAGGTTGTAGCTTGTGCAACCTCATCCGTGCTTGAAATTTTTAGGAAACTTATTTTCCTCTTCATTTCTGCATTTGTAGCCTCAACTTATGTTCTTTCCAACTCTTCTGCCAGAGCCTCACTCTCCCCTTTAGCCTTTTCTAAGGTAGATTCTATTTGAAATGACACATGTGGCTAGAGATCTTGTTGAGTGGAATGGGGAGTCACCTTCTCATTTATTTTAATCCCCTCAACCTTTTGTTTTCCTTTGTCCAAGGTAGGCTTAGGGTTTGTATTACTTAGTTGAGACTTAACACGATTCGAGGGCTTTGGGTCAGCAGGTTTGGATTGGGCATCAATGTGGCCTACTGGATTTTCTTTAGACACATACTTTGTTTCCTTATTAACAATCCTCCGTACAACCGGGTCCTCAACACTTGGTTTAGGTTCTTCTTTATTCAGGAACTTCATTGTTACCAACTATCTCATCAACCTATCCCTTTCAATCACAACATTCCTCAACTCTGCTTCCCTCTCTTTTTCTCTTTTCACTATGAGTTCAGCTTGCTCTTGGATTTCTCGCCTCAAAGAATTAATGTCTCCAAAAACATCATCAGGGTCAAGTAAATTCATATCAGAACTATTAGATTTACCCCTTCGAATACATGTTCAAACAATAAAGGGTTTACATCATTTTCAGTAGGAGGAGGCACATCACTAGTGCATTCTCTATGATGGCTTCAACTTCTACTCCCGCCTCTTCTCTTTTCAGCATTTTTGACACTAATAGGCCCTTTATTTTGACATGTCACATATTCTTGAACTAGTGTATCAAATAATGCATCAAAAAATCCACAACTATCTGAATATGAATTTCTAGACACCTCTTCAAGATTTTCAAGGATAGGGTGTAAAGGATGACTTGTACCTTGGTGTATAGGGTTTTGTGATGCGGGAGCAACATTACTAGATTCTGGTATTTTCTTTATCCAGTCCTTCTTCTTCACTTTGGGAAGTTCACCTTCCAATTTTTGTTCCTGATGATTCTTCATGAATGACCTGGTGTTCTTCATTTTTTGTACTAGTCCAAAAGTTCTTTCCACTTATAATAAACTTTTCAAAATAAAATACACACTGGTGCAGAGACTTTAGAGTCGCCACCCAATTAGCTTGGGAATACCAAATACCAAAAGACACGTGGTAGAATATAAAAACCTTTGGAACCTCATACTAACAACACACAAAAGTGCCTTATAACATAACTCTTAATGCTTATGAAAATAGAAGAAGTGGAGAAACCTAACACAAAATTAGAGGCTCAACCTTCAAATCACAGAAACACTATGAAAACACTATGTAAAATGGACAACCGACACATTGACAAGAAATATTAAAATTAGCTCCCAAGTAGAGTCACCATTTTGTTGGTTTTGTTTTTTAAAATGTAACCAGGTTGGTCTTCTAATCTACCTATGGAAGTGCTAATTCCAATCAAGGGCAACTTGAAGGACCTGCACCAACTGATGAGGACTTTAAAAATCCTCCTACACTTTGAGCTCTACAAGACCTGGGAGGGTGATCCCTAAACTTGTTTACAACCTCTGCACCAATATCATAAACAACATTAACATATAACAGATAATCTCACTTAATAGCTCAACACAATAGGATAATATCAAATATAATTGGCCATTCATCGATAGCATCAACTATCTAGAGCATGAGATAACTGCAACACAATCCATAGCATAAAATAGTCATTGATTTGCAATTTGTAGCAAGCTCTAGGCAAAGAAAAACAAATATTGAATTATACGAACAAGTACAACTTAGATCAGTGCCATATATCCATTGTAGGAGTCAAATTCATAAGCATCTAAAGGTTTATGATAGATTTAATACATAACATATAAGATCCCTGGAAATATTGCATTACAATTTCATCAGTACGCATTCTAACCCAATACTACTTATCAAATCCTTATACAAAACATATCCACCTATAATCCCATTCAAGCATTTTAATTAATTCCTTGAATTAAAGCTAAAATAAGGATCATACACACCACAATAGTGAGATGAATGAAACAACCCTAAGTCATCTTATTCAAAATTCAGATATGCATGTATAGTGGAGAGACATGAGTTTGAATTTATCATTTCAACTCAAATGCTAGAACTGTTATACAACATTAAATCCCCATGAATTCAAAACCTATTTTAGAATAACCCAAAACCAAAATTGCATTTCTCAATAAAACCATCGGACTTTAGATTTTTCTCTGCAACTTCACCTAGACTCGACCAAAAATTGTCTAACTTTCTAACTCATACTTTTGGCCTTGAAATCCTTCTTATAGAAAATGAAGGGGCAAACAAGCACCAGGCCAGAAAGTACACATGTCACCAGCAAGTTGAAGCACTTGGTGATATTCCAAAAATCTATTACAATAGCCATCACCCTAGAGAATATTCTTGTTCATCATGTCAACTGAGAAAAGTTGATGCAACAATAAAAAACCACAAGAAACCAATGCCAAGACTACCATCAAAGCAAAACTGGAAACCCTTGTAACCTCGACATTTTATTTACCAACTGTTAGTAGTCCATTCTTTTATTCTTCCTCAGTCAAATATTTAGTTACCCATTTATGGTATTGCTCATCATTTGTCTAGTCAAAATTAATTACCTCATTCACCTTGGCATTATAAGGTGGTTATTTTACCGCTACCTTATTTGCATCCCTTTCAAAAGATTCCAAAAATGAGCTGGTACTAATGGATTTATCCATACAGCTCACCAACAAATCATAATATGAGTCATCACAAATTAATTTAATTTGATCATTGATGATCTCACTTGCTTGATCCTGCTACTACTGGAGTGACTTGATTTTCCCTTGCTCATCAATTATATTAGGTAACAATGTGTTACCCCAATCATTCAAATTCTTCACCAACTCCCTAATCTTCCTACTCAAATCATCTGGTAGGGTCTAAAAACCCTGCAATGACTTAACTAATACTTGAGTACGCTATAATGATTGGGGCCTATTATTTGTATCAAACCTTGAGGACTTATACATGACTTCCAAATCATTGGCCCTAGGGATCCAATTTTAAATCAATGGTATCACTACCTCCTAATCCCTATCAATATTCTTTATTGCATCTAACAAAAAATAATATAAATAATATATAGATAGCAACTTATTATCAAACTTTCATTTAAATGACTCAACATAGTAGTAACAATCTCATTTTTCCTTGAGAAAGATCCCTCCTCCCTTACCCTCAAAGATGCCTATAATTCATCAATACTTTGCATGAGTTGCTTCTTTGTAGGATCAACAGAGCACTCTGTTTCTTCATCAATTTATTCTAAAGGAGGGGTGAGGGAAAGATTTTGACTGGGAGACCGTGATGTAGAAACAATTGGAGAAGCAGGAGGCACTGACCCTATTGTGGAAGGTAATATACTGGTCCCTGGAGCACTTAATGTCTCCCCAATCTATTTATACCTAAGCCTTTCCACCTTAGTTTGCAACTCAACATTCCTCTATTTCATCTTGTTGTATTCCTTAATCAAAAGGTTATACTTCTCCTTTAGGATCTTCTTTTCAGCCTCCTCCCTTTTAGCAGTCTTTTGGGCCAATTTGGCCACATTCACAGTCAAATTAGTGGCCTTAGTGGTTGAGGTCTCTGAAGCCCTCTTTATTATTAATCCTCCTCTAAAATTTGGATTAATTTATGTAATATTTGGCTTTCTTCATTGAGGGGCCAATTCCCAAATTGCCAAAGTTTCATATTCCTCACTGAAGGAAAAATCTTGCAATGCTGCTTTGACTTCTTCTTCAGAGTCCTGCAAGGGATGCTTGGACTTCATAATAGCATTAAAGGCTACTGCATCTACAATATTCCATTCAGGTAGAATCAATATACTAGCCTGACTCACCATTTTTTTTCCTTCCTCAGGAGTGATGTTCTCGAATTCTTCCATTAATTCAAATTTTACTTCCTCATCATTCTCCTGGTCTGACCTGTCAAGTCTTAGTTCTCTTCTCTTATTACATTTATCTTGATACTCTTCAAATTTCATCCTCCATACCAATTGTAAGAATACAAGAGTTTTTACAAATGTATTGTCATCTAAAACCTCCTTGCATGCTTCCATTCTTGCATCTTGTACACTTTTTCCTTTCATATCTAAATCAGATAAAAATAATTTAGCTGGTCTACGAGGGGAGGGCATACCAACCTACATGTCATGATCAGTAATATAAATATCATCCATCAAATTCTCCTATGGTTGATCAATTATTTGCCTTTTAGGGCTTGGCTCAGATGGTGGTGATTGGGGACTATCTTTTGGTGATGATTCTAAATCAATGGTTTTAATTCCCCTAGGCACTTTGAATTTTGGACCTGGTTGTGAAGGAAACTTCATTATTTACTTTCCTTTTCTGTCCAGCTCTTCTTCATCACTGCTGTCATCCTTTTTCCTCATGTAAATGGGCCACCTCTCTGTAGGCTGGTATGATGGCCTTGTTTCAATTGGCCTAGAACCTTGTTCCTGTACACCCAAACTCAGTTCTAAATTTATCCTTTTGGTCCTCAATGTGCCCATGATTTCTTTGAAGTTTTTATGGCATGGATTGAACTCCAACAATGGATTATACTTTGGATCCATTTTGTGCACAATATCTAATAGCTTATCATAAGCTATCCATTTCTCCTTGTTCAACTCCTGCCTATTTAGGTTGAATTCGTTTCTAATCAGGTCCTCAAGAAAGTTGAACTCATGTACAAACTTGCCAGCCTTTATTCTTTGTCTAAAAAGAGCAAAAAAACCTTTAGGATCATGTTGCCCCTTTGGAACACACCTCAAATGGTAATCATCAAAGAATTTTTCTAAATGCACCCAGCCTCCCTTTGAAAAGGAAAAATCAGACACCATTGTATAATCAGGGAAAAATGTTCCCTTACCCATTCCAGTGAGGTTTTCCTCATGGATACAACCTATTTACCACATAACTTCTACAAACCCCACTTTTGGTGGCACATTGTATGGCAATATATGAGTGGCTCCTTGAAAACCATATACCCTCAAAACACTACTGACTCAATATGGGATAATATCACCCTATTTATGGCAGACTTTTAATTCTAGCTTCCTCCCCTTTGGCCTGAGGAAATCATGTAATTCCTCAGGGATCCTAGGTACATTCACCATCAATCTAGCCCTTAATCTGGAAGCAAAAAAATTATCAAATTGCACATAAGTGGTGATTTCCTTATTGAAAGATAAATCTACAGCCCATATCTGTACTAGCAATCTTTCTCCATCAACCGATTGCCTTAATTTCATCTTCTCAGAGAATAAGTCAACATTCTTGAGCAAGAACATATGCATCAACATAGAATACCAAAAAAATTGAGTGTCGGTATCATTTTTCTACAGCTTTGACAATGCTTCTTGTATCCTCTTAGCCAAGAAAGAAGCAAAGTCATATGTCACAGAGAAGTTAGGCTGTTGTATTTGTACCGCTATGAACATATATGCAATGGGCATAACCGCACCAGGATTGAAACCCAAAATCTAACACAATGAATAGAAGGTGGCCAAGAAATGATTTGCAAAACAATTTAATTTGAAAGGTTCTTGGTCACTGGGGCTGATATGAAATTTTGAACCTCCTGCCCTAGCCAGATGAGGTGGAAGCAATTTAGCTCTATAAAGAGGCTTCAACTTTGCATATTCCTACTTCATTTCCTCAAGGTTGATAGGAACCAAATCTTCACTTGGTTCACTCAAGTCAAAATCTATTGGAATTCATCTCTGTTAACGCTCAACAAAACCTTTCCATCATTATCCCTGATTACCCATGTGACAAGGTCATATCTTGTGGCTACTGCCCTAAGCAGGTCTACATTAGGGAATACATTTGGTACCACTAGCTTCCCCATATCATACATCCATCCATTTGAAAAAGGGTGAGGAAAATTCCTCTGTCCATACCACAATTTGAACATTTCCAAACCTATGAGAGGAACCCTAGCATCGGCTATGTTGGAGCAATTATATACTAACCCTTCCCCCAGGATTTTCCCTCACATCGGAACCGATCCCTTCTTTCTATCATTCGTTGACAAGGGAAATTGATCCAGGAAATCATCATATAGGTTTCTTTATAAATAGTCAATTTGGCCAAAATGTTGTTTGGGTGGTGCCATCTTGGACAAATTAGGGCCTCTTCACAATGTCACACTTCAAATAGCTAGGACTAACCTGAGATAGGAAATTACAAGACAAAACACCATAATTTCTCACAACTATAATTAAACTATATCCCTAACACGTTTATCAACAAGCTCAATGTCAAGCACAACAAATATTTTTCCAAATTCAAGTGCAGAATGACCAGGAAGCACAAAAATTAACTCATAGCCTTGTTTGCAGAAGTCCCAAATTCTGTCTGCAAAATCCACTTCGCTTTCAACTCTGAAACTACTCCACAAAATACTTGAATGTCTTATGATACAAATAAAATAGGAGAATTGATTTTATTTTGATCAAATCATGTCAGTATGTGTCTCATCCACCATCAAAGCTCAATCGTGTGCTACATGAAAGGCCCCAACTATATTTGATGCATATTTAAATTCTTCTCATCGATCCTTCAATTAGATCAAATCATCGAATGAACATCTTCAAAACAAGCTGACACAATCGCCAACATGGCAATAAGGGGCCCACCATACCATATGTTGCAAAGGAATTCCATGTGGCTATTGCCCATGATATCACAATCAATAAAGATCCTTCAACTTCTTATCACGTGATGGTAGGCAACCGTTGACATTCGATGATAATTGATTGACTGTCAACCAAACCTATTCCCATCGGCCTCATCGGATGGGACACGTGGTGCCTACCTATGATATCACAATCAACCAAAGCAGTGTGGTGGGGTCATCGTGGGATAGCGGGCAATGGCTGAGATCGAAAGGAAATTGATCAATAGTAGCAGGAATTCGATCCCTCTACAAAATAAAACATTTATTAAAAGGACAAGGGGACATCACTAGGCCAACGGTAAACAAAGACATAAGTTGTTTTTAAATGATGAACCATAGGGCGAACCAAGACTTTGGAAAATAAAACCCTATGGAGGAAATAAAATATTTGAGACCAAAGGGACCCAGCCTAGACGGAACGATAGGACATAATATGTTTTGAAACCCCTCAAAAAGTAACAACGAAATAGAACCCAACCAAGGTGTAAAATAAACACAAGGTTTTTACATGCAAACAAAGCTAAAACCCCAACCCTAAGAAATTTCCAACACCATGAAAGACCAGTGACATAAGGCAGGGCCTGAGTGAAACATAAGGAGCAAAAATGTGAAGTTCCATCAGAACGACTCACCAAGGAGTAGACAAGGTATATCTAGAACTTCACTCCCAAATGTGACTAGTTTCTCATAATAGATTTCACATTCATCCAGATGTGCAACTTCACCAGGGAACCATTTCTCCTTCTGGCATGTCTCACAAATCAAGTGCTAGCCCTCAAAATATTCCAACAAGTTTCCATTATCAACTACACCTTTTGCAGAGGAAAGGCCAAGAAGAAGGGATTTTTCATCTTCCCACTAATCTTTAAAATGGTGGTAATGGAAAAAAAGAAGATGCACTAGCCACTAGAAGATAAACTAGCTCATTTGGGGTAAGTGATGATTTGTGACAAATGGAATTACAACCCCGAAAATGACTTTCCAAATGAATTTTTCAAGGTAACGCACAACCCCCAACCTTACTAGGAAAAGAGGTGGAACCCATTGAAATATCTAGATGATCTATTGGTTGACTTAATTCATATTCCCACAGATGACAGTATGCTACCATGGAATAAGTTCTACTTCACTGCAGCAAAGTATGATGAGAAGTGCAAAATGGGAACCAGCCTTCGAAACAAGTTATCAAAACTAGGATGGAGTGAGGAAAGAATTAGAGATTTTTGGGTGTACCACTAGGAGATAAAACAACTTGAGGCCCCTTATGGAAGCGTGGATTTGGATGAACAATTTAATAAATTATGGAATGAGGCACACAGATTTTGACATGAGTGCTGATAAGGACAATGAATCTAATGAGGAGTCTAGAGTGCATACGGGGAAAGGAAAGGAGATAGAATCAAAAGTGACATCGGCCTACGCTCAACAAAAGAGGAAGGTGATGGAGCAGCCTAGGAAGATTGTTTCAAATGTGCGAATGAACATATCAAGAGATTCATGGACACTCACCTAGATGGCAGCAAGAACAAGAATGACTCAGAAACATTTGAGAATTGTAGAGGTGGAGGACTCCCCGTCCATTAAATGGTAGTGCACATAAGCAATTTCTGGGGAGAGTTCGCAAGCTCCTACAACAAGCCAAGAGGCAATGGTGAGCTAAGAACAACAATCATCCAAATAGTAGGTAACATTCACTCCCTCTTCTCTTACTTCACAATATTTAGTGTCCCCTGTTGTCTCTATGACACCCATCACTACAAGTGTTGGCCCTTCCTTTTCCACTTCTGCTACAATGGTCATGGGAGGTTTCTCATAGTTCTCCCAGGTGAGGCTATTTATCTTGACACCTCGATGAGCCCTTTCACCTCTTTCCAACGCCACGTCCACGTATGTTATCTCTTCCCCCTTTGCATCCATGGCCACTATTGATACCCCTCCTACTACCACTATATCAAGCCTAACTCAGTCCTCCCAGTAGATGGAGTTCATCATGACTCCACTATTATCACAACACTTGATGAGTTCTCCTGTTGGGTCCCAAACTAAGATTTGGCATGTCCCTCCTTTCTCCCTACAAATAATTGATCTCCCAAAGAAAAAAATTCCTAGAACCACTACCCTCACATTCCCTTTCGCTCTACCTCCCAGTGCACCTTTTGTAGGTAGGTTAGTTCAGTCACCAAACCAATTTATAGCTCAGGGTGATAATACAAAGGAAGCACGGGCTCTCAAAATCTAGAAGAAAAAGGCCAAGGATGACAAGAAGCCAACATAGCCAAAGGTGTATACTATTTACAATGAAGCTCATAAATTGATCCTTTTCATGACCATGTATTTGAACATCATCAAACTGCAAGGGCAGATGCATCCTGATGATTACAACCTATTCGCCATGGGACTCGATCTGAGCATAGCCCGACCATGGGACAAAGTTGAACTCATGGAAGAAACACAATGGGTGGTGACAACTAACTTCTTGAAGTCTGGCCACCAGCTAAAGAAGAAAGAGGAAGAGCTGAAACTTGTGAAGGATAGCGTCAATTTCCTACTGTTGAAGGAAAAAGTGATGGAAGCAAAAATTGCACGCTTATCAGAGAGAGTGTAGGCAACACAGGTAGAGAAGAAAAAAATCCAAGAGAAACTTGCAAAGTTATAATCTGTTGACCCCACCCTGGTTAATGCATTGCAGTGAAGGAACCAAGAATATTAGAACTAGTTAGCTCTGGTAGAGCAGGAAGTACAATAAAAGATTGAGGAATTTGAATAGAAGCGTGCTCAATTTGAGCAATAGAGGGATGCAGGTTTTGAGAATAGAAGGGCTCAATTGGAAAAGTAGCTCTAGGAGATGAAGTATTCACTTGAAACTAAATTAGTGAACAAAAACCTGGCTGAAGAAAAATGGCTCGCTAAATGGAGGACTTTGTCGAAACAACTTGCATCCTCAAACAAAAGGATCACAGAACTGACACAAAGTATTGGCTCAAAATATGTGGATATTTCCCTTCTAAGGAGTGTTCTCCAAGCTCCTACTACCTAGCGAGACCTCATTCTAGTGGGCTAGTAGCTATATGTTTTGTACTGGGAAAAGGTCAAGGCCTTCTACTTGACACTAAAAACAATGCTCCAATTTATGTCAGAGGAAACAAACTTGGGTAGGGAGGTTCATGGAGCAATTGAGCAGTTCCCACAGTTTATTATAAAGGGTTATTGAGGAAATTTTTTTGCTAAATAAGTTGTATATGGTCTCAGATGAAGTCTTAGCAGGGACAGGGATCAAGGATTAGAAGGCTACTGCCAAAATGGTGAATAATTTCATCCACTGCCACTCAACTATCCTTCGTGCTAGCGCATAGGTAGCCACTTTAAGCTAGACTATGGATAGCATGTGTGAGAAATTCTCCTAGCTAACTGAGATGGGCCTACCCTCCTCGTTTCTTTTGGATGAGTTGGTGGCCATAGCAAAGAAAATTGCGGTGAACATTAAAGAGAAGCAACAAGACACATCCACTTTTTAGAGCTTCAGCCAACCCCCTACCATAGTAGATATTGAAGGTGTCACTCATCTGATTGCATGACTACTCTTCCAACTTGAGTCCAGAGCTAGTTTACCTACAATTCTACCTTACAAAGAAATGTTTGATCTGAGTAGAATGCAAGAGAATCTGTGCAACATATCAACACCATCTAAGGTTGACTGGATGCCTTTGCAGGCCGCTCTCTCTAAGCTTTGACTCCATCACCCAATGGATGGGACTCTGGTCTGTAAGCTAGAGAAAATTTTGGGTTCCTTGTTCCACAAGCGAAATTCCCTTGGTAGTCACCAAAAGCTGTGAATATAAAATTCCTCGAGCTCTCTTTAGGTGGTTTTGTTTTTTCTAAGTACTCAACCACACATTAGATGTTCAAAATGTTGTCCTTTACTTCTCAATCAAGCCTCTTTTTGATAAACTTCATCAGCTTCCGCCACGTGTCTGTCGAGTGCTCTTCATAGTGATTGCTTCCTTCACTCTTCTACTAGCTCCCACCATGCTTCCATGTGTCATCACCGCAGGCACTTCAAAGATGTTTCCCTTCACTTTTTAGTCAGGCCTCATCTGCATGCCACATAGCTTTCATCTGCATACATTTTTTGGTAGACCCCACAGCTGGCGCCGATAGTAAAGAACACCTCCACACGTCTTCATTATGCAGTCTCTCAATGCAAAGAGGAGGATCAATAAGCGAGCTCTAACCTACTCCCACACATCTCTTTCATAGGGACTTCATCAAAAGGAAAGCGAGAGCGAGCTATGTGCCCCACCAAGTTACTGCATGTCTTAACTACCTTTGTAGGTGAATGACACTTGTCTACATGGGTTTTTCTAGGACCACTGTCATCATTCATAGGGGATGTATTTGGTTGGGGAGTGACCATGTTCTATGGCCCATGTTAGAACGGCTAAGGGGAATCATTGCTGCAACCATCATTGCTCGAGATACAAAATCTTTCTATTATTCGCCCACTAGGCAGTGGGATTTTTAGCTATATATACTGCTTGTTTCTTCAGAAGAAGAGTTTGAAAGATACAAAAAAAATAGGAAAAGACATGAGGCCTTTTTATTTCTTTTAGATTATTGTATGAGACTCTCAGACTGTGCCATTGTTTGGCCTTTCTATTTTTCTTAAGTTATTTGATAAAACACTAATAATGTGCCATTATTGTCCTGAATTGCTAATTTGTAGAACTTCTATGATTTTAATACAAGTTTACTGGTTTAGATCATGTCTTTGACTCCTCGTTTAAGTGAACGTGTATGAGAATTATTTTATGTCATTGTATAAAATATTTAGGTTTTCATCTTTAATTTCTGTTATTCTAGAACATAATAGATTGCTGATCAGGCCCTTAAATTAAATCCCAAAAGATATATTTACCATGCCTATATCTACTTCTTGGTGCATCACCTTAGATATTTATTTTTTATATCTGCCTCCTTTTCCCATTCCAAACACCCAATTACAGAAGAAGTTGACTTCTTTAAAAACTTGGAGGTCACTCAGTTTAGTGCAATTGGTGCCCCCATTAACTGAGTTTCCTATAAAGGTTGTTACCTTGCCAATTTTTGGCATCAACAAGGTCCATTTCCACACATTCCTTGGGATGCACCCTTAGACTAGAATTTTTTTCTATATAATTCTTACACCATAGCACTCTTCCTAATTGTGCAACAATTTCTCTTATGAATGGCCTAAAAGAAAAGTTTAAAAATGGCACCTCAATCCACATAGGCTACTTCGATTTTGAGGGACCCCCTGGGTGAAAATCTAGAGTCCAAGCCTATAAATAACAAATATTCCCACAAATAATCCAAGTTCCATACTATAGGATAGCTTGGGCATGATCAGTTGATTTGAATTTACAAGAAACATATCCCTTTCTGAGCCCTCTCAAAGCTTCTATTTCACATCCCCTATTTCCCCGGTTTGCTTTAGCTCATTTAAAAAAATTAGGTTAAGATGGGATGCCTTTTAAAAAGAAAAAGATAATAGATTTATGTTGGTATTCAACTATGCTATCAAAAACATCATTAGGGAGCATACATTCAATATTTTTACCTTATTCTTCGTAGGTCTACTCCACTACATGGTTGTCCATTCCTTCCACTCTATCTTTGTCCATATCTTCTTCTAAATCCTTGTTCATATCCAAAGGTTGGAACTTTTCCACACCATCCATGCTCTGCACAGCATTGGTATGAGCTAAAATTTTCCCTTCCACCAAGCCAGGGGTTTCATGAAGTTGAGACTCACTTAGCTCATCATTCCACTCTCCCCTCGACTTCCTTGATTTTTCCTTCAACCGCATAGAGAAAAGGAGTTTATAGACCCAAAGCTCAAAAATCTATAGGAAAAAAAGAGCCTACTAGGTGTGGCATGGCCCCTAAACAAAGAGTCCTTTTAAGGGTCTTTTTGAACTGGGTTGGCAACAAAAAAACTGTAAATGTTACCCACACAAACTGTAAAGGGCTTGGAAATTAGACTAGGCCGACAAATGGAGGAAGTCACATTAGTCGAGGGCCAAAAATTCCTTTGGCCACACAGAAAAACCTTGCAAAAAAAGACAACACAAACCAAATAGGGGTAAATGAAACCTAAAGTGGAGATAAAAGGTCGATGGTAGAAAGCGATGGACATGAATAGTAGAAAAAAGATAGGGTTTGCAGGTGTGAACACAAGCAGCTCTATCGAGAAACTTATATCCTAATCAGTAATGGTGTTTTAAGAAAATAAATGCCACCTCCAAAACTCTTGTAAAATATCCATGCCCCATTTCTACCATTTCTATATTTTACAAAAGTATGATCCTAAATAGGATATATGTGATAATCCACTTTGCATCTAGACCTAGTAGGGAAACCATCAAACTTAGGATCTATATTGAAGCCCTCAAAACCTTTTCAATATCTAAATACCCCAAAAGCTTCACAAAACCTCATCCTATGGGACTTTGGCCCTCATTAGGACATATTCAATCAACCTCATTATTATCACAAACAATTACTTATTTCTCCTCATGCATCATGGTTCCCTTGCATATTGTTGGGGTGTAGAGAGAATGTAGGAACCTTTTGTCAGTGATTCCATGGGAACTAGGAACCAATGATTCTTGGTTACTTTGGAACCTCCAATGACTTTATACTTAGCCAATTTTCTAATTATTATTTAGGGAACATGTTGAAGACATGGGAGGGGAACACAAGAGCATAATTTTAACATGATGACCCTTATGGGTTTTCTTAGATTGGTTATTGATAGGGGATCAAACTTTATATGCATACAAATAGAAGAGACAAAAGAAAAAAAGACAACAATAAATTGAGTCCCAACACAACAAATGTATCTTGCATTGGTTGATGATATTGTCAAATGTGATCATCTAATAATAATAATAATAATAATTTGTTCAAATTTTTAATTAGTTGAGTCCTATAATGAATTTATCCTTTATATCTTTAGACATTATATTATCCCTTTCTTCACACAATCACTAGTTAATTAGAAAAATATTTACATTACTCATTTAATATATTTTTTAGTCCCTTCATATATGCATAATAAAATGACATGTTATTCAATTTAATCAAATATATTTCACATTTAATCAAAATTCATCCTCTCTTATAATTGATATAATTTCCCATGAGGTGCATGTGGTTTCTTCTATTCCTATATCTTTAAAATTTAATGAATCTTATTCATATGATTCTAAATTAGATGTTATTTAGAGGGAGGTTATAAAATTTTTGTATGATATTGAAAAAGTTTAATTATCCTAGTTAAAGTTAAGAATGTTGAATATTTTGAAAACTTAGTTTACAAAAAATCTTGTTACCTTTTTTTTTTATGGGTAAGATAAGATTTATATTGATTTTCAAAAAAATTTACAGAGTCCAAGCCCCTGACTATGGGCCACATAGAACATATCCCTACACAACTACACCAAATTCATCTTGTATTACAACTCCAGACACCAAAAATTGCCATATAGGCCAAAATGGGCCGAAACCCACCAACCCCCTAACACAAACCCCTATAAAATATTACCATTAAACTGGACACAACAAAAATCCATACATAGAACCAAACTAGGTAAATACCAAAACCACAAAACCAGAACCCACAACCCATTACCAAACATCATTTTGGGCGAACATGCAAAATTCATGCTTCTAAACCGAGCCTGACAAATCAACTAGGTGATATTTTTTCTTCAAGTATTTGACACTCACACTAGCCATCCTGCAATGTTCCTCAAAAGCCAAACCGCTCAAATCCAAAAGGAAGGGATATAATTTTACCAAAGCATCTGAGTCTTCCATTAGCCTAATATCATGAGGCTAAAGGATGCCTTTACCCAGTGATGCCACTGACAAAGTTTTCTCTAAGCCCACCAACAAAGCCATCCTAAAAAGATGCTTCATAATCACCCTAGCATCTACCTTTGAAACCCCAACATCCAGGAGACTAGATAGAATGCAGGAGGAAATGCACGAATCCAGTTGATAGCCTTCATTCTCTGCCATGAAACCCTTACTAGCCATGCATTTCACCATTGCAAAGGTCAAGTAATTTGGGTGGTGAATTATTCTACTCAAATGAAGTGAGGTAATCAGGCCAAGAAAAACCATCTGCCACTTTGAACTCCTCAATTGAATAAGATTCACCACTTCTCCCATCTCTAATTACATAGTCGAGACTAGAAGAATGAAGCGTCCCATACCAACACAAAACTTCTCATGAAAAAGCTAGAGGAAATGGAAATAAACCAACATTTAAGGACCTAGGAAAACCATCTTGTTACCATAAATAATGACCTGGGTGGTGGGCTGTAGTAATGAGAAAGGTCAGTGAGAAGACTTGAAAAGACTACTCACATGTCAAGAGGGAATAATGACATCACCCTTGCCTCTAGAACCCGCCATCAAAAAATGAGTGCCAACGCTTCCCCATTCCATGTCACCCACTAATGTGTCTGCCATGACCACATTTCTTTTGTGGGGTGACACCCCACATCAGAAATTCAAGTCTTGCATTAGCCACTGAAAATTTCCTTCAAGGATTTCTCGTCCACCCCAAGATTTGAAAGTGTGTCAGCTTCTTGATTTCCTTCCTACATAACATGAGTGATTTCATAGTTTTTGAAATTACTGAGCAAGGCTAAAGTAACTTCAAGGAGAGCACCAAGTTTCTAGTTTTGGAATCTTCCAAAACTCAAGGAATTAATCAACAAGAGAGAATCTCCCTCGATGATAAAATTCCTCAAATTCAGTTCCACAAAAACTTTAATCTCATGAAAGGCTGCTTGTAATTCTACCAAATTATTTGTGCCTTGCATGAGAGGCATAGCCAACCAGCCCACTGTAACACCTTTCCAATCTTTGATGATACACCTAGTCCTCAATTTCCCTGGATTACCTCTTGCTGCCCCATTGAAATTTAGTTTGTACTAGGCACTATTGGGCTCCCACAATGATCTAACAACTAAGCCCTTACAACTGCAATTCAAAGATTGGACATCTAATTTGAATAGCTATTTCAATCATCATGAAGGTGCATTTAACTTGTCAACCTAGGGATGTGAACTTGAAATGGGTCAACACAGTATGTGCACTAAGGATCCAAAGTAGCCATATTCATTCTACAACTAAGAAAAAACTAATGCTGAAGGTAAATTTTGTGGAAAGAAATAACATAAGTGTTGAGCATCAACTAACAACTAAAATAAGTTGAAATGTATGACAGAAATGAAAATATGAGCAAACAAACAAAAAACTACTCTATTTGCTTTGGCTGCAGGAACAGTCACAAAATGGAATTCTAGTGGCTACAGGAATAGTTAGTGCCAGATTTTTAACAAATGACTAAACATAAAACAATAACTAAGCTAAACTAAACTAAATGATAGAATGCTCACCAAGTGGGACCCCTTGGATGAGTATCCCTTAAGAAAAATGTAAACTCAGGTGCACGAACTTAGAAATTCATTTTACTCATGAAAAGAAATAGTACAATGGAGCATCATAACTATATTATTGAAAACTAAGAGTGTGAGTACATCACCAGATTAAGAAACCTCCTGAGAAGGAGCATCTGAGTCTTATTTATAGGAAAAGAAGCTACTAACTAATCACCTAGCAAGGTAGTCAACTCCAATAGATTAGGAGGATGCCACTTTAGGGAAAGCATAAAATGTGGAGAGGCAGTTGCACATGCATGGAATTTGGTCAAGCATGCTACCTTAATGTAGATTTAGCACAACAATAAAGACCATTTACAAGGCGGTTACAACTTTGATTTAAATGAGGAATCTCCCATTGTCAAAAGTATTCCCTTCATTGACCTTTGTCTGACCACCTTGTTGACCATTATGGTGAATGACCAGCTGTCAGAGTCTTCCTCCATTTCATAGGCCTCTAATCATATCTACATAACAATATTAGTACACACAATAATTGCATATTTGTAGCTATCTTAAAGAACATTCATTAATCCACATGTAGAATTAACACAGATAGTCCATATAACATGTCAATGTCATTAAAGATTTGTAGAAATAAAAATAGGCCAAAAGTCTATGGTTTTGAGGAAATATCATCATTCAAACATCAAGGTCCATGAAAAATTCAGCAAATAGATCATAAATTCTACCAAAATTAAACCATATACTAGACTCATCACTCCCCCCAACCTAAGGTTTTTTCTGGTCCTCTAGCAGGGGAAGGGTTGTTCTTCTACTTAGTCAATTCCCTAAAATTTGTAGCTGCCAACTATCCTACATCAGTGCTTGATGTGTGTGAATCAAGATCCCAATAGAACCCTTGTTGATTTTCCAATATGTTCCATCTTTGTCTCTCTGCAACAATATCATAGTGGTAATACTTAAAATTTGGCATGGGCCACATCAACATGGGTGGCTGAAAAGTTAGTGGAAGCTAAAATCATCCCTTTGTCCTTCCAATTTGTATGTATCTATCAATTCTTTTAAGTACTGCAACATAGTTCTATATAGAGTGGGGCTCAGCTTGTTTTAGCTCATCAGTTAGGCTGTTCCATCTTTGTGACAATTATCTCTTCATAGTCTCCTCTTTTGCTTTTGCCACCACCTCATATTCACTGTAAACTAATTCTATCCAAGGCATGATCCTATTACCATAGCTAGGTATGAGAATAATTTTGTGCCAATCTTTGTAAATGTCCCTTGGGTTTCTTGATTTAGCCCTAATGGGCAGAGGGATGTTGGATTCCATTTTCTTATAAGCCTCGTATTACTATCCCCAAATGATCTCATTTTGTACCCAGGACATAAATGCCCTTAATTGGACATCCCCAACATACAATAGTGGATTCCAATCATGGCCTTGAGTCACAACATAATTATGCAAATAAAATTCACACAACAAATTCTTCATCTTAGGGGAAGCAATCCGATAAGCATTGAAAAATTCAATAGGAGTTTCAATGGAAGGGTTTAAACCTGAGACAATCCTTGCTAGCTTAAAAGAAAGATATTTCTCCTTCAAATGTAGAGCATAGACCCTTGGAGGGGCCTTACATTCTAAAATCTGCAGTACCAAGGCTACAATATTGTCCACTTTTTTCCTTTAAAGCAGTAATTTCCTCATTCTTATCCTCAATCACTTCATCTCTCTTTTGAATTTCCTTCTTTAGCCTATGTTTCTCCTCTTTCCATTCCTCCTCCCTCCTTTGTATCTCTTTCCATAAGTTCAAAATTGTTGTGTGTACTGTAAAATCAGGGAGGTTATGTATTCCTACCAACATTTTTCTTAGCATTGATGCTTGCTCTCCATATAGTACTAGTTGCAGGGATTCGGGTTGTTCAGCCAATTCAGGCTACAGGGGTACTGATTGTTCTCCCAATTCTAGTTGTAGGGCCTCTTGTTCCTATTCTTTCTCATGTTGTAAGAACTCTTGTTACAGGAACTCTTGATTTTCCTTATACCCTTGATTCTCAACTTGTTCCGCAATATCAACAAGATCTGCCAGTGTTATGTTTGTTGCTTTCTCAAATATGTCCTCTTCCTTGATATTCACCTACCCCATTGGAGATTTTGTGTCCCCCTATGATGTTTCTCTAGGCTTAGGTTTTCCTGTGGAGGCATATCAAAGGCTAGCCCAGCTGGTCTTGATTTTTTGGGAGGGCTTTCACATTTTTCTTTGGCTGCAGGATGAATAGTGTTAGCCTTCCACTTCTTAGAACTTGGTACTTCTTTTTCTATCAGTTGCTTTTTAGCTTTTCCTTTTCTTATTTTTGCTTCTCTCTTTCTATGCCCTAGTTGTCATTAAGATGCCAATAGGAACATCATCATCATAATTTGGAGAGGAACTTTCTTTGTCTGAGTGCTCTGTCTTAGAAGAACTAATCTCTATGGTTTGTTCAACTATAGGAGGGTTTACACTAGGGCCTACGCTAGAGGTTGAAGCACCAAGAGTGGATTCAGCTATGCTCAATCTCCTACTAGACCTACGAGGTTGAGGTAAAACCTAGTTCACAAATGCTCTAGTTTAATTTGATCAATATTTATGAATTCTTCCCAAGTCATCTCAGACACATCATGCAAAGACTCCTCAACTAACAATTGGACCAAACAATGGTGGGAAATGGAATTGTCCCTACCTTTTTGAGTCTCGGTTTCCATGATTGAAAGAAGGTGGTATAGCATGTTTGACACATTCATCCTCCTCATGTGCCTCATGTGATTCAAGAGTTTGAAGTGCACGAAATGTAGATTCAACTGGCGACCTTCACAGTTGATATATTTTATAACATAAATATCTATTTACTTCCATGGCTTGTGCAGAGAGGTTCTCTTCGCACCTTGTTTGTCCACACTCAATGGAGGGTCACCAAGTTCTATAAATTCAGCCCTAGCTAACCTAGCATCTCTAGAAGTAGGGTAATTTTCACTGTCGGCAATCAACCTTGTAACTTCTGCAATCCTCTCTGCAATCACCATACCTCCAACCCTTTTACAATTGCCTTTCCTTTAGACAATTTTTGGGAAAATTCTAATGCAAATGTCTTCATTAAAACCATTCAGCTTCATGAAATAGTCTAACCACCCGTAGTTTCTAAATTTAACTTGGCAGGGTGCATCCTGTAGTAATACATTGTGAACCATGGGTTCATTTCGAATTAACCCACCTCCCATTGTCTACAATCAACAATTACTTTGCAAAGTTTTCATTCCTACAACACTGCTAAATTTCCAATGCCAATGTCATCTAAATTTTCCCTTTCTATTTTACCTTTTTTTTTTCTCTTTCTGTTTTACCTTTTGGTAACTTAAGATTATGATAGGAACAATAGTAGTAGTAAAGGAATAATAAAGGAAGGTTATGATGGAGAAAAATGGTGGCAACGGTTGGTGTCACCTCACACATACAAGCCGTTATCTCACTCAGAATTCAAATTGGCTCGATTTAAAATTTGCTAACATAGACTAGCATGGATTGACATGTGGGAAAAGTACTCACATCTTCCCCTGCCCCCCAACCTAAATTTGAGCATGTGTCCTCACATGCAAGGTGGTAATGATGATTTGACAGAGACAAGGAATAATGACATCCTATGGTGAACGTCCATAGTAATTCACAATAATTAAATGAATGCATTAAAGACAATTAAGATATAGAAATTAATGCACACAACTGGATTCATGGAAGATTCATTGCAAAGATTGTGGAGAAAGTACTGGTCACCTTTTAAGAAACAAGTTGAGCAAGTAATGAAAATGAGGTGGAATGAGGTGAAGTGGAATGAAGCAAAGTGATGGAAGAGAGAGAAAGGTGGAGATGGACGGGAAGATGGGTGGATGGGCGAAGAAGTGGACTCCCACAAAAGTGGAAGTCTTTATTATGAAAAGGTACATACCTTAGTTAGCCAGAAGGAGGGACACTAGGTCCACTTCCCTCGGCTACAAGAAGCTTAGGTGTTGCATGCTAAGTGAATTGCTATTGGAACTCCTCTTTGGAAGTTGGCTTGTGATACAATCTAAGACAATGACCATTGACAAGCAACTTGAATATGACAGGGTCAATGGTAGTGAGCTGAACAACACCATTGGGGAAGACTTCAACAACCTCACATGGTCCTAGCCACCTTGTCTGCAATTTTCCTCCATTATCTTGATACCTTGAGTTGTAGAGCAGTGCCCAATTGCCTGGCTAGAATTTCTTGTCCTTGATGAATTTGTCATGCCACCTTATTCTCTTATTCTTGACTACCTCTATGTTATGCAAGGTTGCTCTCCTCATCTCATCCAAAGCATTCAACTACATAATTCTTTCTCTTTGTGCCTCAGAGATATCCATCCCCAATTCTACTACAGTCTTAAGAGTTTTATGTTGAAATTCAATGGGAATCATATTTTTCTTTCCATACAATAACTTAAGAGGAGTGAAGCTTGTAGTTTTCTAGGTTGTCCTATAGGACCAGACAACTTCTAGTAGCCTGTTTGCCCAATCCTTTTTATGAACAACCACTATTTTGGTTAGAATGGCTTCAATATCCTGGTTGTTCACCTCAACTTGGCCATTGGCCTGAGGGTGATAAGGAGTGGACTTCTTCTGTCTTATGTTGTACTCATTAACTAGGGATGCAACAAGGTTTGATGTGAATTGAGCCCCCTGATCAGTCACTATCTCTCTCAGAACTCCATACCTTTTGAAAATATCCTCATAAAAAAATTTAGTAACCTTATTATCTCTTGCATGCTTCATGGCCTTAGCTTCTACCCACTTGGTTACATAATCAGTGCATACCAAGATATAAGACTTACCATTGGATGGAGGATCAATGGGTCCTACAAAATCTAGTCCCCATTTGTCAAATGGAGTGATTACTACCTAAGGGAAAAGTGGCATCTCGTCAGATTTGGTTGGCTTGCCCAGCCTCTGTCATCTATCACACTTTCTCATATATCTCCTTGCATCCTTGTGGAGTGTTGGCTAGTAATATTCTATATTTAGAATCTTCATCACTGTCCTCTTGGATGCAAAATTTCCTCCACATGGTTCATTGTGGCATGCATGCAAAATATCATATGTCTTATCTTTTCTCACACATCTCCTCATGGCATAGTCTGGCCTAGTGTAAAACAAAGATCCTGTAATCCATGAAAAAGGAAATGATTTTTCAATGAGCACCCTTCTCTCTTTTGGAGAGAAGTGGGGAGGAACTCTCCCTATGGCCAGATAGTTAGCTATGTCAACATACCAGGGTATTTGTACACTTATGGAAAATAAGTGTTCATCGGGGAAAGAGTCATCTATGACCTAATTGTCTTCTAATGTAGTCATCCTTGAAAGAAAATATGCAACAACATTGGCCTTCCCCGGTTTATCTACAATGGTTATGTCAAACTCCTATGTCAACAATAGCCATCTTGCTAGCCTATCTATGATCATGTGTTTATCCATGAGGTGTCTAATGGTTGCTTGATTGGTGTGCACAAAGATTTGATAGCTTGTTATGTAGTGCCTAAATTTGTTTAGGGCATAGATTACTACCAACATTTCTTTTTCTATCACTGTATAATTGAATTCAGCTCCTTGCAAGTTTGTGTTGACAAGATAAATAGCATTTTCAACAACTCCTAGGATGAATCCTATAGCATAGTTTGATGCAACTATATTGATGTGAAAAGGAAGCTCCCAATTAGGTCCTTTGAGTATAGGAGCATGAGTTAAAGTTTCCTTCAAATAAGAAAATGCTTTGTCATAGTCTTTTGTCCATTGAAATTCAGCATCTTTGGTGAGAAGGGCATACAATGGTGCTGCTATTTTGTTAAAATCCTTGATGAACCACCTATAGTAACCTGCATGTCCCAAGAAACTCCCAACATCATTTTTTTTGTAGGGACAGGCAGATTAGTGATAACCTCAATCTTTGCAAGGTCTACTTGAATTCCTTTGTGAGAGATGTAGTGGCTAAGAACTACACCTTCCTGCATCAACATGAAACACTTTTCACTATTTAAAGATAGATTATGATCTTCACATCTTTGTAGGACTCTCCAAATATTCTCCAATGCTTCATTGAAATAAGCACCATAGGTGGTGAAATCATCCATATAAATTTCCATTCAATCATGAGAAATATCTGAAAATACGCTAATGACTGCTCTCTAAAAAGTTGCAGGTGCACTGTATAAGATAAATGGAAGTACTGAGTAGGCATAGGTTCCCTATGGATAGGTAAAGGTATTCTTATCCTAGTCCTCTAGTGCAATTTAGATCTGGTTATAGCCACTAAAACCATCTAGAAAAGAAAAGTATTCCTTGCCTGTAAGTGAGTCCAAAACTTGATCTATGAAAGGTAAGGGAAAATGGTCCTTTTTGGTTGCAATATTGAGTTCCCTACAATCAACACAAACTCACCACTTCCCTCCCTTTTTGGGTACAATCACCAATGGAGACACCCACTGGCTATCTAAAATGGGGTAGATAAATCCTGCATCTAGCAATTTCTATAGTTCTCCTTTTGCAATTTCTCTTAGTGCAGGGTTAATTCTTTTTTATGGCTATCTAACTGGGGTGCAATCATCTCCAATGTAAATTCTATGAGTGAAAATATTAGGGTCCAATCCCTTCATATCATGATATTCCCATGCAAATGCATGTTGGTAGGTTCTCAGTAAGTTTTTCAATGACAACTGTTGTTCTTGATTCAATTTGTTGTTAATGTGCAGGTATTTCCCTTTTTTCACTTGCACTTGTGTAGTTATTTACACCATAGTTGTTTCACTAATGCTTGGTACCTTAAGTTCATGTGGTAGCAATATATGAGACATACTTGTTGTTGTAGGAAGTTCGGCTACAAGAAGAGCATCTGGAGGAAGAGCGGTTCCAGGAAGAGCAGGAAAAAGTGTCTTGACTAGAATAACATAATGAGAAGATGATGCTTCCTCCACTTCACAATGATTTTGAATGATGTTAGACAATGCTTCATCTTCATCTTGAAGCTACATGAAATATTTTCTTCCTAACATCATAAGTTGTTCCATATAATTAACTTCATTAGCCTCTTCATCAACATGTGGCCATATAGAATTATCCATATCATGGGATGGCTTAGCAGGAGGGTAGAGAACAAGATTTTTGGTGCTCTTTCCATCAAAAATGGTCAAGTATCCTATCTTGTATCCAATATATGCATCTGTTGTTGCTAACCATGGTCTTCCTATAATCATAAGGTATCCACCAAGTGTAGTCTTAGGAGAAAGAATCATGAGATCTGCTGGGTACTCCCATGAGTCTAGAGTTACTGTAAGGTTCTCCACTACACCATCAAGTTTAAGAGTTGAACTATCAACAAGTTGTAGGACAGTAGGAGTAGGTCTCATGCTTGCAACATTTAGTTGTTGCAGGATATCCTTGGTCATTACATTTATTGCTGCTCCCAAGTCAATCAGAGCATTCTTTATTTGGATCCCATTTATGACAACTCCTACCATAGGACTCCCTGGATCAATATATTTGGGAACAGTCACTTCTCCAAGCATGATGTCAGCTAGCTATCCCACCACATGAACCATAGTGGAGCCTTTCTTCTTCCTACCTTGCTTCTTAAGGATTGATTTCTTAATTGCATTTCCATAGATTGGAACATCTTTTATGGCCATAAATAGAGGTATCTGGACACATATATGCTTCATCTTATCTACAATGTCAAAATTTGTCTCCTCCTTTTCTTCCTTTTTCTTGGAAACTTCCGATCTTTGAGGAAATGGGGGTTCTTGCTTAGTCTGCTTGACTGGAATTGGTTGAGGATTCTTAGGTACACTTGGCTAAATGAGATCATTTAGAGGTTCATCTTCATCTTCCATAGGAAACTTAGTAATAATGGGAATGGAAGGGGTTGGTAAAGTAGTTCATGAATGCAAGTGGATGTCACTCACACTCACAACATATGCAGCAAATTGATTTGAATCAGCAGAATATACTAGCTATTGTTGTGGTTTGTTATTTGGGTTAGGTGTGGGATGAGCTAGTAGTTGAGTAGGTTTAGGTGGGTTTGAACTTGGCTTAGTAGGAGGAAGCATTATAGCAGGTTTTTGGGGCTAAGAAGGTGGCTGCATGTAGCTATTTTTCTGGTTTGGCCATTGTTGTCCTCCCCTCCATTGATTTGTTTGCTATCAATTTTCTAGGGATGGCTGCCAATTTCCTTGAAACTGCTATCAATTCCCTTGAGGTTGCTACCACTGGGGTGGAGAGTTTTGGTGATTAGGCTAGGTATTTGGAGGGTTAATCCAAGGCTATGGTGGATATCCTCCATAATTGGATGGATATGGGGGTTTCCATTGGTTACTAGATGAATAAGAATTGAAATATGGTCCAACAAAAGATAGTGGATCTAGTGGCATACCTTGTCTTGGATCCCATGGCCTCCTTTGTGCAACATAGTAGACTTGATCTACTTCAACCTGGATGGGGTTGAACTCAGGTGCAATCTGCTTGCTGTTAATTTTAGCTATCATCTTGCATCTGTAATCCTTCTTCTTTTGTTTGCAATGAGGGCAATATTCTACCAATATTTCCTCTTCCTCTTCTTGTTTCTTCTTGGCCTGAAGTGTATCTAATTGAGTAGCAAGATTGTTTATAATGTCTTGCTTGAAGTATGCCAGCAAATGAGTAATCTCTATTTTTGAAAGTCCACTAGTAGATGACTTACCCATAGAATATTGGTAAGCTCTCCCTTTCTTTAAAGCTTCCCTAGAGTAGTTATGGCATATCTTCTTGATATCCTCCCAAGGGACTTGGGAGATATCTCCTCCTCCCATCAAGTGTAAGGCATCAGTGCAACTGTCATTAATTCCTCTTAAGAAAAATAGCTTTTGTGATTCTTCATTAAGTGTATGGTGTGGAGATCTTTGTAGACAAAATAAAAACCTTGCAATGTAATCCTCCAGGCTCTCATCTTTTGCTACAGTATGAAAATATCATCTCCTCTCATGTCACTGCCCCTGCAATACTCGTATTTCTCAAGGAATTTTTTATTCATGTCATCCCATGTCTCCACAGTATTTTTTCCTAGGCTCATGAACCATCTTAATGCAGCGTCTTTCAGAGTGGTAGGAAATAGATTGAGCCTATGGGCATTGGTGGTATAGTCATAACTCTTGTAGAGTATGTCAAACTCGAACAAGAAAGTATCAAGATCTTATATGACAAGTCAATAGAACTTAGGAAGGACTAAAGCAAGAATATTTTTGAGGTTGTCTACTTCATTCTGATGAGCAATGGGGAAAGGAAAAGTTGATTGGTTAGGTCTATTTCTATTTGCATGCCTAATGTAGTTCCAAAGCAAAGGAGTTCTCAATCAAATTTTGATCTTTAGAGGAAACTTAAGAGCTAGTCAAATTAGGAAATGCATCAAAAAAGGGGTGTGGATCTTCTTCTTCTTCTTCTCTTGGTAGGGTCTGATATTCAACTAGCTGAAATAGATCAGGATTGTTAGGAAGGAATCTACCATAAGCATCTCTCCTCCTTCCTCTATGCATGCAGTATCAACTCACTATCAGTCAACTCACACAAAGAATTGGAAAAAGAATAGTGGATCGTTACTTTCCTAAATGAGGGGTATACTAATAACAACTTTTAGAAATACTATAGTAATAAAAAACTATCAATGACTCTAAAGAACTCCCTATTTTAACACCATCCCCAACAACGACACCAAAAATGTTGGCCTCCCAAAATGATCTAACAACTAAGCCCTTACAGCTGTGATTCATAGATTGGACATCTAATATGAATAGCTATTTCAATTATCATGAAGGTGCATTTAACTTGTCAACCCAGGTACATGGACTTAAAATGAGTCAGTACAGTATGTGCACTAAGGATCCAAAGTAGCCATATTCATTCTACAACTAAGAAAAACATAATGCTGAAGGAAAATTGCTTGGAAAGAAATGACATAAGTGTTGAGCATCAACCAAAAACTAAACTAAGTTGAAATGCATGACATAAATGAAAATCTGAGCAAAACAAACATGAACTACTCTACCTGCTTTGGCTGCAAGAACAGTCACATAATGGTGGTTGTAGGAATAGTTAGTGCTAGATTTTCAACTAATGACTGAATAGAAAACAATAACTAAACTAAACTAAACTAAAGGATGGAATGCTCACCAAGTGGTACCCCTTGGATGAGTATCCATTAAGACAAATGTAAACTCAAGTGCATGAACTTAGAACTTCATTTTATTCATGAAAATCAATAGTACAATGGAGCATCATAACTGTATTATTAAAAACTAAGAGTGTGATTACATCATCAGATTAAGAAACCTCTTGTGAAAGAGCATCTAGGTCTTATTTATAGGAAAATAAGCTACTAACTAATCACCTAGCAAGGCGGTCAACTCCAACAGATTAGGAGGACACCACTTTGGGGAAAGCATGAAAAGTGGAGAGGCAGTTACGCATGCATGGAATCTAGTCAAGCATGCTACCTTAACGTAGATTTAGCACAATAGTAATGCCTATATTCGCTCAACAATAATAAATACCATTTACAAGGTGGTTACAACTTTGATTTAAATTAGGAATCTCCCGTTGTCGAGAGTCTTTCCTTCATTAACCTTTGCATGACCACCTTGTTGACCGTTACAACGAATGACTAGTTGTTAGAGTCTTCCTCCATTTCACAAGCCTCTAATCATATCTGCATGACAATATTAGTATGCACAATAATCACATATTTGTAACTATCTTAAAGAACATTCATTAATCCATATTTAGAATTAACATAGATAGTACATATAACATGTCAATGTCATTAAAGATTTGCAAAAATAAAATTAGGCCCAATGTCTATGGTTTGGAGGAAATATCAATGTTCAAACATCAAGGCCCATGAAAACTTTAGCAAATAGATCATAAATTCTACCAAAATTAAACCATAAACTAGACTCACCAGGCATGATCTGGGGGATGAAATTTGATATTTTTATGTTTATCCTTAACCATGTTTTCACCCAATCCATATTGGTGAGGGAATTTCAAACCATTCCATAGCTTCATCATCTTTGCATCCCAATAGAACCTTTTTTTGACTTGCAAGATTGCTCAACCCTTGAATTTATCACCTCAACCATACAAGCCTCAACTTTGTTCAAAAAGGATGGGAGAGACATTGCCTTGTCCCTAAAAATTTTGTGGTTTCTTTCTTTCCATACCTCCCACAAGATGAGTGAAGGGAAAGACTACCAGAGTCCTGCAAAAACTGAGTTGCCACCCAGCTTCGGCCAACCACTAAACCAACCCAACAAATTGCTCAAAGAAGTAATGAAAAGACTTAACTTTTCACATAGCCAATTCCAACATTTGGTGGTGAATGGGAAATTAAGGAAAAGGTGATCATCTATCTCTTTCGTCGATTTGGAAAGAATTCACCTTAAAGGACCTCAAAAGACAAACTTCTTCAGCCTGTCAGCAGTCAGTACTCTACCTTGAATTGCAACCCAAGAAAATATTCTGCATTTGGGGAGATATAATATATTCCAACACAAGTCAATGGGAATCACAGTCACCGAATCCTACTAGTTTAATAGGATATTGTAGCCATCCTTGGTACAATAAGATCCCGAGGAACATCCACACCATTTCAAGATGTCCTGTCCACCCCTCAAGCAAAGAGAATTTTGCTTGAGGATATCCTTGAAAGCATTGAATTCATTGACGCTCAGACCTAGCTGACTAGGGATCTACCATTGCCAATACAAAGTCCCATTTGATCATCAATAACTAGGTAATATTTGACTTGGTAGCCTCAGGCTAGCTTCGTAACTTCTCTGACATTCCTCAATGCTTCAATATCCACCAACTTGTTGTAACCACCCTAGGAGTCTTCCCAAAACAATTCCTAACTACCATCTCTGATATCCCATGAGAGGAAGTTAGTGATCAGGTCCCTACAATTACAAATGAAATTTTAAATGTGTGAACCTCTGGGAAGGGAACGAGTTGTGAAAAAACTCATCGAGCCATCTTCTATATACTTTTCCTTTAGAATCTTTACCACTTCAAGTCTTATTGTGTGTACATTAACCAAGCCAATTTTTCCCCCAAAGCTTTATTTTGAAGAGCTAGATTTTTTACGCCAGTCCCAACATCTTCACGCGACCTACAGATCCTTTCTCCTTTGACTAAGGGTAACTTCTTTTGGTCCAAACTGCCCTACCAAAAAAATTGCCTCATCTTCTAATTAATTCTTTCACAAGTTCCCCCAAGAAGAGGAAGATAAGAGAGCATATAAATTGGAAGAGCCACCATAGCCAACTTGATGAGAGTGAGCCTACCCACCCTAGAAAACCACCGCCCTTTCCAAGAAGAAAACTTGTTCTCTAACTTTGTGACCAGAGGATCCCATAGTTTCCCAGACTGCACTCTTGACACAAGTGGCAGGCTAAGATATTTACAGGGCAGCTTCCCTTTCCTAAACTAAAGGACTTGCAAGATTTGTTTTTCCAAATATGGATTAGTGAAGAAAAAAACTTTAGATTTATCTAGTCTTACCTCTTGACCAGATGCTAGGGAGTGCTCCAAAATAGTCCTCTTAAAATCCCTTGCCTCTGCCACCCCAAAATGTCCAAGGAGAATATTATCATCCACAAATTGTTGATGAGTCACTACCAAAAAATTGCTTGTAATTTGTACCCCTCTAAGCTCCCCCAGATCCTCCACTTGGGAGAGAGCCCAACCCAATGCCTTAGCCATGAGAATGAACAAGAAGGGTGACAAATAATCACCTTTCCTGAGACCCCAAGAGGCACCAAAGAAGCCTTGAGGTATGCCATTCACTAAGATCGAGAATCTTGGACAAGAAATCCAACTAAAAATCCAATCCACCCAAGAGGAGAAGAATCCAAATGCCTCTAGAATTTTGAACAAAAAAATGCCAATTTACCATATCATAGGATTTCTTTATGTCCAAATTTAGTAACATAGAGGGGCAACGCGTACTAAGAATTGAGTGAGTGGCTTCCTGGGCAATAATTACTCCATTAAAAATCAAACACCCAGGAACAAAACCAATATGTGCCTCAGAAATCAAACCAGGGAGGATCTATTTGACTCGATTGGTGACCTATTTAGTCAAAATTTTATAAATTGTGTTACACAAAGAAATGGGGTGAAAGTCTTCCAATCTGTTCAGCTTATCCTTTTTTTGGATGAGAGTGACGAAAGTGTTGTTGAACTCTTTGAGAACTTGGCTAGACACCCTGGAGTCTTCAATGGCAGCCACAACATCTAAGCCAACAATCTCCCAACAATGCTAGTAGAAGGCAACAGGGAAACCGTCAAGGCTAGGAGACTTATCTAGATGAAATTGAAAAAAAGTAGACTTAATCTCCTCTTTTGAAAAGCTTTTGTTCAATATCCCATTCTGCTCTATCGTAACCAATTTAGGAATCCATCTCAACAGACCTTGCTGAGCCAACAATCTCAAACCATCCCAATCATTCAAAAGATTCTAGAAAAAGGCAACAGTTGCTTCGCAATTTCCTTTGGTTGATCCAAAGTCCTCCCATCAGACAACTTTATTTTGGAAATTCTATTGATTTTACACCTTATTTTGGTGGAGTTATGAAAAAACTTCATGTTTTTTCCCCTTCATCGAGCCAGAGCTCTCAAGATTTTTGATGCAAGAAAATTTCTTCTTTTGTTAGAACATCATTCTAACTTTTCAGGAGATACTTCTCCTATAGATATCTTGATTTTTCCATACCCAATTGAATCACTTCTTCATTTAGGGCTTCCAATTCTCCTTCAATACGCTTCTTCTCCTCAAAGATATTTTTGAAACTTAACTTGTTCCACTCCTTTAGTATCATCTTCATATGTTTTAACTTTGTTTCTAGGAGAAACAATTTTTACCCCATCACCTCAACCTCTCCCCACCAATGAGCAACGAGGGGTAAAAAATTAGGATCTTTCAGCCACATACACTCAAATTTAAAGGGACATCTGATCGGATGACATTCACCCACTACATCGAAAAGCATAGGGAAATGGTCTGAACTAGAGCATGGTAGAACATGGTACACTTCAATGTGAAGGGGAAGGCAACCAAATTTCCCTTGAAGAAAAACCTATCCAGTTTCTTAGCAATTGAACAAAAACTAAGCCACCTATTGGTCCAAGTGAACCTACCATTAGCCATTGGGATATCAAATAGTTGATTCCAACCCACAAAAGCTTCAAAATCAATATGGGATTGGAGTCTCCAAACCACACCACCCCACTTGTCCTCTGAGTGTAGAATGGAATTAAAATCACCCCCAATTATACAGGAGTCAACACCCACCTCTAAGAAGACAACCTCAATTTCAAACCAAACTTGTCACTTCTCCACACATGATGTGGGCCCATACACATTTACCAAACTAAAATGTAGATTAAAATAAAATCTTTTGATAGAACAATCCAACCATCTATTCCTTGCCTCCACCCTGTCTAGGGACACCTTATTCAAATTCCAAAGAGTCAACAAACCACCTACCGCACCCACTATCTCCACCACCAGGAGCTTCGAAGAACCCAACCTCTTTCCAAAATCATCTAACCCCCATTATCAAGCTTTGTTTTCTAAAGCATATAGATCTTCGCCTATGAAACAATTATCTGATGTTTCACTAGATGTTGTTTGTTAGGGGCATTCATGTCCCTAACATTCCAAGTTAATATTTTCATTTTTGTTCAAGAAGGGGGTCTCCATTCCCTAATTTAATCATTTCCATGATCTTCTTCTACCCGATAGCCTCTCCATCAATCTTCAATTTTTCCACATTGGGCATTCTCCCCCTCTTTTTGTGTTCCCCATAGTCAAGTGATGTATTTTCTACCTCTTTCTAAAGAATCCCCAAACCATCTTGGCTAGGTAGAGAAACATCACCTCCCTCTACCATCGGAGTGAAAACAACATCACCCTCACCAGCCATGTCTAACCACTCATCCTCTAGATCTGGAACAACATTGAAAGGATCGTTTGGTGCATCTTTTGCTTCTTGGGACAATTCTACCAACTCCTTATTGAACTCAATCAAGGATTTGAGATTCTCCTTCCTAAAGTTATTTTCGATGATATCCAACACATTACATACTTTATTGTTGAGGGCATGGTTAAGGTCCTTGATTGGCTCCTATGGAACCTCAGACATCACATTCTCAACAACTCTCTCCTTAATAATCTCATGATAGGGAAGGCCAACACGAACCCCTGAAGGACCAACCAAGTCCCCAAATCCACTGTAAATAGGGTCTTCAGGCTTTGAATCTAGAGTTGTTTGTTTGATGCGACCAAATCGGACCTCCCAATATCACCAACCTAAAGCGCCAAACCAACTCCCACCTAGTCTAGGCTCGAAGACAAGAGGTTGCGAAAAAACACCCCAATCTGTGTGGATCACAACCTCCTTCCATCTAGGACTATTGGGAGAATTTTCTATGCAGAGGTGCAAATATGAACTGATACCATCCTCATCTGTCCATTCATCTATGCAAATTTATTTACCAAGAAAATTACTTATCTCCTCCAAAATATTGGATTGCTAGAACTTGGAAGGAAGGTTCAAGAGTTTATACCAGTCTTGGATATAATTCAATTGATGTTGATTTAGATCAAAACCTACTTCCCATTTTTGCATATAAAAACCATAACCATCCATTAGCCAAAATCCTTCCAAATTTTTTGCACAAACTGAGGGGGAAGGAAAAATAGCCAAGAAGAATCCATTTTCCAGATACTTGAAACTCATTTCCAAACCCCAATGCCCTTGCCACCAGCAAATCAAAGCATCCCAATTCAAATTTGACCCAAACCATTTCATGATAATCCCTAGACTCTCCAACCTTTTGATTGAAGGACCCAAAAACTTAGATCCTAGGACCATAGTTCATCATTCCACATGCCCAAACTCATCAGAAACACCAAGAGTAAAATTAAGCATAGACTTCCTACCATGTTGTTGCTCCTCTAGGCACCAAAATTTGAATTATTTTCCCACCACTGATCTTTGAGTGAATCTCGCTTGAAGTTCCCATTGTGATCACGGTTAAAACCCTACTGTTGCTGCCCAGACCGACACTTACCTAAATGAAACTATGAATTGAAATCCCTAGGGTGCTTGCACTAGGCCTCTGAACGTGCATGCTCCAAAACATCCCTTTCTACAATTTCATGCACCGCCTTAGCACCCTAAGAAACCTCTTTACCATTGAACTTAGCACCTGCCACATTCCTATCAAGATGGGCAATATCATCCTGCATCACTGAATCCTTCAGTGCCTAAGCCTTCCCATTCTACACACCTTCGCACCTCTCGCTCTACTCTGCCATTTTTCTTTTAATTGTTGTCAAGTTGTTCCTTTAATCACTACCTTTTATCATTTTGAAAAATCTTGTTGCTTATTTGTAAAAGTAGAAAAGTTTAATTCTCATAAGTTAGAATAGATACACATATGATTTTTATATGATTATCAAGAAGCAACTATGAGGTTATTATACTATAATAAAATAATTGAGATTAATGTAAGAAAAACTAAAATAGATCATTCTCAAGTTGTTAGTGGGGTGCCCTTAATTTTAGAACATGAAGAAGATAGTAATATCAATACAAATAATCATTTGAGGTAAAAAGTGAAAATTCATACATTTAAATAATTTATTCCATCCAATTTAATAAAGTAATTAATTTATTTGATCAACAACCAACTTCTAAATTACTAATTTATTACCTTACAATCCGCATACACTAGATTCTTTCCTAAATGATTTATATTTTGAAAAAGAGATTAAGAGTGAAATTGCCACTATCGTACACTCTATGAAGATAGTTTTAACTCTAATATAGATGAAAATAATCATTTAGAATCATTAAATAATTCAATAAGTAAATAAACAATGTCACATATTCATTCTTATGAGTTAAAACTAATCCATACCCATTTTTCAAATCATGAAATAATAGAAGAAAACATTAATCTTTTTTATCCCATGATGAAATAATTAAAATTAATGAAACCAATGTATATATTAGTAATGCTATTTTTTAGATGACATGTCACACTTTTTATATCTTAAAGATATAGGTAAATAGATTATTCTTTGTACACATCCCTTGGATTCAATTTTGCTTATTGATAGATGATTATTTTAGTTTCAATGGTGTATATAATATTCACTTGAATGAGAACAAAAAATAATAATAGATAAAGATTAATGAGATTCATTATTAATAGTTGATCATGTGTGATACGTACTGGATTTCAAAGATTATGGTGAAGAATTTTTTAAGTACATTAGGAAATTTAGGATGTGAATGTATTGAGTGATGATGTATTGAACAATAAGTGATTCAAGTTGTAGACATATTGGGTGAAAAATAAATAATAATAGATGATGAAAGATCACCTTTGGTTGACCACAAAGAAAGATAAATTTTCTTTACCTTCACTATAATCTAATTATTTTAATTATATTGGTTTAAGTATGAAAAATAATGTTTATATTGAAGATGAATATAATCAATTACCCTATGAATATTAAGAAACTTGAATATGAGGATAAAATAAAATGCTTTGCTTTTTATAATTTAAATATTCCAAGGCTAGGACTAGGACCCTAATTAGTAAAATGTTGATTCTATTTATATCATTATGAGATTTAGCATGAGAAATTATAAAATAAAATTTCTAGAACCATATTATTTATTTATAAATAAGAAGTTTAGGATTTTTTAGTTTTCCTCTTCTTTCTTGTTCATTTTGAGGTTTAATTGGTCTTTGTTGAATAAATTTTTTGGTTCGATGGTAAGATATTCTTTTAAATTTTAAAATCCTTTAGCCTCCCACCTTTCATTGTTAGCTATTTTTATATTTTTTAATTTTAGTTCTCATATATTAGTTTAAATTTCTATAGATTAGGTTTTGTTTTCTCTATTTTATATAAATTATGAAGTAGGGATACTCTCCCTTCAAATCTGAAATCAAACACTTCAACAAGAACAAAAACTAATGTGCAAAAAATTGCAACAAGATCATAGCTTTTATGTTCAACTTTTCAACATAGTTTTTCCAAACTTTAGAAATGCATACAAAGCTCTTTGAAATCTAATTACAACAAATAAATCAGTCTCATGGATTGATGTGCAGAAATATAAATGAGTCTCAAACTGATCTATGGTAGGAAATTAACAAACTACATCAAAAACAACTCTTTCCCTTCACATACAAACTCAACTCACAACCTATAGTGGCAATCTTCAACCTACAGTTGTTCCTATATTACACAACAATATCATAAACTCAAATTTATATCTTCAAACCTTCATACCTGCAAAAAAACATCCTTTCCACCTTCTCCAAGAAAATCCACACCTACAACAACAACCTACACAATCCAGCCAAGAATGGCTACTAAAACACAACCAAATTGCTTGTAATCTTCAAAGACAAGCTCCATAAACTTCTCCAGCAAGAAGTCACGATGAAGATGGGAAGAAACCTCCAAAAATAAATCCCAAAAACTTTTCATAATATAGAAAATTCTTTCATAAATCCACTCCCACCAAAATTTCCAAAATGGGATTCAATTCCTAGATTTTAGGGCAGTTTCCAATGTAACTCTGCCAACTCACCTCGAACACCCACTTTTGCATACATAATTTTAGGAAATTTTTAAATGCATCATTAAAAATTATAATTCCCTCCAAAACCATGCCCAAGTCCATTTTTGGTAATTTTTAAAATTAACAATTTCTCAAAGTTCCCTCCTAAATTATCTCCACTCCCAGAATTTGCAATAAAATAATAAAAGGGTAAAATTTAATATTTATTTTATTCTAACCTTTCAAATTACCATATTAAATAAATCACTCACCAAACCTTAGGAAAATATAAAAATTAAAATGAATTCATTTGGTTGATGCAAGATTGCTCTCACAACCTAGGATGCTCCTACATCGATAAATAAGGATTTATATGTTATGAAAGGTGTCTCAACCTTGTATCTTAATATTAGGAATACAAGAAAGAAATTGTTTGGCCATGGATCATTTTTTATCTTAAAATTATTAATGTGGTATTTAAATAACTAAATATTATGATGGTAAAAAATTCCTTTTCTAGTATATTTGATTAAAAAAATATCAATCAACTTCCTAGATATAAAATTTTGTTCATCACAAGTTATCCCCACATAAAAAACATAAGTGTAGACCTATAACATGTAAGAGAGATGTAATAGGGAGTTACACATGTTGACCAAGAATATTCAAAAAAAATTGAAATGTAATTATTTGTCTCAAAGATAATCTATATTAAGGTCTTGGTTAAGACAAATTGAAACACCCAAGTTGGGAGGATAACTATGACATGTTATGCAATATTCTCTTGATAGGTGTAATAAATATGCCATATTTAGCACAAGGAATCCTCTTTGGATTTGGGTGCCACTTTGGGGTAGTATTAGGTCATAGTTTTTGTATTTCTATTTGGTAGTTTCATGTACTAGTTTCTCTATTTATTGGTGCTTGGTATGGAGTTGGCATAGTGTATTTTCTAGGGATTTCTTTGTTGTCAACATTCCTCTAGATTTAATTGTTAATATTGTCTCCTATCAAGGCTCTTTTCCAAAACTATATTATAATTGAACTTGTTACTAATTAGTACATTGTTTAGATTTTGGAGGCTAGGTTTTCCTAAAAACATTCTTCTAGGATACAAAATCATTTTATGGTTAATGATTTTAAATTTTATTGTTTATTTTTTGGAATTATTATAGATCATATTTTTTATTCATCTCTATTATTATATTAGTATAGGAATTTTTTATCTTATCTTTATTTTATTTGGTATCAAAGGCCAATAAAATTAGGTCTTAGTCAATAGGTAGAAATATTTTTATACTAATCATAGTTTGGGCAAAAGCATTTGTACTTAAGATCTTTGATTCAAGCAAGATGGAAAAATTTTATAGACTAAATGTGGAAACGTATAGCTACACTAAATTTGAGTCGTGGAAGATCAAGATGAAGGATTTAATTATATATTTGAGATATATGGGATTTATTATCTAGATCCAAACTAGTTGCAATGTCT
This sequence comes from Sequoia sempervirens, assembly GCA_007258455.2. Classification (NCBI taxonomy): domain Eukaryota; kingdom Viridiplantae; phylum Streptophyta; class Pinopsida; order Cupressales; family Cupressaceae; genus Sequoia; species Sequoia sempervirens. The sequence goes on along the minus strand of VDFB02000015.1, from coordinate 482,634,519 downwards.
CTAGATGATTAGGCAATGTTAATAGATGATTGGGAAATTTTTGGTTGCAAAGATGAGAAACCTGGTGGCACTATTTTAAGCTTTTGCCACCCCCTTGTGATGCTCATTAGTTATAACCAATCTAAGAAATCCTAATGGTGTGTCATACGTGTGTGCCTCTAGTAATTTTCCTTATTCCATTGCTAGTCTAAAATAAATTCCTCATTGGAAAATCCTAAAATTGGCTATGTGAATTTTTTAGTTTTTCAAGATTTAGCTTGCATTCTTCTCCATGTCCCTTCTCTCTCACTCTCGATCCCTGTTGTGTAGTTCTGCACACATGCCCCACTTGCATTAGGGACCCTCTTTTCACGATGTCTTTTGACCTTTGGTTTTTATTGGATTTGTCTTTTTAAGGTCTTGAGATGTTGGTCTTGCTGACTTTGGTCTTGCCTTGAGGTATGAATTGGTTAAACTTGAGTTTTAGTCGAAATCCGGGTTTTGATCTAGGTCTGGGATTTTCCAGCTCAGTCGGATTTTCCCGGGTCCTGGTCCATTGTCTAATTATCGCTGAATTTTCTGAAGTCCGGTTTTCTGCTTAAATCCGGGATTTTCCGGTCCAGGCAGATTTTCCCGAACTTCGTTAAAGTCCTGAGGGGTGTCATATCTGCAGAATTCATGCTCACCCGGATTGTTCGCCTGGCTTGGTTTTTCCCGGAATTCTGTTTTGGGCTCAGGTTTCTGGATTTCCTCGGTATGTCTTATCGCTCATTAATGTTTGAAGTACGTTTCTCTGGCGCAAGTGCAAATGGATTTAAAGGCCTTTTGGCATCCTTTTGGTTTCATTATTCATTTGCTATTTGCTCTGGTTCTTGGAGTTCTTCATTTTGAGCTTTGATTGTTGGATTCGAGTGGCTTGCGTGTGGATTGCTTGAGCGCTGGTGTCCAATTTTTTGTTGCTAGGGCATACTATTTCGCAGTCACCTCTTCGAGTTTGAGCTTCGTTCGGAATTGATCCATGGTAAGTCGTGGCTGGCCCCTCCTTTTGTTTGCACTTTGATTGAATCTTTCGAGTCGATTGGTAGGCGCTTCAGGTCGGCCCTTGCTTGTTTTATGGTTATGTATTTGGAAAAGTAGGGTTTGACCCACCTCTTCATAGGCTTTATCACCCGCACTATGCATTCTTTCGTTTATCAATTGAGTGTCGGGTATATCCCTATAGATAGGTGTTTGGGTAGGACTTTTCCTTCTAGGTGCGTAATCTGCTATATTTCGTGAAGGTTAGGGTTTCGGTTTATTTGCCCGAATTTGCTAAGTTCGGTGGATTTATCATGATTTGCATGTCTTGTGCTTAGCTCAAACCTGTTTATACCTTGTGAGATCCCAATGCTTCAAATTGATCATTTTGAGGGATAGTGTTTGAAACTTTGAGCTTACCCTAGCTTTCATGGTGGATGTCTGGTTATTAAATTTAGGGCATCATTGTTTCACCATGAAAATCAATCATTTGGGAGTCTTGGGAATCCAAATTCATGTGCAGGTGAAGTTTTGCTTATTAGGATCGATTTTATGTCCATTGGAATCCAAGTAGGGAAGTTTGTGCGATCATTCGGTCAGTCGCTTGCGCGTTAACGATCATCGGGTTTCCGAGGTGTCCGCAAAATTTCTGCGCACCCGAATTTTCCCAGTTCCTACCAAATCCGTGGAGTATGATAAATTCCGGAATTCTGAGCTATCTGCAGAAATCCAACCTGTCTGGATTTTTTTGGTTTCTTGCCTGGTTCCATTTCTTTTCAATTTTCGATGTTAGGGGTAATGAAGTAAATGCTAAGTGGTGACTTTTTGTTGCTAATCAATGAATTTCATGATAGTCACACAACTTTTTGACCGTATTAATGATTTATTTGAGGAATAATGTCTTGGCAACGGGAGTCCGTTTGGGTTGGATTTCTCCGAATTCCGCCCCGACTGGATTTTCCCAGTTTACTTCATTTTCCTAGATTACTTCTTTTTTCTAGATTTTCAAAGATTGATGATTAGTGATGGATATTAATTGTTTTATGTGGTTTCAGGCTAACCTTTGGTTGGAATATGGATGATAGTTCAATATTCATGAGGCTCTTTTGTGAATGCAGGCTTAATCAAGCAAAGCTGCAGCAGGAAAGTCCAAGGGTGACACTGAAGGATCCTCAGTTATAGATGCAGAGAGATTGAGGCTGGACACAAAGAGCCAGATGCCTGACAGTAAGATAGCTTTAGTATAGTCTCAGGTCTCTGACACTAATGTAGGAGCATGGAGGTATGAGGAATTCAAGGCAAGAACAACTCAGAAATATCTATCGGCCCTGACCAAGGGGATGATGAAGTCTGGACTGGTCCATGTAGCAGGATTCCCTCCTGTAGTCCAGTGTTACGAGTTGATATTAGAATGTGCCTGGCAATATGACTTTGACACACAGAGGGTCGTTAGCACCGAAGGAAGGGTCTTAGTGAACTTCAACCTGCTTTCTATTGCCCAATTTTTTGATATGCCAGACTTGCCATGTGTGTGTGCCTTGGACATGGACCTGGCCAGAACTTACTATGAAGATGAGCCCACCAAAGCCCAGCAGATGATTAATTCTTGGTTGGAGAAACCGAAGTCTCATTTTTCCAAACTGCCCAGGCAATTACATCGGATCAAATTCAGACCAGACATATATGATGCAATCACACTATTGAGTAGAGTGGCCAGTTTGAAGAGTGCTGGAGTACTGGAGAACTGGATGGTGCATGTGATCAACAAGATTGAACAAGGTATTAACTACCATTGGGCAGGACTCATCAGTGCAATGACTGATAGACAACTGAGAGATGTGTTGGAGATGAAGAAGTTTACTATGTCCTCCTATGTGATATATGTGTTGGCCAGATTCTACCCATACAGGGGTCTGAATCTTAAGGGGACGTTTGGACAGGATATAGTCTATGAGATATACCCGAAATTGCACCTAGGACATCGGAACTATAGAAGAGTAAATGATGCATTTACAATGCATATCACTAGGCTGCTCCAAAATGCAGAGCATGTGAGATTATCTGATGGAGCTAAGGAGCTAATCAAAAAATATGGAGCTTGGTTCATACAATTTCCCACCTTCTCTTATATCAGAATTGACGGATGTCAAACTGCTCCATACAGGTTGCCTAGGTATCCTACTGATCACATTGTGCTATTGGAGGTTACGAGACAGATTTGTGACTTTGATGCTATTGTTAAAAAGGCAAAGCATAAGACAGGGTTTGGTGGAGATTTCCCTTTGAAAATTGGCATAGCTGAGGTTTGTCCTTCAATTCAATCAGCGCATACATCAGGGGATGAATTGAGTGCTTATGGTTTCTCTTTCCATTCCAAGAGGACAAATTTTGACATCACTGGAGAAGCGCAGAAGAAGGCTACGAAAGAATACCATCACAAGGATGACTTAGAATATTACTAGGCAAACATCAAAGATGATTTTGAGGCAAGGAAGAAAAGATACTCTAGGCTTCCAGTGGATGTGATTAGAATGTACAATGTCAAGTTGATCCCTGACCAGTTAGAGGATGACGGGAATTTAGTTCAAGATCATGCATATGAGTCGGTCAAGGATAGATCAATTGGAGAGGTAAACTGGGCTGAAAATGAGGTAACTGAGTTGGAAGACCTGATGGCCCCTATCATGAAGTTTACTAAGTCATGGTTGAAGCACAAAGTATGGGAACTGGAAAGTGAGAAGGTACCTTGTACCTTCAATTTAATGGGAAATCTGAATCCTCTTTCCACCTCAGAGGAATCTAGTGAGGATGATTCCAAAGGAAAAGCTAAAGGAAGCTCACCCTTCAAGATCAAAATCAAAGGCCCTAGGGAAAGTGATCTGGAACAGAAAAGGAAACCAAAAGGAAAGAAGCGAAGCCGAACTGTGAAAATAGGCAAGTCTGTAGAGGAGGAGGAACTTGAAGAAGTAGATAAAGAAGATTTTCCTCCAAAGCCAAAAAGGACAAGGACAACTAGAGGCTCAAAGAAGAAAGATCAAGAAACCTCCAAGGATAAGGAAAAGCCTCCAATGGTTAAAGTGGAAATCTCGGGAGAGAAAACCAGAGTTTACTTAAGGAAATCAAGGACTCCATCTTCCAAGGAGACCTTACAAAAAGCAGATCCTCTTCCAATGGCATCCACTGTGGAGCAACAAAAGGCTACTTCCCCTTCACCAAGTGTACCTGAGCAGGTGACTCCTGAAGAGCATGAGACTAGTGGAGAGGCATAACCATTCAAGGAAGGAGAACTCTTTGGTGCAGCAGCTAAACTTGAGGTTGAAGATGTAGAAAGGCGCCTTTCTCCACTAGTACAGTATGAAGATTCTCCTACGAGCAGCAAAGGTAACAAATCTCCTAAGAAGGAGGATGTACCTATTAAGACCCCATCACCTCTGCAAGAAGAAGAGCCTGAGCTAGGTGATCAAGGTGATCAGTCTCATGAGGCAGAAAAGGATGAAACAACAGAACCACATGAGGAGGCCAAGACAAATGAAATCCGAGTGGATCTTGTTGTCCCGGATTGGTTGGATAAGGAAATTACAAGAAAGAAACAAGTCATTATTGAGGACACCCCCCTCGATTGGGATGAGATGTTGGCCAAGATTGGCAAAGGTAAGAAGAAGAAGATGGCTAAGGTAGTTTCAAGGATAGAAAGAGATGAAGCAAGTAACAGGGTCATTCATATTGCCACCCCTGCTGCTAATAAGAGTAAAGATGAGGTCACTGGAAAAGATTATAATGTGCAGACTATCAATCTTGGACCAACTTCTATGGAGCAGGATATCGAAGAGTACGAAGGGTCCAGTGCAGTAATAATTGGGAGATTAAGGAAAGAGATACAGTCCAAGCATGAGCTTAAAAGGGAAAATGAAAGGATTAAGAAGTGTCTAGAAGACTTGATGAAGCCTTTGCAATCTCTTCACCCATCTTCTTCTGCTGCAGCTGGTTTCTTTCCCAAGGAAACTATTTCTGAAATTGAAAGGATGAAAGCCTCTACTCAGACTACAATAGATTGGTTGAAAGATGTACAAGTGAAAGGAGATGATGCAATAAAGGAAATCATTTCAATTGGAAAGGATGCAGTAAGAGCTAAAGACTTGTTAGAGCATGTCTTATCTCAAAATAGGGAGGATATTGACCTTCTATTGCAGAAATCTAAAGTGATTATGGAGTATGGTAAAGATCAGTTGACTGTAGATGGAATTTTTCCTTCATCCAGACTTAATGAGCCTTGGGAATGGTTCAAGGCCTTGAAAATTCGGCAGAAAGCCATTAGGAAGATCCATAAGCAAAATAAATAGATGGATGGTGATCTGAATAATGTTTATGAGGGATGTATTGCATTCTTTGAGATAATGACTGGCAAGAGGAAGATAGCTCCTAAGTACCTAAGCCTAGAACAATTGAGGGAATGGTGGAATGATGTCTATGCCCCTGATTCTGAAAATGTTATAACAGAGCACCAACTAGATGATGCGACAACTTACTTGGCTGTGATGGACAAGTACCAGGCAAATAAAGGTGAGTGGGATAAAATTGTTAAGCAATCGAGGGAAGAAATTGGTTCCATTGAATGTCGGCTCAAGATTCTACCTTTGCCACCTGTTGTTGAGTTGGATAGGGTATTTTTGAAGGTTCAAGATCAGAACAAGGATAAGGGAGGCGGTAATTAATGCCAATTTTGAGATTTGTGCTTCCCTATTATTATAGGGCATGTGTTGATCTGGGCTGCATTGAGGAATGTGTTTAGGCTGACCTTGATGATGAATCGGCATTTAATGTGTGCCTTATTTTTCCTGAGGCCAACTTGTTTTGGCTATTTTTATTTTGTAAATGTTTGGCTGGGCCGACATGTTTTAAGGATTCTCTATAAAGGGCATTCTTGCCTCATTGTAAGCAGTCAGTTAGTTGAAAGATAATAGAGACAAGCTAGATTAAAAAAGAGTTAGAGCATTCTGTAGTAGAAAATAGATAGTTCTTGAAGCAAATATTGTAACAGAACAGTGGAATTGTTGTTGCATCTTGGTGATCTAATACAATTGAAGGCATTGTGGCTACTCTGGTGAATTCTTTTGTGTTGGTTTATCTTGCATGGTTCCTGTTGTTCCATCTTTGAAATTGCTTAAAGATCTAAGTTTTAGTGTTAGATTTAGAATTAGATTAGTTTGGTGAATAATGTTGATGACTTCATACTTGGAATGTTTGTAGCAATCTCTGGTCTATACTCCTAGTAACTATCTGATTGTAGTAGGCTGGTGAAGTCAACCTGGACCATACATCTATTTGTGCTTAGTTCGATTGTGGATGAATATCTATGATTTGAAAATCTGCATACCTTAGAAGATTGCACCATTCTTGTGATATTGCATTATGGGTTAAGCAAGAATTGGTTATTTGACGTTGGTCAGTTCCAGATATCTATCATTTGCATTGTTCATCTTAGAAATAGTTTAGATCTCATTATATCTTTGCACCCTTATCTTTTGTTGTTTCTTTATCATTTGGTTAGACTTAGGATCTAAGATCATCATATTGCAAGATTTGATAAATTGAAAAGATACAGTCTGCTTGTAGTAAGGTCCGATTGTGATTACCAACATTTTCACATATTATCTGAGTTGTTTATGCATTGTCATGACCTGACACCCAAGAGACCTTGGGGTGGTTTTCAGTAATTTATTGTTGAAGATTACCTTTCAAGAGAGATAGGATATTGTACTCTATCTAAGTTGTTACTGTACAGAAAACACCATCAACAATCCCCTTCTTATTTTCCCCTTCTTTCTATATTTCCTAGACATTTTAGGTTTCACCCCTCGAGCTTAACCTTTACCCTCTACCATCTTCTCTTTCTTCTAAAAAATCAACTAAGTATTGGTGTTTCAAGGATCAAAATTAAGAAGTAGTCGACCCTTTTGACCCCTAAACCCTAAAATTCTCTTCAAAAGGCAATTAAGTGTCAACCTTTTAGGCATTAGGGATCAGGCTTCCTCTTTACCCCTTCCTCCTTTCTTTATGAAGTGGTAATCATTCTTCTGAACCCTAACCTCCAAAAACCAATTTTTATACTTTGTGTCTCACATTTATTTCTTCCCTATTACCACTTTGTGATAATCGGTAAGCCACTTCCCCAACCTCTGGCATATGATGGTTTCTTTTGGATATTAAGTGTTGACACTCCCTCCTACACCTTGCCTTGGTTCTATGGTAAGTGATGAAATTGAAGCCTGATCTTTGATGCTCGATGCCTTTCTACATGCTACATAAAGCAACCTTTACATGTGATGTCCGAAGTGTCAATGCTGATGGGTGTGAGGTATAAAGAAATGTCAAAGCCTGATCTTTGAAAATTGTGTTTTGGGCCTGATGGACCATTTAATTCTCTAACAAGATTTACTTTCAAGCCTGAAGGCCTGATGATACTTGTGATTGGTGTGTTTTTTGTTGATGGCGCCATTAATATTGCATCTACTTCCTCATCTACTAGATTTAATTTTTGAAGGACATGGATGATCTTAAATGGTGTTTCTACTATTCTCATTAATATGGAGTGATTCCCATGCATTTCTATGTGTCACCCACATCCTTTTTGTTAGATCTCATTAATATGGGAGCCTAGCATGGATGCCAAGATCATTAATGATGGATATCTTCTTAGGCATGGCTAAATTTTACTCATGGGCAGATATTTTGTAATCATAGGTGAACCCTAGTTGGGTTAGGGTTTGTGGCTAGTCATGTTTTTTGAGTTATGCCTCAACTATAAAGGTAATTTATATTATTTTTGTAAGGGTTTTGATGTTATTTCTCACTAAGAAGGTTTTGTGTATTGGTAAGGCAAGTGCTATATATAGAAGGTGTAATGCTAAAAGTTCAAGATCTATGTTTGTAAGCCATTATGTGACACTACCTTTTTATCTTGTAAATGTGGCATAGATGAATATATGTTGGTATATAGTTGTCTTCATTTCTAAAATGTAATTTATTTTGAATCTTAATAGCATGGTTATTTTAGGTTCTTCGAACACATTTTTTGTTTGAACTATTTATCTATTTTTTGTCATTCAAGGAGTGATGTAAATGCTTGCATAAAGAGTAATGAAGATATATTTTTTTCAAATGGATTTATAAGTAGAGTTGTATAACAGGCTTGTGTAGGTTGGGTTATCACAAGGTGATTATCTATTCAGAAGACCCCCAAGATATGTTTTTTTTTTTAATCATAAAATGTATAACATACGACTCTATAGCCGAAGGCAAGCACTAGTCTTGCATGATTTTCCCTCCCCCATCCTAAAAAACAAGCTTTATATTTTAAAAAAATTCCCTGCTTTACTAGTTTAGATTTTTTTTCTTGTTTCCTGCTTCATACTTGAAATTAAATGAGAAAAAGGGGCATGATTAGCCCTACAAGCACTTTTCACCTGTATGAAGCTTATCTACTAGACGCTATGATAAAACCATAGTTTCTTGTATGCATCTAGTGTCATATAGGGATACCCACCTAGGTCCTATAGAACCTAAAGTGTAGGGGAGAAAAGTGTTAAATTCATCTCTCATTCATTGGCCCCTAATATTGAAGTCCTTAAGCATAAGATTTGGTTGTCCTTTAGAGGGTTTTTAGGATTCAATAGGAAAAAACACTAACAGATTGGTGACTCTACTGGGGAAAATAAAGAATCACACATTAAAGAATATTCAAATGAGCCAAGGACCTTCATACTTAAAGAAGGGACATGTTGCAACATATTTGGCATGTTCTTGAAGTCTGCTACTCAGTTGGTGTAGAGAACTCAGAAATAACCTAGATCTTCAAAGGATATTCTTGTTGCTTGGAGATCTTGTCCTCTTTTAAGAGGTGGTAACTCTACAAAATTTTACATCATCAGAAGAGTTTGATTACAATAGTTTTCAAGTATTTTCCAATTGCAATATTTTGTATGAAGGTCAACAATAAAGTTATAGCAAACATTATCCCTTATTTAGTGCTCTAAGGAACTAGTAGAAAAGGGAGTTGAGAAAGTTGGATATTCTGAAGGAGATAGCTATAGAGGGATAGATCTTTTGTAAAACTGTATAGACAATTTGGTTCCCCCTCTACAAGTTATTCTACCATGACTAAACTATAGTCATAACCTCAAAGAAAAGTGTTCTCTACTAAAAGATATGACCCTTTGAATTTTAGTAAAATTTAGGGTTATCCACATTATGTTCCTAGACCTACCTAATTTTAGAGGAGGTTATCAAAATTCAACATCAAAAAATTTGTAGGTTTTCACAAGTTTGATGGTGAAACATCAGATAGCAGAGGAAGATGTCATGATTTTTTTGTAAGAACTTTAGAAAATAATGCTTAGGATTTGTTTTATTATCTTCTTATGTATTCTATTTTTTCATGGCAAGAGCTTGAGATACTATTCATGGATCAATTTGGTGAAGTGAATAATGAATTTTTATCTAGCAGTAGGATTGTGCATAGTCAAGAAATTTTTGAAGAAGAATGTGAACTTTTGGTTGAATTTTTTTCACCTATTATTTTCATGATATATTCATGAAATATTTGTTTTCTATGCTAGAATTAGACAAACATGATGAATCAATGTGTATTGGTTTGTTTCGTGAAAGACTTGAGCCAATTCTAAGTACCATGCCTACTAATATGAAGCCTCATAGTGTTAACTTTATATATTAGTGGCTTTTAGTGATAGGAGAAATGATAGGAAAGTGTGAAATTAGTTTCCTATATGAATTGTGTGATGGTACATTTTCTAGGCTTGCTAATGTAAGTTTGGACGGTATAAAGAACATAAATGCATCTAGCTATGGTGAAGATCTAGTTTTTGAGCAACCCACAAAGGAAGTATGTGCAGATGAAGGTTTTTGTCACAACAACCAAGATGTAAGGCATGATGTAATGAAATTAATATATGAAATCATGGATTTTATTGATTTTTGAAGCTGAAAAAATAGAAATCCAACTCTCTATATCAGATGAAAGTGACAGAGTGTGTAGTGATCCTCATCTAGAGTAATCATTCGTGGAGAGTTGCAATGATGAAATCAATAATGATTTCTAGTTTTATGATGAGGTGTATGACACTGCTAATTGTTGTAGCAATATGGACAGAGAAGAAGATATGCATGCAAGAGATTATTGAATGAATCATCTCAGGTAGATGATTGTTTTGGGAATACATATGATGGTGATGTAAGTGATGAACAAAAAACTACTTGTTTGATTTATCACCTTCTTATGTCCCTTTTCCTAGTTTTGAAGTGTCATTGAATCTTTGCATGAGGATAGCATAGATGTATCTATACATGAAGATGAAGAAGTGAAGATAAATGTTGGTACAACTAATGATTTTTTTATGATGAGCTTGCACTTGAGGAGTATGATTTTTTCAATCACATGAATTCCTATGAAAACTTGTTCTTAGGAGGAAGAAAACACATACACTTACTCATGGGTAATGGACTTCAAGTCAGCCATAGAAGGGAAATGTTATTGATCTAAGTATGATAGACATGTGTCATAGGTCTGATTTTTGTGTCACATATGTCTCAACAAATTTCCAAAAGATTGAAATAGAGGGACAATCTAAAGAGTGTAGATCTTCATTCAAAATGTCTCATAATTTGATTGGATGTGATTATGGGGTCTGCATTAGCATAGGTGATCCCAAGGTATGTTTTTCATCCATGGTCCCTATCTTTAGTGAAGTCATATATGACACATTCCTTTGTGATGAAGATGTTGCTTCTCACAATGTGGATGTTAGTATTCCTAATGTTGAGCACTTCACTTGGATATAGCATGCATCTTGTGGTGGTGTTAAGTAGCAACAAGTTACCCAGATTGATGACTTTTTCAGTTGCTCAAGTTTCTTATATGCCTATGCTTAAAATTTTTTTCAATTTGAATTGTTAGAGGATGAGTTTCTCTCTACAAGTTAGCATTGTGAAGAGTTATATTTTCCTTTTCCATATGAATTGGAGACATTTTCTCTTTGCCTTAATTCATGTGAGGTGGTCAGCAGGTATGAAGGTACCATGGTTTCATATTGTGATCAAAGTTCTCAATTTCTTCCACCTAGAACAAAGCTAGAAAATGTAGTGTGTGGTAGTGAGGTGGCATATGTAGTGTGGCTACCATGCAGTAGTAGGATCAAACATGTAGCAAGTCTTCACTTGTTCAAAGGTGACCATATGTTTATGCTTGAAGGAAATAGGATTTTGTTGCTGCTATGGTGCAATAGATTTTTTTTTTGGTTAAGGGAGACTCATTTGGTAGGTTGGTGTTCGATAGAGGCAAGAATTCTCTTTTTCATTTGGTGGTTTGGGGCCATAAAATGAGGTTTGAATATTGGGTAGTTTTTGAGTGAAATGGATAAGCATGGTATGCTTCCGTAGAGATCTAGAAACTTGTCATCCTTCATTGAAGCATGCATTCCTAACTAGAGCCATTAGTGGCACTATTTTCAGCTTGTGCCACCCCCTTGTGATGCTCATCAATTATAACTAATCTAAGAAATATTAATGGTGTGTAATTTTTGTGTACCTTTGGTAAATTTCCTTATTCCATTACTAGCCTAAAATAAATGCCCCAATGGCAAAATCCCAAAATTGGTTGTGTGAATTTTTTTATTTGTTAGGCTTTTGCTTGCCTTCTTCCTTGTGTCCCTTATTTGTCACTCTCGGTCTCCTTCTTCTTTTCCCCTTCTTTCTATATTTCCTAGACATTTTGTGTTTCACCCCTTGGGCTTAACCCTTACCCTCTACCACCTTCTCTTCCTTCCTTCTAAAAATAAAATAAGTATTGATGTTTCAAGGATTAGGCTTCAGCCTTACCTCTTACTTCCTACCTTTGTTAAGTTAATAAGTAGCCAACCCTTCTGATCCTTGACCTCTGATAACCAATTTTTAAACTTCAAGTCTCATGTTTCTTTCTTCCCTATTACCACTTTATGGTAAGTGATAAGCCACTTCCCTGACCCCTTATGTTCGATGGCTATTTTCAGCTATCGGGTGTCACCCTTCCCTCCTACACCTTGCATCAGTTCTACAATAAGTGGTGGAATTGAATCCTAATCTCTGATGCCCACAAGGTGAAATTCTTCATCCTGGCACCCGATGCCTTTCTACATGTTACATAAAGCAATCCTGACATGCGATGTCTGAAGTACTAATGCTTATGGGTGTGAGGTATAATAAATTACAAATCTGATCTCTTATAGTAGTGTTTTCAACTTGATGGACCATTTAATTATCCAAAAAGATTTCCTTTTGGGCCTAAAGTCCCAATAATACTCATGATTGGCACATTTTTGGTCGATGGTGCCATTAATTTTGCATCTACTTCCACAGCTATCAAATTTATTTTTTGAAGGATGAGGATGATCTTAAATGTTGTTCTACCTATTCCCTATTAATATGGAGGGATGCCCATGCCTTTTTATGTGTCACCCACATCCTTTTTGTTAGAGTTTCATCCTTTGTTGTGATTTGCTATGGATTTCATGGGGGTTTTCTTAAGGGTTTGTGTGCTCATTAATATGGGAGCCTAGCGTTGATGTTAGGATCATTAATGATGGATATGTTCTCAGATTTGGCTAGATTTTTCTCCTAGGCAAATATTTTGTAACTATGGGTGAACCCTAGTTGGGTTAGGGTTTGTGGCTAGTCATATTTTTTGAGTTATGTCTCAACTATAAAGGAAAGTTTTGTTTTTTTGTAATGGTTCTGAGGTCATTTCTCTCTAAGAATTTTTTGTGTATTGGTAAGGAAAATGTTATATACAAAAGGTGTAATTTTGAAAGGTGAAGATATATGTTTGTAATCCATTGTGTGACACTTCCTCTATATCTTGTAAATGTGGCATATATGAATATATGTTGGTATGAAATTATCTCCAACTCTGAAATGTAATGTCTTTTGAATATTAATAGCAAGGTTATTTAAGGTTCTTCAAACATATTTGTTGTTTGAACTATTCATTTGTTTTCTTATCATTCAAGGAGTGATTTAAATGCTTGCTTAAGGAGTAGTGAAGATATTGTGTTTTCATATGGATTTATAAGTAAATTTGTATAGTAGGCTTGTGTAGGTCATGATATCACACTTAGTGATTATCTATTCAGAATACCCCCTAAGATATGTTTGGTTCTATCAACATAAAATGCATAACATATGACTGTGTAGCCTAAGGAAGGAATTGGTCTTACATGGTTTTCCCTCCCCCATCCTCAAAAACAAGCTTTATATTCAAAAAAACTTTTCATTGCTTTATTATTTTAGATTTTCTTTCTTATTTAATGCTTCATACCTAAACTTAAATGAGGAAAAGGGGTGTAATTAGCCCCATAATCCATTGTCATTTGTATGAAGCTTATTTTCTAGACATTGTGATAAAACTATACTTTCTTGTATGCATCTAGTGTCGTATAGGAATACTCACCTAGGTCTTGTAGAGCTTGAAGTGTAGGGGAGAGCAAGATATGTTATTTGGACAACCATTGAATTTTCAACCTCATTGACTAGCTCAGTACCATCTTCCTTTTGAATTTATGATTTTGCTAAATCACTTCTATAATATTTTTTTATGTGTCTAAAACAACAAAAAATAGGTTCTTGGGGGGGTTGAAATGTGGGGTTCACCAAAATGATAGTAAATAGACCTATTTTTCCTTTATTTTATTAGAAAATGAGATCCACACAATGAAATGACTAACAACCTTGAGGTGAATCAAGTCAAAGTGTGAATCTATTGATTTCCTTTTTTGCAAGGATGAGGGTCCTAATTAATCAACACTTTGGGGAGAAAGATTAAAAATAGAAAAATAACTCCAAAATGCAACCTACAACTTGAATTTGGAAGATTAAGCTCAATACTGATGGAACCAAAAATAAAAATGTAGACCTGAGAAAGGGAAAATGATGTGTTCCAATCACCAAAAGTGATTTTTTGAAGCTATTTTAGGACACATTCACCCTATGGAGAATGGGTCCTATCTAGGGCTCTGTAAAAATGGTTTATAGGTTCTCTTCTCCTATGTCTACACTCCCAAATTCCTTATTTTCATTGATTTTCACGTAAATTGTAACAATGGTGACAGCAAGTGAAACTTTGACAAGCTCTTCATTTTTTCTCTTCAAAATATCTTCCACCTAAATCTACAAACATAAATCAAGAGGATTTTTTTTGTTTTTGGTGAAAGGGAGGTTTCCTTGGTCAAACACCATTTTGGTAATTAAACCTTAAAATGAAACAATGAAACATGAAGGAATGATGAATGAACAAAGTAATTTCACAACTCACCAAACCCTTGAATGAAATTTGGAATGTAGATCTACAACTAACATGAAATAGCTTCAATGGATGTGGATCTTGATCTTGAAACTTGATTTGAAATAGTGCCTTTGAATGCTTAATGGATCTTGATCTTGAAACTTGATTTGAAATAGTGCCTTTGAATGCTTAATGGATCTTGAACACTACATCAACATATTAGCTCAAATAACAAGCATGATGCAAGAAGACCTTGACATGATAATAGGATATTGATTGCTGCAATAGTTCTTCAATAAATATACTCTTGAATGCTTTAAAAATTATCTTGAAATGCTCCTATAATTCTCTTGTGAAATTACTCTTGAGATAACTTTAATTTGCTAGTTTGAAAATCTTAGGTGGAACATAGTGAAATGACCTTATATTTATAGGTATGTAACATTAATTTCCTAAAATTAAAATAACACAAGCCAACATGTGAATATAGATTTGAAATCATTAAAATACTACCAAAATCATAATAAAATTTTAGGTCCTAGGCCTAAGTGAGGACCCATTCTCCCTTGGGAGAATGGGTCCTAGGTCACTTACCTAGGACATACATTGCTTAATGATAAGTGTTATGTTATGGAATTAATAAATGTTGGGTTGTCCTCTTTGGAAATTATAATTAATTAGGCTTTGATTTGAATTAAAGGGGCCAATTAGGGAAAATTAACCTCAATTAATTAATAAAGCCCTAAATGAGTGTGAAAATGTAAATAAATACACTTTACAACACCACTTTAAGGCACAATTAAGTTGGTTTTAATTAATAGGGCCCTAAACTTAATGTGAATATGTAAAATTCATATTGCAACACTAAATTAAGGTATAATTAAGTTCTTTTTATTATTAATTCATAATTAAGTGTGAAAAATGGATACTTTTTCCTACAGTACATTTAGGCCGCACTTTAGTGAGAGGATTACCCCATGTCAAACTCACACTAAAGTAGACATTCAAGACACATATATGCACCAATGAAAAAGATACTCAATCATACAACATCAAATCCTAGAAGAGAAGGGAGGTGGATCAAACTTCAACTGTCCAACATAATGTGGAACACATCTCATCTATTTGTCTAGGGAAGGGGGTGGATTAAGATTCAACTATCCAATTCAATGTGGAACATGTCTCGACTATTTTTTTGGAAAAATTCACAAGAAAAACTCGATGTCCACTATGAAAATAACATGCACACTCATGTTGAGCTAATGGAACCTTAGGCTATCCACTAGGTGAGCCCCTAGGAAAGTGGCTTAGTGAGAAAGTCATGCTAGGTCTACAATCCCTCACTGTACTTACCATACCAAATATAGGATTGTTTATTTATTAGATTATAATAAATACAAGTCAATTTGTCTCATTGCATGAGATTAAGACACTTGTCATGTAATCTAGTCAAATCCTCATATAGGTTTTTATTTTTAATACTTTTATAAGTATTCACATTCATTGTAATCATTAATTCTATTCAATTCAATTACAATTACAAGTTAATTTCAATATTAGATGCTTGTGTGATACTTGTGTAGATTCAATCATTTCTCTCTTGGTTGCATAGAAAATCAGTTGCTTTGATCTCTCCTTTGTGATAGGAATTTTAGTTGTGTAAGAGAGGGGGACCAACCATGTCAAGGCTTCAGGTCACAAAGATCTGAGAGTGGAGGTCTGCCCTAACTTACCTCACTCTAAAGGGGTGTTTCAAATGTAGGTCGAGAATGATGAGGACTGTAAAGTACTTTGATCACTCTTTAGACCTGAAATCCAAGTTTAGGCTAGGCGAGCTGGTTTTTGGAGTCAATACTATAACTCAAACAACTCTCTACCCAAGGATGAAAGCATAGTTCTAGGATAACAGTACGGCGTGCTAGCATCTATCAAGTGCGCTAGCATCTGTATGGCCAAAGGACAAAAAGTACAATAGAAACTACCAAAAAATGAACTAATGACCTAGCTAACTATTCTTGAATGAGAAAAATAGAACAATAAAGTATGAAAAGTACAAACAAAGATGATAAAGTAGATAGATAATGGCTAAAGTGATGAAAATCATCTCACCAAGGTGCCAATTCACCAGCTAGCTCCAAATGCATGTTCACTTACACACGAGAAAGAGGGGGGAATTGTTGGGGCTATATATGGGTCTAGCTCAATAAAACCCCTATTTTGGTGTTTCCACCTCCATGGACAGCCAAATAGCACCAAGAGATAAATATGCGATAAAGAAGTAAAGAAAGTAGAAGATGCAATAAACACTATAAAACAGGAAATTGCTACTCAACCAAATCACAAAGGAGAGGAGAAAAACTTTATCACCTCCACACAAAAGCTCACTATCCAATGGAGGAGAAAGAAGACTTGGAAAGGTCACCATAGCCTCAATTGTGATGGAAGGAGGTCTCGCAAGACTCCAAGCCCACATTGTTTTGGCTTGCTTCACACTTTCTTTACAAAGTTGATGGAGTATTATTACTGCAATGGAGTGTTGAAGTGCTACTTGAGAGTGAAGAGAATGATAAAAGTACTAAGAGAATGCCAATGTGTTGCTTAGAGGATCAAATGAGATGAAGATGGATGAATTTGAAGGAGAAGTGGGAATAAATTTCCATTTTTGTGGTTGATTGATCAAAGAGGGACGTTACAAATAAACCCCAATCAAAAGTGTAACTCCTCTTCCAACTTCAGATGTAAAAATCCATAAGGGACATAAGTACATCACATGGGCTTCTGTGCACCACGTGCGTGTCCCCAACAAATATTCTCTCATAGACACAAGAGATATACACCAAGTGGAAGGAACACAATTGGGTGATGTGGAATTTCCCCTTTAGATTTGATTTTCTAAGGTGAAGGGATGTGAAAGGGGAATTTGCATAAGGGGTGAAAATTTTCTCCTATACATTTTTCCCCCACTTTAGCAAGCATGAGTATTGATGGGTGCTTTGGTAAAGTAGATTGAAGAGTTAGTAGGGTTAGAGATGTATACCTGAACCATTGAGGAAGCATACCATGATTTGGTGAGCTCAAAAGCATGAGTTGGAACAAAAGACTCCATAGCCCCATTGTAAGAGAGGGGGACCAACCACGTCAAGGCTCCATGTCATGGAGATTCGAGAGTGGAGGGATGCCCTAAATTACCTCACTCTAAAGGGGTGTTTCGAATATAGGTTGAGAATGATGAGGAATATAAAGTAATTCAATCACTCTATAGATCTAAACTTAAGTTTAGGCTAGGCAAGCCAGTTTTCAGAGTGAGTACTATACCTCAGACAACTCTCTATCCGAGGATGACAACATAGTTCTCAGACATCTGTGCAACGTGTTAGCATTCATATAGTCAAAAAATAATGAACACTATACAAACTACTCAAAAACAAACTTTCAACCTAGCTAGCTAATCTTGATGGTAAAAATAGAATAAGTAGATACAGGAAATAGAAACTAAAATGATAAAACAAGTAAATGTGAGCTAGGGTGACAAAGATGTTCTCACAAGGATGGACATTTTCAAGCTAGCTCCAAATGCACGTCCACCTACACACAAGAAAGAGAGAAAAATTGTTGGGGCTATATAGGGTCTTCCTCAGTTAGACCCTTGTTTAGGTGTTTCCACCTCCACAGATAGCCAGGTAGCAATGAGATAGAAATATGCAATCAAGAAGTAAAGAAAGTAGAAATGTAATAAAAACTACAAAACAATAAAGTGCTACTCAACCAAATCACAAAGGAGAGGAGTGAAATGTTACCACCTCCACCTAAAATCTCACTAGCCTACAAACTTGGAAAGGGGAGTCTCGCAAGACCCAAAGCCCATGCTGCTAAAGACTTGTTTCACACATGCTTTGTGGAGTTGATGGAGTGTTGAAGTGATTTTAAGAGTGAAGAATGCAATGAGATTGAAGTTGAGGTGCTTGAAAATGCAAAAAGAGATGCATTGAATGAAGAATGGATGAATTTGAAGGATAAGAGGGAAGAATCTGCCATATTCAGGGTTGGTTGGTTGAAGAGAGACATTACAAATCAACCCCAATTGAAAGTGTAATTCCTCTATCATCTTTAGATGTAGGAATCCATCAGGTATGTAAGTGCATCACACAAACATTTGTGCACTGTGTGCATGTCCCCAAAAAATATTCTCTCACCAACACAAGAGACAGATGCCAAGTGGAAGGAAGGAAATTGGGTGATGTGGAATTTCACCTTTGGATTTGATTTTCTAAGGTGAAGGTATGTGAAAGTGGAATTTTCATAAGGGGTGAAAATTCACTCCTATACATTTATCCTCCACTTTAGCGAGCACAAATACTGATGAGTGCTTTGGTAAAGTAGATTAAAGAGTTAGTAGGGTTAGGGATGTATACCTGAACCATGGAGGAAGTAGACTGCAATTTGGAAAGCTTGAAAGCACAAGTTAGAACAAAAGACTCCATAGCCCTATAGAACTATGAAGCTACACAAGGTACATCAAAGGCCCTTATACCAACAATGGACAAACCCCACATAATGAAAGAATCTCACAGGCTCATAGACCTGCAAGGAAATGGCCCCAAAGATCTCTCACATGAAGGAAGCCCAATGAAGTATATGCCTTACAGGCCTCCAAACCTACAAGAAGGTATCCCCTAAGATCTCTCACATGAAGGGAACCTAGATGAAAGTACCTTACAGTCCCATAGACCTACAAGGAGGCATCCCCCAAGATATCTATCATGGAGGAAACCCAAAGGAGGAGACTCCACAAAGTCAAATCAAAAAATGGATTCACAGGCTCACCTGTAAAGTGACATGTTTAACTGCAAATAAAGCATGTCCAAAACAAAGCGGCCACATAGGTGATCAAGTGGACAGCCACATAAACCATTAGAAAATTGGAAGGTTTTCAAAGGGGTCCCTTGGGAACCAGATGTGAAAAGAGAAGGGGGTCCACTCAAGGGATGCACTATTTGAAAGTACAAAAAGAGACATTTTTTCTTAAATCGATTCATCATCAAGGAATCCTTTTGAAAGATATTCACTTCATTAAGGAATTTAAAAGGAATAAAATGCTCCCTTGTGATGGAAAGGCCAAAGCTACTTCCACCTCAGAGGAAAATTCTCAAGCTCTTTCTTTGCAAACCTATGATGAAGAAAACATGTTTCGTTAGGGGTTCTAGTTGTGACTGTAGTTTTGAAAAAGAAATGTTCGAGAGGATATTCAAGAAAAGATTTCTTGGTAGTGAATTCATTTTTTGAAAATCGTAGTTTCACATTGTCACACATGAAAGGGAAAACTCAAGAAAAGGAGAGAAAAAGATAAGAAAAGAGAAAAGGAGAAATAAACGTAAATAAAGGGTACAAGGGTGATCCGATATTTTGGGGTCAAAACAACTAATAAATACATATAAGTATAATAGTAATGATATATAAATGAGTTTTCATCAACCCCCTACTATATCAGACCATGTGAAGAATGCATGAGAAGAAAAAGTAAAAATAAAAATTGGGTCAACGTGGAAGGCAAGCCTAAATTCCCCCAACACTTTGCATCATCTCCAATTTGTTGAAAATCAATCACAAACATGGAAAAATGATGACATAAATATAAGAAGGTTTACGACACAAAACTCACTCCTATATCCAAGCACCAACAAGGGTGACAAGGGTCATCTAGGAACACATAGCATGGGTATAGGGGAACACATCACAACACACACACTTATAATCTAAAGATAAAGAAGAGGCCTCCCCCTAACACTCATCAAACAAGAGGTCATCCACTTCCCATTCTAGATCATCATAAGGGGAAGGAGGATGAGCTTGCAATGGTGGAATATTAAGGGGAGGAGTTTTTGACCCTCCCACGACAAGGGCTAAGAAAGAGGGACCCACAAGGTCTCCTCCACTCAGCTCTTATGGAGATATGGTCAATGACTTCGCGAAGATCATTGACAAGGCTAGAACTTTATCTAGGGAGTTAAACATCACTTCACTAGAGTGACATGTCATACCTCAACAGATAGAGAGGTTTGTTCCCAAGATTCACCACTAGTTTCACTGAGTGACTCAAGAGTGGTGATGAACTCAAGGGAAGTCGGGGCTAGTTCTATCACTAAGATAGAACAGGCTAATGTAGGACCACCCTTCAAAGATGGTGAGCTCCTCTTATTCCCTCCATTGCTAGAAGGGCCATCCTCCATCTTTTACTTTTTCAAGGGATGAGAACTCCCCATAGATGACGCAAGAGGCACAGAGGAAGAGGAGGAGAAAACTATAGTAGACACCATCGAAGTATTTGACATATCCATAGGTTTTGAAAAAGGTGAGACATCCGAGAGGGACATCAACAAGGGTGGCTCAACCAAAGGAGTGATGAAAACCTGCACCTTTTGGGGGTCAAGCACACTCACAATAGGAGCAAGGAGTGAAATAGATCTTGGATGAATGGAAGTAGAGGGGAGGAGAGAGGAGGATGTAGTAGGAGGCCCTAATGCAGGGGCAGTCATTTTCTCTTCCTTCCTCTACAAGGAAGCTTGCTCAACCATGAGAGCCTTTTGCTGGCAATTACATTCACGTGCAAGGTAACTTCTGTGACTCTTCGAGCTAGAAGCCAAAGGTTGCGAAGGAGAGGAAGAATCTTGCTCAACCATAGGAGTGTCCCACATAGTTGTTTCCAATGGAGGGATAGGCTCCTAAACAAGAGCAGGAGGAGCAGGTTGAGAAACAATGGGGGGAGTCGACTCTAGTGCCTCGATAGTGGGCCTCTTCCCAATTACTAATTTTTGAGAAGTGGTAGGAGGCCATGGAGGCCGGGGAATAGAGGATTCCCCATGAGGACCTTTCTTTTTGCCATATTGAATGGGCCTAGGCTCCATGGGCAGAACAGGAAGCTCGAACATGAGACACTTAGAAGTTCGCCAAGCTGGCACCATAGGATTTGCTCACAAAATAGAATTTGATGGTGCCATAGTGAGGCAAGAAGGAGCATCAAGCTGAACATCAGAAGAGGAAGAAGGATCTCAGGAGTGCTTCTCTTCTTCCCTTCTACATGCCTTAGTGGCATCACTGTTAGCTTTTAAGCAAACCCTATGTGAAACAACATAAGGCAACAGAGGGTATCTCACTCTTAGTGTTAAGCACCCTTTATTGTAATTTTATTAAGTCTAGTACAAGAGGTCCTTTATAGGTGGAAGAGGGCCAATGGGTGCAGGCCAAAAGTAATCTAAGGAATAGCTACCATGTTCAACTAGTGGTTTATAGCTAGTGTCATGGATCACATGTACAAAAATCTCACGCATGAATATCAAACACTTATGCACAATCGAGGGAACTATGTTCATAGCTACTAACCAAGGGATACCCAACTTCACTCTAAAGATTTTAGATGACAGGATTATATTGAACAAAATATTTACAAATTTAGGTCCAACAAGAACTGATAAAGCAATACTACTAAGATGAGGTATGAAAATTATGTTGTGTGTGCAGATGGTTCTCACATGTGCATCATACCCATCTTTATGTAGAAACCTAATTAGCATGATCTCCTCAGTTATAATATTCACTTGAGATGTCGGATCAACAAGAACACCTACTACAGTGTTCTCGTTGATTCACATAGGGATGTAGAGAGGAAATGGTTCCCTATTAAATCCCATCAGTAGATCCTGCAAGGTGAAGGTTATACCTATACCACTTCTTGCAGGCTATGTAGAGGGGATAGGTTAATGTAGAAAAGAGGCCATCACATGCATTGAATGATACTCTCACAAAGGCCCCCAAAGTTTGTATCATAGGATAGTGACCCAATCAAGGTTTCATTGTGTAACACTTATAGAACCTTCCAACACTCACACCTACAACACTCTTAGGACAGCAGGAGGGGAGCTTTTAGTACTGCAAGACAAATCCAAAATGGTTCACATTAGGTTCACCAAAAATCTAAGAGAGGGGGACCAACCACGTCAAGGCTTTAGGTCACAGAGAGTCGAGAGTGGAGGGACTCCCTAACTTATCTCACTTTAAAGGGTGTTGATGGGTGTTTTGTACACTTTCAAAACACAAGCAGTGCATATGTGCACTACCTCTTTTGAAAGGAAATCTCCAATAACAAGTTGCTGAAAATCTCCCCAAGGTCTCTTGGGTGTCAGCTCATGACTTGCATGGAACTCCTCAGAGAATGTTTGATGTGATCTTGCTGGTAATCATAGGGTAGACTTATGTAGCTAGATGTGAAGTGGATCTTAAAATTTGAAGTTTTTGAGATGGGAGTTAAGGTGCACTTTGTTGTAGGTTCGAACATCGATCTAAAACTTTGATGTTTTCTTCGAGTTTTGGCTTTAATAAACCTTAGCACAAGCTATTTCATAAGAAAAGGGAGAAAAATAGTAGGGAAGAGAGAAGGTTCCTGGATCTACAACTAACTGTGAACAGTAATCATGGAGTTCCTACCATGGATAGCTTCCTTCAAACAGAATTTCACTTAACCAAAAAACTCACAATCTCATGAAATTTGTGCTATCTTCTAAGGCCTAAAGGTATTTCACCATTCATTCACCATATACATGCATGAAAAAAGATAAAAGTGTGGAGCAACTTTGAATTCAAGCCTAGACTAACTTTTCATAGCTATTTATCAGCAACAAACAACAAAAAGTATGGACTAGGAAGGCATCTACGCAGTAGCAATTTTCATAAATACAGAACAACATTACCAAGATCTATCTAAGCATTTTAAATCTAACTTAAAACAACAATGTAAATCTAAATAAAGCATCTAACAATGGAGATTGAATCATGAAACATGTGAAGAACTCAGAAAATGCACCAAGGCGATGTATTTTCATTAGAAATTTATACAGCATGTCTTTACAACAACTCAACTCTCTTTGGAAATGAGAGGAGACCCCCTATTTATATTGCCCAAAAAGTAGAACGAATGGCCAAGATTCAATCTCATTGCATGGCCAAGATTCACTACAAACTAGGGTTCTACCTACCCCCCAAATATATTACAATTTAAAATACAGTATTGTCCTTGTCCCTATTTTGTCTTCTAGTGACAACACTGTAGCATTTTGTCTTTTGCTAATTGCTCTTTCTACTATAGCTATTCCTTTAGAATTTCTTCACTGATAATAGGGATGCCTTCCTGCTTCTTCAAAGTTGCATACTCCATGAATTTTAGAATCACCTGTTGGAGTTTGTCAATTTCCATGATCTTGGACCGTAGCACTTGATAAGTCCATTCTTTTGAGTTGTCCTCAAGTCTTTTCTAGTCTTCATCATATTTGGTGGTGTGATCCCTAAATAGCTCTGACTAGGTGAAGGGACAGGCAGAAAAACTCATGAAATCCATTGTTATCTCATCAGACATCCCATCCTCCATCTTCTTCTGGAAATGAGGCTTCATTTTCTCTCGATCAATTTGCACTGTGGGAATGTCATATCCTGTCATTAGCCTCAAATATCAGGTGCAATCCGCTCTGATTTCCTTGACCCATTCGATATCCAGATCCACCTTATCCATTATTTGCTCCAACATTTCTCTTTTGTTATCAAAGTCCCACTTCCACATGTCTACTAGCCAATGGTCATCCCCTTTTAGTGTGAGCTTTCTTTCCCATGTGGCTTTTGGTAGTCGGAGGATGGCCTCGATCTTTGGATAGGTGGAATTTTATGTTGTAGGGAAGTCAATGTAGAGCTTCTTAGTGCCTTCCATGGACTGTTGTAAATCCAAGAACTTGTTGGCTATTCAAATAGCTCGACTGATACCCATGTCCCCAACGTATAGAACCTGTCGAAACTAGCTCTTTGCAGTTTTATCCAAGTTCTTTCTCTTTTCTAGTTTTTCAATCTATTCCTTGGACAACAGTTGGCATGGAGTAGCAGACATGGTAGGCATGTCTTCAACTAAAGAACATTATTGAATGTAATCTGTCAAGGTGGCCACCTGTGCTTTGAGCTCATCTTTCGAAACCTTT
This sequence comes from Sequoia sempervirens, assembly GCA_007258455.2. NCBI lineage: Eukaryota > Viridiplantae > Streptophyta > Pinopsida > Cupressales > Cupressaceae > Sequoia > Sequoia sempervirens. Next base: position 482,610,186 of record VDFB02000015.1, on the reverse strand, counting down.
TCTTGTTGTATTAGGTGCACCACCGTAGCCACTAACTCCTTGAGATGCCCCACCTTCTAATCTCTAGTAGTAGTCCCCAAGTTAATGGTGGAGACATTATAGTTTACTCCCTCCTGGCCTACCACCGGTGTTGCTATCTGTACAGTTTGAGACCCAGAAGCATCCATCGTTACCTTGGATCTAACATTGGGATTCTTCTCCTTCTTGGTTGAGATCTGTGCCTGGGCTAGGATAGCCTCTAGCCTTGCTCTTGGGTCCCACGGGGCGGGAGTCCTCTTTTCAAGCTGCTTCTCCAGCCATTCGGGTATGGTCGACTTTTCCTTGGGTGACCCTCGATCACCCTCTCCTTCCCCTATTTGGATCCCTATTTGCTCACCCATGGGAGCCCTTTCTTCCATTCTAGTGTCGTCTCCCTCTTTCTCATCAGAATATTGGATGAACATGAGGTGTTTGATGTGAGGCTTAATTGGAAATCACCCCCGAGGACTTCCTTCTATCTCAATCCCCTTTTCTTTTCTTTCTTCAATTTATTTGTGCTCGGGAACATGCTCCTCAGGCTTGTCCTCTTCTACATTTCCTTCCTCTCTATAAGGAGGTGGTACAACCTCTAGTTGTTCCCCCGTAGGGAGTTCTACACTTTCCACTGTCCTACCACCTTCTTGCTCTTCTCTGGGAGGGGACCTTTCTGTCTCTTCTTCATCATGCTTCAATTGTCTGGCCATTTCCTCTTCAAGATCATCATCGAAGGTTTGTATGATGATTTTACAACCTGTACCCTCCTCTTCATCTCCGCTCTTGGAAGACCCCATTTCTTCCTCTTCATGAACCACCCTGTCAATTGGCCGATGTTCATACTCCGGATGTTTGTGGTATTCATTAGCTTCCTCCTCCATTTCCTTTGAGGCTTCTTTCTCTCGCCTCTCCCATTCTTCAGAAATTAACATGGTGGCCTCCATTACTGGAGGTCTCGTTGGAGGTTGTGAAGGTGTAGCATTGGCGAGGACCCGTGCTAAGGTAGCTTGAATGGTGGGGTCCAAAAAGATCTAGGAGATCTCAGAAGGGATGTTCTAAATGTGACGCGAGAAAGCCTCTGGTAACACTGGTGCAGGCATTGGTGTTGTCACTGTTGCTAATAGCAGTGATGTAGTAGGTGACATGGTGGTGGAGGAAAGAGGATTAGTTGTGGCAGAGGAAGAGTCGATCATTATTATGGGTGCAGCCAGAGGAGAGGAGGCGAGATGGACTGAGATGTCCACCGCAGGTGGGGATGTGGTGACCATGGCTTGGGAAACAGATGCCAGGGCAGTCAAAATAGGAGGAGCCGAAGGGAGTTCTGGCTGATCCACTTTCTCTTCCTCACCTTCTTGAATTGTCGGCTACTCCATGGCACTTGCCATTCGTTTGGTTCTCTTAGTTGGTGAGCCTCCTAAATGTTTCCTTGTATACACCTTGGGATCTAGAGACTACTTTGTTCCAGTTCCTTTCCTCTTTTTTGATCTAGTGAGTGGAGTTTTAGATGTCCCAATTGTTGAAGTTGTAGCAGCGACATCTTCTACGGCACTAGGATCACTCTTGAGGCCTTTGTATGTCAGAACAATCCCTTGTTGCTTTAATTGGGCTACTTATCCCTTAACCCATTCTTCAGTTTGGGCCATGATGGGTTTAGTTACAATGTCGAGGTCATCAACCTCTTATTCATCCCAATCTATTGCAAGCAATGGCAAGTTGGAGACGACATTATATATGGGATCCATAATGGTTCTTTCATCCTCCTCAACCTGGTTTGGTATAGGAAACAACTGCACCCTTCTTACAAAGAATGCAGTCATCGTCATGTAATGTCTTGCATGCACCTCTTTGTCATCCTAGCAGTTTGCCCAAAAATCTTCAAAGTGATGTAGGTGGGCGTACTTTGGTCCCAGTTCCTTTCTTGCATGCTCATAGGGGTCCACCCATGGGTGAGTAGCATGTACGCAGAAATGGTAATCCATTAATTCGTTCTTAGAATTTCCCACACACTGGGAAGTTTGTAGTTTATATAACCCTCTACCGAAGGCTAAGGGATAAGGGATCCCTACCAAATGCTTGCTACTGAGGATAGTATGTACATGTTGCTATTGTCGGGAGAGTTCTAGTAGTATGATCTGGTCATTGGGGTACTAGGGCAGCTTATGTAGCCTTTTTGTGAAGCCCTGGGCACAAATATATATGAATTTGGGGAATTGTATAAACAGGAAGGCGTACTGCTTTAGGAATGCTCATGCGCTATGAGAGACCCTTCTCTCAAAATCCCCTCCAAGCAACTGGATGATGTGGCCGATGAAGGCATCATTCACCCTACAATACTCCTTCTTGAAGTTTCTGAACTGTAGCTGGGGATATCTGTTATAGGCTTTCAATCTTCATCCCAGTTCCTCATTGGGTGCCACAAATAATCCACTATACTGCCTCTATTCAGCCAGTGAATAGACTAGATAGGAGGTCATGTAGAATTTAGAGCTCTTTTTCACATTCATAAACTACTCATGGAAGTAGTCGCTTATGATGCCTCCCCAGTAGAATGAGGCTTTTTCGGTGACATCTTCATCCCCACAAAGGATTTGTTCAACAAAATACACCATCCACTCTTGAAAAAATGCAGCAATGGGGAGTCCCATTACCCTACTCAGCATGGTTACCAATTCATGGTAATCCTCATAGAAGTCACTACGAAAGAGCTCTTGAGGAACCTTTGCAACGCTTTCCCTTTTCTCCTTGAGCCAGTACTAGTTTATTAATCTTTTGCAGCCCATAGGGTCTTCATCCCAAGTTTCCTTTCCTTTATCCATGGTGGACATCTCCATCTCCTCAAAGGTAGGAATGTGAAAAGTTATAGTAATTCCCTCAGCTGACATGTCAGCGAGGATGTTCCCATCTCTATCGATGATGGTTCTTGTTTGTAGCTGGTAGGCCTACCGACAAGCCATGACCAATTCAGGGGCAATGAGAGATGGGGGGAAGCCTCCTACTTTTGCAATCCAACTTTGTCTGATTGATCTTTCATTGTTAGTCTTTGGGTGAACCTAGACCCTTTGTTTAAATTCATCAATATTGACGTGGCTAATGTTGGTGTCTGTGATTTCCTTCCAGTCAGTGATGATTTTTGAATGTAGAGGCTCACCATAAAATTGGACCTTCATCTGGTCTTTATCCTCCTTTCCACAAGTCTTTCCTACTTTCTTTCCTTTGTCCTTTTCTGTAGTTGCCCCCGATGGTCCTGCACCCGATTCCATATATCCTATAGACATAGACGTAATGAGTACAACCATTTATGAAAGCATTAACATTAGGAAAAATCCCATGAACTAAATCCAATTAGACATCATATGATTAATGAAGTTAAATTTTCTCTTTCAGATGTTGTTAGTCACTTTCTGAAGGGATTTTGGAAAATCCGAGCCCAAGGGGCCAGATTTCCTTGGTAGGAATGTTGTTTTGAAAGGGTGAATAGGCTGGGGAAATTTGGGTAATTTCTCCCGTCTTTACATTTTGATGGTTTGAAAGGCTCATGTCAAAGAGGGTCAAATTTAAGCATGTGGGTAGAGATTGGTTTTCAAATTTGAGGTCATTTTGGTCAACTTTGGGCCCCCCGGAGGTTCAAGGCCGAAAAGCTGTTAGGACTTCACTATTTGCAATGGCCTGGAAGAAACGAAGTTCCAAGGTTGGAACTATAAAGTCTGGGACCCGGAAGGTCAAAAGATGGCTGATGGTTTCTTTGGAATTCAAGGTGCTCAAGTCCGGGGGAGCGGGAAGGCATCAGGGATTCGCTGTTCAGAACGAAGGTCATTGCACGAAAGCCCAGCAGGAGCAGCCCGACGGACCTGACCCGACAAAGCATTTGGCCACTGGTCTTCTTTGATAAGTTTCTCTAGGAAATTGAGGGGTCAGAACCCGGAGCTCGGGAAGACGTGTTTGCTTCGCCCTTATGCATTGGATGAAAGTGGACGAAACTTCGGTGGGAGGAGCTCAGTAGGTAGGGTCGGTGAATGGAAGGCCAAGATCCAGGAGGTGGAGGGATGTGACCTGATGGCTATTTAGAATGGCAAAAGCTCCATGGAAGTCTGCGGGTGGAAGTCCGTGGACCAGGACCTGGCAGTACGATGGCAAAGTTTTCAGCATTCAACTCAGGGCGATAAGATGGAGAGTGGACCCCGGAGGTTGAAAAGGTGTACTCTTTTCGCTGTTTGGGAATGGTGAAGGAAAAGTAGAGTCCCCAAGATGGAAGTCTGGTGGACAGGACTCGAAGCGGTCAGAACTAGTCTAAAGTGTAGCAATTTTGAATGACCAGATATCAACGAAGTGGGGCCCGAGGTTCGGGAAGGCGGTAGCCTTCCGCCGTTCGAAATGGAAAACACTCGGGGGAAACCTGGAAAGGGAGTCCCAGGGAGGCAGGCCTGGGGGACCAAGATGGAGGCTAGACTTTGTGTGCTTAATTTTGATGGCAATCGGTGGACAGATGTTCGGAGTGGTGGGACTGAGAGGGAATTTTTCTGTTTAAAAATTTTTCTTTGTTTTCTAAGTTTAAAACGGTGGCAAGAGGAGTCGAGCCCGGAGGGTGCGAATGCCCTGCACAAAGAATGGTGGTGGCGTGGTTAGGTTCTAGCTTGATCTTAGGAGGTGATTGTGGTGGTCTTTCAAAATTTGGAAACATGGGTTTTTTAGGTTTTCTTATGCTTTATCAATTAAATGTATTTTTAGCCCATGTTGTTCATTATTTTAAGCATAAAATCACAAAGAACCTCACTATGGAATGAACGGAAAACCTACCTCAAAATTTTGATGGCAGAAGATGTGAAATCCACTAAGGGAGGTCAAATGATGATCTCAGATGCGAGGGCAGTGGGCGACGGATGCATTGATCTCCTCTGACAAGCACTCTGATCTCCTTTAGCAAACCTAAAAAATGAAAATGATAGGTTGGGCCCTATATTTGTACCCTCATATGCATTTAATTCTCTCATTAAATGCCCGTACGACTGGCTGTTTAGTTGGTGGATTTCAAATTTACGGACGGTGGCAGGAGGTCTATGACTCAGGGGCCAGAAAGACACAAGCCGAGGGCTATTTCTAATACAACTTGGAAGCTGATGACGAAAGGAATCCTAGAGTCTAGATAACGAAGCGTCATCAAAGTTTTGCCACCAAAAATGATAGACCAAAGGGAATTCTGGGGACAGAAGTTCGGGGTCCAGACCTGGCTCAGACAAAAGCAGTCCAAAATAGTTGTAACTTTAACCTTGCGAAAAATGAGGAACCGGGGCCTGAGTGCCGGAAAGACGGGAGTCCTCTACCATTCAGAATGACAAACACTCGAAGGAAACTTGGCCAGGGAAACCCAGCCAGGCGGGCCCGCTAAGCCCCAAGGCCACTGGTAGAAAAAAAACTACCAAGGAGAGTCCAGATGGCTCCAGGACTCTACTAGGACGAAGGGGAAAAAACATGGTCAACCAAAGATGGGAGCTCAAAGGTACATTGACCATCTGGGACACCAAAAATGGGGGCATGCAAAATGAGGCAGCAAAAGAATGACCCGACAAAAGGAAAGAAAAGAGGGTCCTTGTTCCAAATGGGGCGTGTGTCCTGAGGGCACAACAAAGGGGTGTTTCAGATATAAGTCAAGAATGATGAGGACTATAAATTACTCCAATCACTCTTCAAACCCGAAATCCAAGTTTAGGCTAGGAAAGCTAGTTGTCAAAGTCAATATTGTACCTCAAACAACTCTTTGTCCAAAGAAGAAAGTGCAGTTCTTGGACGATAGCGCGACACACTAGCGTCTCTCAAGCGTGCTAGTGTCTGTATGGCCAAAGGAAAAAAAGTACAATAGAAACTACCAGAAGATGAACTAACAGCCTAGGTAACTATTCTTGAGTGAGAAAAATAGAATAGTAAAGTACAAAAAGTACAAACAAAGATGATAAAGTAGATAGATAAAGGCTAAAGTAATGAAAATGATCTCACCAAAGTGTCAGTTCACCAGCTACCTCCAAATGCACATTCACCTACACACAAGAAAGAGGGGAAAATTGTTGGGACTGTATAGGGATCTACCTTAGTCAGACCCCCATTTTGGTGTTTCCACCTCCATGGATAGCCAAATAGCAATGAGAGAGAAATACGTGATAAAGAAGTAAAGAAAGTAGAAGATGTAATAAACACTACACAATAGAAAAGTGATACTCAACCAAATCACAAAGGAGAGGAGTGAAACGCTACCACCTCCACCCAAAAGCTCACTCGCCAATGGAGGAGAAAGTAGACTTGGCAAGGTCACCATAGTCTTGACTATGATGGAAGGATGTCTAGCAAGACTCTAAGCCCACGCTACTATGGCTTGCTTCACACTTGCTTTGTGGAGTTGATGGAGTGTTGTCATTACAATGGAGTGTTGAAGTGTTGCTTGAGAGTGAAGAGAATGCTGGAAGTACTAAGAGAATGTCTATTTGTTGCTTAGAGGATCAAATGAGATGAATATGGATAAATTTGAAGAAGCGATGGGAAGAATCTGCCATTTTTGGGGTCAGTTGGTTGAAGAGGGACGTTACAAATCAACCCCAATTGAAAGTGTAATGCCTCTAACAACTTCAAGTGTAGGACTCTGTCAGGGACATAAGTACACCGTGTGTGCATCCCAAATATTCTCTCACTAGCACAAGAGACAAATGCCAAGTGGAAGGAAGGTAGTTGGGTGACATGGAATTTCGCCTCAGATTTGATTTTCTAAGGATAAGGTATGTGAAAGGGGAATTTGTGTAAGGGGCTTGAATTCACTCCTATACAAGTTGTAGGTGATTTTGTGGAGTTGTGGGGTTCACTATCGACTACAATAGAGAAAGACCTAGAATGTATAGTAGATGAATGAATTTATACTTTGATAAAGGAGAAAAGGGTTGATTTTTTAGTACAACAAGATTAGCATCTTGTTTTTCTTACTTTTTGTACATCTATAATGAGAACCTTTCAAAACTAGGTTGCTCATCACAAGAAAATTATCATTGTCTTTGATGAGAAAATATTCAAATTATAGTTCTTTGAAATCTTTTCTTTTAGGAAATTTTGGAGGATAAAAAATGTGTGCAAACATGGGGGCCAAAAAAAAGGCCAAACACTTATTTTAAATAATCACACACTTATGTTTTTGATGAGGAAAAAAAAGTTTTCATGGGACCCAAAACCTAGTACAAGAAGGCTTTTAAGGGACCTAAAACCCTTTACAAGGAAAATATGTTGCTAGAAAAATAATCAACATACTAATCCATAACTCAATAATAGCAACTAAACAAAGATATTCAAATCAAACCATGTTGCAACAAATATGTTTGAAGGGGCCTTAAACACTTAACAACCAAGTTTTGACAAGGACCAAGAACCCCAAGAGATTAACAAACAATTTCCTAAAATAATTAGGCAACAAAGAAGTCAAGCTACAACAAACCATATGTTCAATAACAACATCATTGGACCAAAAAAAAGAGGGAAAACCTGAATCAACCGGGGATCAACAAACCAACTACTCAGAGCGGTCAAAATAGTGCCTAAGAAACCATAAAACAAAAAGGTGTAAAACACCCACCAAAACTTGATTTTCAAAAGAACCAAAAAAACCAAACAACCCACCTCAATAGGGGTTTTGAGAAGCTTAGTCGAACACTTCAAAGCATCAACCTTCCTACTCCAATCCACCCAAAAATCCAACCCAACCTCCATTTCTAAAAGAAAGGGAACCCCTCTATAAGTGAGGATGAAAAGAAAGCCCTTACCACCAAAACCCCATCTCTTTAGGCCATATAAGGTCCACCTAAAAAGTTGCAAACTGCCCCTCAATAGGAAACAATAGTTGAAGATTATGATGGTTAGCAGCTTCAGTAGGAAGGGCTGACCTAACTTCCCTTGGAAGCACAAGCTTCAAGAGAACCAAGCAACAAAAACCCAAAGGTGAGACAGGAACAAACCCCACCTAGAAAGAATAGTAGAACCCCACCATTTTTTGCACCACCAACACCAAAAGCTCCTTCAAAAGGGAATCAACACCATCAACCACAAGCTCCAAGAAGCTGCCCACAATAAGTTTTAGCAACAAAAACCCTTCCATCATTAGGAAGATAAAATAAACCCTCACATGAAAAATGAAGAAAGCTAACCAATCAAATAAGCACCCCATCCTCCTTGACATGCCAGCCAAGAACAAGAGATGGCCAAAACTCCAAACACACTCTAGATTTAGGAAAACCATACCTCACCCCTAGTAAAGCCATAAATGCAAAAGGGACCACACAACGGGAAAAGGAAAGCCTCCATAAAGAAAGGCCTGTAGCAGCAACAGTAGTCGCATCAAACATGAGCCCACCAAAAACCATGAGCTCCCAAAAGCTACCCACAATAGCTTCCACCAATAGTAACCTAACTATCAACAACAACCCTTCTGCCATTAGCAAAATCCTCCAAAAATTAAGGAATACAAAAGAAGACATCAAAGTAATAGTAGTAAAAGCCACTCTAGACATGAGCACGCCAAAAACCATGAGCTCTAAGAAGTAACCCACAACAACATCTGCCAAAAGCAATCCTACTATTGATATCAACCCATCCACCATCAACAGTCCAATAGGCAGGCAAGGAAAACCCTCATAGGAAAAATGAAGGGAACCATCCAATCCATTAAGCACCCCATCCTCCTTGACATTCTAGTCAATAATAAGAGAAATACAAAACTCCCAACACAGTCCTGACTTAGGAGAACCCTACCTCACCCCAAACAATAGCAAGAAAGTCATTGTCGGTATCAACCTAGAAAAACCAATAACAACATCTCCTAGAGAGATGTCAACCGCTTCCCTGCCAAATCCAGGAAGCAAGTTGTCATGAAGCACCAAATGCAAACCACCTGCCCCGTCTTTAGAATTAGCATCTCCCTCACCCTCTGCACCCCCACTTTGATTCCCACTGCTCACCATGTGTATTTGAATGTGTTTCCTTTATGTTACTAAAAATATGACTAAATTTTACATAAGTATATTATAATGTACTTGCATTATATTTGAGTCAAATTTAGTGTAACATAGCTATTTTAAAGCATGAACATGTTTCAATTTAAACCAATCATATATGAGATTTAAATCTGTGTATTATTTTAATTTTCCAAGACTAAGTGTTAGACCTACATTTTAGATACTCAAATCCATATTTTTTTAAAAAGGAAAGCATATTTGAACTTCTTTCTTGTTAGTTTTATATGTTTTAAAATGAAATTATATGAAACCACAATTTAAAGAGAAATTCACTTCTTGTCTTTCTAATCATTTATTTTTCTATATTTTGAATAAATTAAAGAATTTGATTTTAATCTTTTAGTGATATTTTCATATTCTTCAAATAAATATTTATTTATTTATTTTTCACATTGTTTGATCCACACATACAAATTTAAAAATAAATATACAAGATTGCTTTATGCTTCATTCTATGCATATTGAAAAAAAAAATTTAAATTATTTTTTTGAAAGTTATGTGATGTTCACACTTAAAAATTATATTTTCAGGGTACACCCATTTCAAAAATCATAAAAATATTCAAAAAATGTATATATATACATACACACACACACATCTATATATACATATACATATATACATATATATATATATAACATATATATACATACATACATACATACATACATTCATACATACATACATATATACATACATACATATATATATGACATATATATATGTGTGTGTGTGTGTGTGTGTGTGTATGTATGTATATATGCATATAACACACACACACACACACACATATGGCATTCAAGTGGATGGCTCGACTATGTTTAGAGTTGCTAAAAATCTTGCTAATGTTAAGGATAATGTTAGAAAATGGAATCAGACTTCTTTTGGTCACATTTTTTTGGAGTAGGAGGGGGTAACTAAGGAGCTTCAAGTTGTGCAAAAATCTATCCAAGTGTCTAGGTATGATCATTCCTTGGTTATGAAGGAAAATGTAGTCTCCAGATTGCATAATATTGTTGCTAAGTAGGAGGAATTCTGGAAGCAGTGTTCTAGGATTATGTGGTTGAAAAGTGAGGACAGGAATACTAAGTTTTTTCACCTCTCTACACTTAAACATAGGGCTTCTAACCACATTAAAACGTTCAATTTCAATAATCAAGTTTTGGAGAAGGATGTTGATTTGAAGTTTTCTACTTCTTCCTACTTCTCTAATCTGCTTGCGGTTGAGGGGGAGCTTGACTTGGCTTGTCAGGAGGATATTCTTAGGGATATCCCTCAGCTCATAAATGATGATATTAATAAGTAGTTGGTGTTCATTCCATTGGCAGAGGAGATTAGAAGTGTTGTTTTCTCTTTTGGAGGAAATAAGGCATCGGGTCTAGATTGCTTTCCTATGTTCTTTTTTCAGTCCTTTTGGGAAATTATTTATAAGGATGTTGTTGCAGCTACCAAGGAATTCTTTATGTCTAGCCCTCTTTTGAAGGAATTGAATTCCTCTTTTATTTTCCTTGTGCCTAAGAAACCTAGTGCTGCTTCTTTTGATGAGTTTCGTCATATCATCTTATGAAACTCGGTTTATAAGATCTTCTCTAAGGTATTGGTGGTCAAATTGCAAAGGGTCCTACCTCTCATCATTTCACCTCAACAAAATGGGTTTGTGGCTAGTAGGAAAATTTTGGATTCTATTCTCTATTCATGAGAATATTCACTCTCTTACTGTTAATAAGCATGTTGGGTTTATTCTGAAGCTTGACTTTCTTAAAGCTTATGATAGAGTTGATTGGGGATTTCTTTCTAATATTTTGGCCTCTTTTGGTTTTGGGGCTCAAAAATTGGTGGCTCTTGTGCTTTAGCTTATCTCCCCCCCTCAGTTTTCAATCCTTATCAATGGGTCTCCTTGTCCTCTCTTTCATTGTTCCAGGGGTCTGAGGCAAGGAGATCTGATATCTCCTTTTTTGTTTATTATCATGGTGGAATCTTTGGTTCATCTCATCCAAAGATTTATTAACTCTGGTGTTATGTCTAGTTTAACCCACTCTTCCAGTAATCTTATTTGTTCCCATCAATAGTTTGTGGATGATTCTCTTATTCTTGGAGATTCATCTATTAAGAAGGCTAAGGCTATTAAACTTATTTTATAGAAGTATGAGGCTGCTTCAGGGTAGAAGGTTAGCTTACCAAAGAGTGTCATTTTCTTTTTCAACACTAGTCCACAAGAAGATTAAAATTGCTAGAATCTTGTAGTGCTAGATTGGTGAACTCCCTACATCTCATTTGGTTCTTCCCTTGTGCTCTATTGTTCTTGAATCCTTTTGGCGAGGGATGATTGATAAATTTAATTCTAAATTGGCTGGTTGTAAGGGTGTGTTGCTAAGCCAAGCTGGGAAAGTGAAGTTGATTAAGTCTACTTTTTAGAATCTTCTTGTTTATGCTCTCAGTTTATTTTATATGCCTAGGAAATTTGGGGATAAACTGGAAGGAATTCAAAAAAATTTCCTCTGGTTTGGTGTTGAGGATAAGAGAAAAATTCATTTGGTTGATTGGGATGATTTTTGTAGACCCAAAAAGGTTGGTGGTCTTGGAATTCATAAAATCAGAGAGTTTAATGTTGCCCTTCTTGAAAAACAGTTGTGGAACCTTATGTTGGCTAAGAGTGAATGGGAAAAAATTGCTTGGAGAAAATACTTACGTGGTGCTGATAAGGGATTTCTTATCTCCTGACTTCTCCCCCCCATCTGAATCTTTACTTTGGAATTGTATGGTTAAGGCTCGTAGGCTTGTTTATAAGGGTCTTTTTTGGCAGATGGGAAATGACAAGAAAATTATATTATGGGAAGATAATTGGTTTGGTAATAGGCCTCTTAACGATGAGCCTTGGGCTCAACCTTTCATGGTTCTTTATGTGCAAAGGTTTGGCAGATTTGTTGTTGATTATACTAAGGGAGGTTATTGGAAAATGCCGCACAGAGTTGATCCGGGGCTAGAGGATCTCTTTAAGGCCATTTATTTGGTTCATATTCCCTCTCTCCCTTTCTTTTATAATTTTTTTTGGAAGACTTCTTCTAATGGTAATTTCTTTGTTTCCTTAGTTTTTCATATCTTGCTCCTTTTTGGGCCAAGGACCCATGTGGTCCTCTAGACTGATTCCTAAGGTTAATGTTTTATTTTGGCTCTTTTGCAAGAACAAGATATTAACTACTAGAAATTTGGTCAAGAGAGGTTTTATGATGCCTAATAGGGGCTTTCTTTGTGAAGAGGAAGCCAAAAATGCTTTCCATTTGCTGATTGGTTGCAGATTTGTTAGAATTTTGTGGGCCCATGTGTTCTCTCTTTGGAACATAAATTGAGTGTTTCCTGTTTCAATTAAGGATTTGTGGCCTTAATGGGTTGGACCCTCGTCCAATCCTACTCTACTAGTTTTGTGGTCTCTTTCTCTTCCTCACATTTCTTGGGGTGTTTGGCTTGAGTATAATAATAGGATTTTTTAGGAGTTCTACCCTCCCTACTATCTCTATGGCCTATAAAATATGTGTAGCTATTAAATAAAATTTTGTTTGAGGGATCACTTTTCACAATGGGCCGAAGATTAATCTCAGCCCCTATGATGTCCCTATAGCACAGAAGTGGAAGCTACCTTGTGATATTTCCCTCCCGGTTGCTAAAGGGAAAGCCTCTAGAGAAGATGGTGTTTGGAAAGCTCATCCAAATGGTTGGGTGAAGGTTAATTTTGATGGAGCCACTAAAGGGAATCTGAGACCTATAGGTTATGGGGGAGTGATCATAAATTATAATGGTAGGCTCATTTCTCCTATGGCGCTCCCTTTGGGAACCTAGACAAACCACTATGTGAATGCGGATGCAGCCTATCATGGTCTAAAGTTGGCACAAGTTAAAGGCTATAAGAAAGTATGGTTTGAGGGGGATTCTCTCAATATCATCAATAATTTGAAGAATCGTGTTTCCCCTTCATGGACTATTGAATTTTTGATTAGGGACTCTATTGATATTCTTAAATCCTTTGATGAGTATTACATTTCTCATATTTAGAGAGAGGGCAACGGATTAGCTGATGTCTTCACTAATCTTGGAGTTAGAGGTGTTAGGGAATGGGGTGTGAACAACCCCTTCCCTATGGAGGAAATTGCAAGTATTAATCATGATTGTCAAATTTAAATTTTTTGATGATTTATTATTACTTGTGGTGTACATGACTATCTTCACGTTGTCGGTGATTATGTGGAGGGATGATAAACCATATTTGAAATGAGCTAATTGTACCTCAGTTGATATCCATAGGGAACAAAACTCTAGGATCATTATTTTTCCTGCCTTAATTCCATTTTCACACAGATTTTAGGCATTCTTTGTATCACCTTCTTAAGGTTTCTCCTCGTTGCATTCAGAGCTCTCAAGCTTATTAAATTTGCAAATTCTATGGACATGGGAGGTGATAGGAACCACGTGGAGCCCTTCTCTTGCAAAGCCATCAAGAAGAAGTTGGAGGTTCAGCAGGTGCTAGAGAAAGGTGAGTTGACTCCATACCTAAAGAGACTACATGGTAACAACCCATAGATGACGAAATTGTTTACAAAAGCATGGAACAATAGGGTGTTGAAGTTGGGTGGAATGGAGTATGATGTGAATGAATATCTTATAGCTAATATCACTAGATTTCCTATGGATGGAATGAAATTTTTTAGAGACAAAAAGGAATCGCAAACTGCCATACAAATTTTTTTCAAAGGCGATGAAGCTCAAGACCTGAAGATGGTAAAGAGTGGGGGTTACCAAAGGAGCTCTCTCAAGGCATTGTGGGGAGATGTGGCTGAGGAACTCATGTGATATATCACCTTGGAAGGATGCTTCTCTTGGGTAAATGCTTACCACTTCCTTATGCGTAATCATTTTCGCCACAGAAAAAAGAATTTCCTTTCTATATTATCTCCCAGTGTTGTTGTATTTTGGTTTCAAGGACCATAAGAGAAACCCCAAAAATATAGTTCTACATGTGGGGATTATTCTTTCAATTTTTAAGTATGCTAAATCTTTTGAGTTGGCTAAGCCAATTGCTACTTCTAAGGGTAAGCAGTTAAAACTAGTGGAGGAGTATGATACAGTCTCTGAAGAGGAGTTGATTAGTAAAAAAGGGAAGAAGAGGAAATTTTTTTTGGAAAAGGAGTCAGAATCTGAGGAGGATGTGGACTATTTCCTAGACTCTCTTGCTTCCATGGAGTTGAATCCACAACCCCCTACAACAAGGAAGTCTAAGAAAGGGGTGTCGAGCCCTAATAAGGGCTATGAGATTTGCAGTGACGAGGTGGCTACTAATTTGATGAGTACTTGCCTGAAGGAGAAGAATGAATTGGATGGTGAGGTGTCATCACCAACCCCTATGACAAAGCAAAAGGAGTTGGAGGTGGGAAGCAAGAAAAAATTGGTTTTAAGGTCTATGAGTCATGTGCTGAAGAGGAACTCTCCCCTCAAGATTAAGGGTGGATATGGTGATTGTAATACCCCTCGTGTTGTTGATAATATTAGATACTCTTTTGTGTTGGTTTTGTACTTGGTTTGTGATGGTAATTAGTTCATCGAATTGGTTTTGTGTGGATTCATAGTTAAGTTGGTTTGCTACACTTGATATTACCTATGATGGTTGATGATACACTATGTGGTGATCATATTATTTGGTTTTGTTATGATTTTCTTTAATAATATATGTGGTGATGTGGTTTAATATTGTTATGGATTCTAATGTGTTTGCTAGTGAGTCTTGGTGAAAATATGAAGTAGAATCACTCACTCGCGAGTGCCCTACTACCCCGCAATTACCTTTCACGATTTGTCTATATTGGAGATTTACATGCTACTTGACATTTGTTTCTATGCAGGATGCAGGTACTGGACACCGATTCCACCTATTTGACAGTTCTGAGTGTGTCCCATAAACCCAACGGGTATAATGTTGAAAAGGGAGTTGGTAAGGAAGTGTCCCCATCCCAAGTTTGTCACCTCGTTGTGAGTCTTACGGTGTCATTGTCTCAACCTCATCTTTATTTTAGTATGGGTTAGTGTTGATTATTTATTTTAGTTTGTAAATGTTTGTTATTTAATTAATCTTTATTTTATATGTAATTAATTAATGTTATTTTGTTGATATAAATTAATTGTAGGAAATTGTAGTTAAGTTAAATGTTAGATTTAAATGTTGTAATTTAAAAATTATTTAATTAATTAAAAGGTATAAATTAATTGATTTAAATAAATAATGTTGTTGAGAATTGTAGATTATCTCTTTCAAATATAATTAAAAATATAAAATTTAAAGATATTGTCATGTGAAGATAAAGATTAAAAATAAATGAATTTTTAATTAATTTAGTGGGATAAATGTGAGCTTTAAAATTAGGGAAAAGAGCCAATGCATGTTGTAGATTTTTCATAAAGAAAGAGCTTTATTTATTTTCCTTTATTTTTATTACTGTGAAAAAGAAGAAGTTTTCTCTTCATGAGAATGGTTTTGTTTTTGAAGAAGTAACAACAGTTAGAAAAAAATATGTGTACTTCTCTATTAATTTTTCTGTAAAGAAAAATAAAATAGATTGATCCAGAAGTTAGCTTGGTAGAAGGGATTGGAGAAGGAACTGTTGAGAAAGATTGTTTTCAAGAAAGGAAGAAGGGTTGTCGTGTTGGTGGATTCAACATCAAACGAAGGACTCCAAGTTCCTTTTGTTCCATTTAATTCTTTTGTTCTATTAGTTTCTATAAGAAAAATAAATATCTTCCATGTCGTGCCTAAATTTGATGATCTTATTAAAAGAAAATTGTGTGTTGGAATTTTGTTTTGGGTGAGTTTTTAAAACCTTATCAATTTTATTTCTGGCTTTGATTGTGTTGGAGATTTTTCCATCAACGTTTCGGATCACACTCTGTGATCCATCATCAGGATGAAAGAGAGCATAAGAGAGTCTAAAAGAAAATCAAACTGTTGTTTATTTATTTTCAAATATAAATATATATATATATATATATATGCAAATATATATATTCAGGTCTGTATTTTGACAAAGAAATCTGAATGTTTTTTTTTGTTTAAAAAAAATAAAAAATATATATATAAGTCTATGCTGGTAGAAATTATAAATTTCATTCTTTAAAAAAAAAAGATCGTGTATATATGGAGGGGCCTATGTTATTTTTTCCCTTGTGAATTTAAAAAATAATTATGTTTTTGGGGAGGGGACGGCTATGTTGTACCCCTATTTACACCCCCTCTGTGGTTGCTTGTGTTGTGGGGGCTATTGTGTATAGCCCTAGGCTGGCCACGACCTCCTCGTATGGGGAGTTTCACAGCCTCCCCCCAGCCTTTTTCCTTAAACTTTAATTTATAATTTTTATTTTATTTTATAATTCTTTTTAGATTTTTTACATTTTATAAATTTTATTAAGTTTAATTTAATTCATATTAATATTATATATATATATATTTATATACATATTCCCTCTAGCATTTTGCCTTAAACTTTAATTTATAAAATTTATTTTATTTTATAATTTATTTTAGATTTTTTAGATTTTATAAATTTTATTAAGTTTAATTTAATTCATATATATATATATATATATATATATATATATATATATATATATATATATATATATATATATATATATATATATATATATATTGAGAATTATGAAATATAGATTACCATGTTGATTTTTAATGCAATATGTGTGTGTATGTATATATATATATATGTATATATATATATACATATATATATATATATATGTATATATATGTATATATATGTATATATGTATATATATGTATATATATGTATATATATATGTATATATATGTATATATATATATATATATATATATATGCATGTGTATGTACTGGATGGAAAGATATAAAATATTTGGGATATTAGTGTCAATGCTTAGATTTATGTGGTAATTGGATAAATTAAAATGAATATTTTCATAAATTTAGTTGAATGAATTTTGGGTGAATTGATTATTTGTATTTCTTAGTGAAATTTTACAATGAAATATGTTAAATGGTGTTGTTTGAATTATAGCATATTTGAGTACGTAATTGTTTACTCTTGAATTTTCATTGAGTCAATTGTGGTTTTCGCTTGAATGGGTTATGGTCATGTGGGAAAACCCTTAAGTTACTTATCCTTCTGTAGAAGCTTAAGTTGCTTGTTAGGGACTTCCAGAGGCATGGGGAAATGATGTTGTAATTATGATCTTTTAATTTGATACTTGTCCCTATTTTGACTATAGTTGTGATCTTGAGTTTACATTTGGGTTGTACCATGTTTATGGGTGTTGATTCATATGACTTTTGGCGAGATGGTTTTTCCTCATAGATGTTCCATTTGAGATTCAGTTTTCTTGTTGGTACAACCCCTTGGGATTTGATGTTATGTTTTGGGTTTTTAGGGAGAGTGGCTCTACATGGGCACCAGGGCACAAAGGGGTTGTCAAGATAACCCACGTTAGAGTTAGAGTAATAAGTGATAACCTAATTAAATAATTAGGTGGTGGGTAGTAAAACATTAACAAGATTAATATGGATGTCTTGTCCACCTATTAGGGCTTTCACGAACTAAAGGTGGGCTGAAAAGTCCATGGTTGGAAAGATCATTTCATTGTCTCCACGAGAGGTTAATGGTTCCACATGAGTCACCCTATCGGTCCAGTGCCTAGAGAGGTTGTCAAGATAACCATAGATGGGGGCAGTGCTTAGAGAAAGGTAGTTAGGATAACCCATGTAGGACTGCACGATGACACTCTCCTCCAGCATTCCGTTGAGTTGTTTCATTGTTAGCCTCTGGATGTGGTCTTTTGATATTATGTTTCCTTTATGTGTTCTCTTGCTTTTCATGTTCAGATTTTGGTCTTTTGTTTCTATTTAGATTTTATTGGTTGGGGATCCTTCCTTATTTATTCCTAGCATGGGGGTGGTCGAGTGGAATGTGCTACGCACCCCGTTGGGTCCCCTATTATGCAGTTGTACCATTTAGTGTAGAGTTTTGTAGATACAACTTGATCCAGAGTTCACATGTTATCAGATGTGTATTTGTACTTTAGTTGTACTTTTGTATTGATGTATTACTCCCCCATGTGTTGGGAAGACTTATGATGTAATTTTATGTATGTATTTGATGAGATGTACCAGAAGACTAATGCAATGTATAATCACACTATGTAAATCATTCTTGAACCACAATTGTAAACACCATTAATTTTATGTTGTATCTGTGGATATATGCACATTATATTTCCATGTTTTATTTATTATGAATGCATGTATGGTTTCTATATAGTTTATTCTTGTCACATTAATTATCATTAATAAATTTTTAAATGAAGATATGTGAATGAATGGGTTACATTAGTAGAATTGGTAATTCATTTATCAACTTTGTTATGGGATAGATTGTGTAATGTCCCCCCGTGTACCCCAAAGGAATTAGGTGTTTAATTTGTAATCATTAGTTATGTTATATGCATTAGTAAACTTAGTGTTCAATCTTTATGTTTAAAAAAAAAAATTGTTGCATTTTAGTTGTCCTTTGGGGTTTGCGCAATGGGGCATTACAACTTGGTATCAGAGCCAAGGTTGCTAACGTTGGGTTCTCTAGGTAGTTTTTGTCAGTTAAGCAACCTTTGTGTTAACTCTTGATCTCATATATACCCCGCAATTGATGTGTTGGATCATGCCTCAGGGTAGAGGTCGTGGCCGAGGAAGAGGCCGAGGTGGTGGCTGTGGGGTCGACCACCAAAGTCCATCGCCTCCGAGTTCCCATGGTTTTGAGTGTGAGGAATAACAAATTTCTCAAAACAATCTAATAGGTGGTGGTTAGAACTCGGAATAGCCAGGTCTAGATGGTCAATTACATCATATACTTGAGGAGATACTGGGTCATTTAGGCCCTAGGAAAGTGGAAGAACAGAGGTTGGAAAGGGAAAGGGAGAGGTCAACTAGACATGAGGAAACAACAATGGATCGGGATGTAGTAGTGGTGGGTCACACGAGAGTCTTGTTGAGAGCACGAACTCCTACATTTGATGGTTCTGGTGGGGGTCTTGAGGTAGAGACATAGTTGATCGACTTGGAAAGATGCTTTGTTGTGCATCCCTATGGCATTAATACCAGGGCTAGGTGCCCCATCATGCACCTCAGAGGCTTCGCGTCCACTTGGTGGCGGCTAGAAGAACATAAATTACATATTGATATTAGCATGGTGACTTGGGAATTGTTTATGGAGAGGTTCAAGGCCTATTTCCTTTCTGATCATTGGAGGTAGTGCAGAGCAGATGAATTTCATGAGTTAAGATAGATGGAAATGTTCGTTGAGCAATATGAGCATCATTTTTATGAGCTCAAGTAGTATGCAGGGATTGGTAATGATGAGGCAATGCTTGTGCAACATTTTTCTAGGGGCTTAAATGCCAAAATCAGTTGTGGAGTTAGATTCTTTGATCCAAAGACAATGGAAGTAGCTGTTGAGAAGGCTCGTCTAGTAGAAGAAAGTTTGACAATGGCATTGGGAGGTCACACAAGAGTTCAGATCGACAATGCACCGACATCGGGTGTTGTTTCTCATGGTGGTCCGACCCTGGCTGCAGGATCCTCTAAAGGCCATAAAGCACCCACTAAGGGTGAGCAGTAACAACACTCCCAATCGAGACTTGATAACTCTAAGGCTTAGCATGGTAGTAGGTCACAAAAGAAGAAAGATCAAGGTTGGAAGAGTAACAAACATGATCGTTCAGATCAACCAACTCAGAGCTTTCAGTCTACAGTTGGTGGAGTTAGTATTTCGTAGTCTAGTGCCCCTTCAGGTGCTTGGGGGTATAGTTGAGGCACAAGTTGTTTCTCTTGCAATCAACAGGGACATATTTCTAGACAATGTTCACAAAGGAACACTACAGGTTTTAGTCAGAGACTAGCCACTTCTGAACTGATGGTGGGTGATGTAGGTAGGTCTCATCAAGCATTTTCTATGATTGACAATCACTAGGCTAGGCACCAGGGTGTAGTTGTAGAGGCTACTAGAAAAGGATGAGTAACTAACTCAAGAGCTTGCGGGTGAGCTCGAGTGGGTCCGATGGTGACCTGACGTTGAGACTTCGATGACATGGGAGAATGTATCCCATATTAGAGAGGCTTACCCATATTTGTTTAATGGCTTCTAGGAGTAAGCCATGTTCGAGGGGGGGAGGATGTAATACCCCCCATGTTGTTAATACTCTTAGATACTCTTTTGTGTTGGTTTTGTACTTGGTTTGTGATGGTGATTAGTTCACCATATTGGTTGTGTGTGGATTCATAGTTTAGTTGGTTTGTTGCACTTGATATTACCTATGATGGTTGATGATACATTATGCAGTGATCATATTATTTGGTTGTGTTATGGATTTCTTTAATAATATATGTGGTGTTCCTGTTGTGGTTTAATGTTGCTATGGATTCTAATGTGTTTTCTAGTGAGTCTTGGAGAAAAGATGGAGTAGCATCACTCGCTCACGAGTACCCTACTACCCCGTGATTACCTTTCACAGTGTGTCTGTATTAGACATTTACATGCTACTTGACATTTGTTTCTATGTAGGATGCAAGTATTGGACACCAACTCCACCTATTTGATAGGTCTGAGAGTGTCCCATAAACCCAACAGGTATGATGTTGAAAAGGGAGTTGGTTAGGAAGTGTCCCTGTCCCAAGTTCGTCACCTTGTTGTGAGTCTTATGGTGTCATTGTCTCGACTTTGTCTTTGTTTTAGTTTGGGTTAGTGTTGATTATTTATTTTAGTTTGTAAATTTTTGTTATTTAATTAATCTTTATTTTATATGTGATTAATTAATGTTATTTTGTTGATATAAATTAATTGTAGGAAATTGTAGAGTTAAATGTTAGATTTAAATGTTGTAATTTAAAAATTATTTAATTAATTAAAAGGTATAAATTAATTAATTTAAATAAATAATGTTGTTGAGAATTGTAGATTATCTCTTTCAAATTTTAAAAATATAAAATTTAGAGATATTGCCATGTGAAGATAAAGATTAAAAATAAATGAATTTTTAATTAATTTAGTGGGATAAATGTGAGCTTTAAAATTAGGGAAAAGAACCAATGCATGTTGTAGATTTTTCATAAAGAAAGAGCTTTATTTATTTTTCTTTATTTTTATTATTGTGAAAAAGAAGAAGTTTTCTCTTCATGGGAATGGTTTTGTTTTTGAAGAAGAAGTAACAATAATTGGAAAAAAAATGTGTGTACTTCTCTGTTAATTTGTTTGTAAAGAAAAATAAAATAGATTGATCTAGAAGTTAGCTTGGTAGAAGGGATTGGAGAAGGAACTGCTAAGAAAGACTGTTTTCGAGAAAGGAAGAAGGGTTGTCATGTTTTTGGATTCGACATCAATGAAGGACTCTAGAATCCTTTTTGTTCCATTTAAGTCTTTTGTTCTGTTAGTTTCTATAAGAAAAATAAATATATTGCCTACCATGCCTGAATTTGATGATCTTATTAAAAGAAAATTGTGTGTTGGAATTTTCTTTTGGGTGAGTTTAAAAACCTTCCGTAGGAAAAACTATTGGAAGTCTTTATGAGGAAAATTGATTTTTTTTGTTTAAAACTATTGAAAACCCTCTTAAATTTATGCTAGGGTTAAAACATGTATGCCTAGATTTATGTTTTGCCTAAAAGAAAATGATCTGGGGGACATTTTTCAGTGAAATTTTAAGTTTCCCCAATGCTCCAGAATTTAGCACCATCAGAAAGAGCTCAACGTCCTGATTCCCATGCAACTTGAACGGAGCGAAAAGGAGTCTATTTGCTCAAGTTACGACTAATCAAACTTTGGGTCAAACTGGCACCAAGGGTCATCTAGAAAGTGAAAAAAATGATCATCTTGGAAATTGACGGAAGTGGTGTCAAATCGAAGGGCTCATCGAGACGATTCTAATAACATTTGTTTCATCAAAATCCTACATCGTATGCTCAAGATATTGTCAGTCAAAGTTTAGTTGACTTGGTGGTATGGTTGGTGACATCAACATGATGTCAGCATATCGACGTGTCAGTCCGTACTATATGGAATCCAACATGGACCAATTGTGGCATGACACATGGTAGTCGAGTTAGCTTGTATGAACCAATCATTGGGTGACATGTGGCATCCGTACAACAAGTCATCAGCATCGTCAGTAGTCTAGTCAGCGTACAGGTTTGCTTTGTCAGCATTGATGTGTCTATGGTGGCAAATAGGATGTTGACACGTGGCACCTAGTGATCATCTTCTCCATTGATCATCAGTGAACCAATTTAACAAAAAAATTGTCAT
This sequence comes from Sequoia sempervirens, assembly GCA_007258455.2. Classification (NCBI taxonomy): domain Eukaryota; kingdom Viridiplantae; phylum Streptophyta; class Pinopsida; order Cupressales; family Cupressaceae; genus Sequoia; species Sequoia sempervirens. The sequence continues at coordinate 482,587,764 of VDFB02000015.1, read as the reverse complement.
GGGGCTCGACCCCGTGACCTGTCGTGGCCGAGCCAACGCCTCCACCGTTACACCAGCCACCGCACACTTACTCTATATATGGCACGGGTTTGTTTTGATGAAGACTTTCAGTGCAGTTCAAAACAAAAGAGAGGCCGGTGGGGTTGGAACTGTTGACCCCCCAGTTAACAAAATGTTATACCACCGATAGACCATTGAAACTCTTTTAACTATTATATAGAGCTCGATTTCTTTTGACCAGTTGTTTTAGGATGAATGTAATGGAAATGGCTTATAAAGCCAGAAACAAACAAAACCACTAAAACAAAAGAGGTCCTAAATGACAAAAGGAGATGTATACGAGATGTCAAAGGGGGTTAAGTCATTATTTTAGTGGTTAAGCCTTTTTAGGCATATTTTATGTATAAAAGGGGGTAGTAGACCTTTGTTTTTTGAAGTCCAGGTGGTGAGAACGAGAGAATTCTTAGGAGATTCTGAAGACATTTCCTCACACCAGAGGAACGTCCTGCTACTGTGCTTAAGGGAGATAGTTGTTGATGGTGTTTTTTGCACAACAACAACTCAGACAAGATACAAGTATCCTATGTCTTTTGAAAGGTAAATCTCTATCAACAATCCTCAAGAGATAACCCCAAGGTCTCTAATGTCAGGTCTTGACAATGTATAAACAACTCAGTGATAAATGTGAAAATGTTAGTAATCACAAGGGGCCTTACAAGTGAACAATGTTGGAAGCGTACTCTCATTAGATGCAACAATTTGGTGATGCTTTTAATCCTAAAACTAACCCAGATTCAAAGAAAATATCAAAAGAGAAAGGGTTGAAAGAGATTTTATTCTAAACTAACTCCTAAGATCAATCACAATAATGATGAATGCTGCAAATGGACAGATCTCTAATAAAACCAATCTTTATTTGATCAAGGACAAGCCTACAACTCCATAGAAACAGTGCAATCTTCTAAGGAAACTGAAGATTTTTTAGACTTTGAATATTGATTCACATACCCAATAACTGGCGCAATGTAAACAAGCATCCACAGTTGAACTTAGCACAAAATAAGACCCAGACTAACTTTACGCAGCAAGTTGCAATCAGCAAATTGATAAAAGTATGGACCGGAGATAGGTCAACATCATTAACATTTCACCATTATTTCCAAAGAACTAAAATCTAACATCTAACATTGAGAATTGAGAACAAGAAACCATAAATTGTCAAAGTGTAACACAAAGCTTGCCAAATCAACAATCCAATTGCATTAACTTCTCCAGCATTACATAACAATTTCCAATCTCTCCTCTCTCCTACAGCTACTGACTTCTCTAACTTAGACAATTCTGGCTTTTATAGCCTCTAATCCGCTATTCTAACCCCTAAATCTGACCCCTTTACAAATGAGAAGGCACTAGCCTTTTATAGAAAATTACATTTTTAATCAATGGCCAGGATTTAGTTCATCCAATGGTTGCAATTACACTTCTAGAAGTATCAAGCTGTTACATTTAATTTGGGAGCTCATGGTACATCATCATCCAATTACATAAAAGCAGTTACATCATGGAACAATGAGAAAATAATATTATGCCAGCTTGTCATTAATGAAAATTTTGATTGGATGATGAAATCGGCTTCACATGTCTTCCAGAAACTCCTTCCAGCTGTAGATAGTTTGGGCAAGTATTCTCATGCAAGTTCCACTTTTAAAATTTGAATTGAACTCTTCTATATTTCCCTTTTGGCATGAATCCATATGCAAGTTCCCCTTTTAATATTTATTTAATCCAAATAGATATCATCATTAGTAGCTCACATGTTAAAAATCCAATCCAAATTAAACTTGAATAAAAATTTTGCTACATTTTTACATAGAAACTTTCAATTTTCATAAAAATTTTCATTTTGGGAAATTTTACCCTCAAAATTTTCTATCCATCTCAAGAATTTCATTTTCGGGAACATTTTAAAATTTCAAGGAAAAAATTTCCATTTTGGAAAAAAAATCCATTTCGGAAAAAATCATTTTTGAAAAAATTCCATTTTGGAAAAAAAATTGATTTCTTTTTCCATTTTTGGAAATTTTCGGGTTTTTAAGGAATTTCAGAATTTCGAGGGGGTCAAGGAATTTTTCAGGAAAATCCTGAGGGAACGAATTTTCTCGGATTTCCTGCAGGGTCGAAATCCCCTAAACCTCATAACTTTTTTTGTAGAAGGAATTTTCAAAAAGTTCAAAAAGCAACCCTGCCTAATTTTTCGTCCTCTATCCACAAGTGCAAAAATATTTACATATAACATTAAAAATTCACTTCAAAATCCCCATTTTTGAATTCCAAGACAAGCAAATTTTCCCTAGAGCCTCAAAATATTGTCCTCATCAAACCTAGTCTAGACTTAATCCCAAAATAACCTCCCAAGAAGAGAAAAACCAAAATTCAATCGAGCCAAGAGGCATAAATGCAAAAGAAAAAAGAGGGTCCTCGCCTCTGGTGGGGCGTGTGTGCGAAAATTGCACAACAATAGTCTTGAAGCAATTGTAACTAATTTTTGGAGCATAATCAAATTGATCCTCCATTCGAGAGGGACCCGGAGATGTAGTCCATTCGGATGAACTCCATTATCAATTGCATTTGATCTCTTCTTTCTTTTTCTCTCTTTCTTTCAGTTCATCATCATGGTATCATTTTATCATGCTAAGTTCATTAAGCATTTTAATGATGTTCAATTTGTTCATTTAAGCACTGAATTAAGTTGTCATTTACATTAAGCATTCTGTAAGCAATCATCCTAGATCCTAAATAGATCAAGTTTGGTATCAGAGCTTTGTGTGTGGCTAGTATTGTAGAATTGAATGCTAACGAGATCTAGGGTTCAACAAGGCAAAGGAAAGCTTGAAGAATATAATCCTGAGATCGGAAGACGAAGAGCTAATCCACTACCACAGATGGAAGGAAAAGAAGGTGGAAAAAGTTCAGAGCTCGATGTGAAGGATTTCAAGAAGGAATTTCTAGATATGAAGGCGATGGAGGAAGAACTTTATGTAGAAAAGAAGAAGTGCGAAAGGAAGGTTCTTCGAAGCACAAGAAGCAGGAAGATCAGAAAGACAAAGAGGAGAAAACTCCAGAAACTCCATCTTCTCCCTCTTCTTCTTCTCCCCCTTCTCCTCCTTCTCCTTCTCCTTCTTCTATTGTAAATCCATTTAAGAGCAAGTCTAAGCCTGTTATTAAGTTAGATGTAAAATTTGAGTTAACTAAGTACTGTGGGGAGTTAAATGCCGAGAAGTTAGATGATTGGGTCCAGTGAGGAGAAGTGTACTGTATGATTCAAGGCCTAGTAGAAGATGCTTCTAGGATCCAATTAGCCATTCTCCAGTTGGGAGGTACAACTCTCACCTGGTGGGAGAGTAAGACTCAGGAAGAAATTGCTTGCCATGGTCATGTCAGTATGTCTTGGATGGAGTTTGTTGTTGCCCTTAAGAAACAATTCTATCCTTTAGGTTAAATGCAACAGTTAACTATGAATTGGCAGACCTTTAGGCAAGGTAAGGGATAGTCTATCCAAGATTACACTCATGAGTTCAGAAAATAGGCTATTGCTTTAAATGTTCCCTTGTATACTCAAGACACATTACTTAAGTAAATAGGTGGTTTGCATTCTTACCTAAGGCACACTATTTTTATGTTGAGTCCTAACAATCTAGATGAGGTGTTTGTTCAAGCTATTCATTTAGAGTCAAGTGGTAAGAACACTTTCAATGATAATTTTTCCAAGAAGCCATCTAAGTTCGAGGGTAAGTCTAAGGGTAAAGAAAAAGACAAAGATAAAGGAAAAGGGAAGAAGACAGCTACAGCTAAGAAAGAGGGTGAGAAACCCACATGCTCCCATTGCAAGAAAGAGGGACATGATGATTCAAAGTGTTGGAAGTTGCATCCTGAGTTGAGGCTGAAAAGATATGGGGGTAATAAAGGCAAGCAAAAGACTATTGCAGTGATTCAACAGGATCTTGGATCTGACTTTGGAGATGAGACAAAGATTGCTGCTACCGGGATCCAAGGTAAAGGGAAGGGTATATCTCTCTCTTCTGATGCAAGTTTTTTTAATGCCAGTGGAAGTACAACTAAAGAATATTCTCCTAAGGTTGATAAGAAAAGAAATGAATTATTTCACATTCGTGTTGTAATGAAACACACTAAGGCTGATACATTATTTGATACGGGTTCTCAAGTCAACTTAATATCTGAGGAAGTGGTAAAGAAATTAAATTTGGCTACAAAACCTCATCCAAAGCCATATCCACTCGGATGGGTTTGCAATGATGCTCAAATACAAGTAACTAAACAATGTAAATTGAGATTTGCTATCACTGCAAACTTTGTTGATGAGGTAGAAGTAGATGTAGTTCCTCTGGATATTTGTGGGCTTGTGTTGGGAATTCCTTATCTTTATGATAGGAAAGCAATCTTTTATAGGGGGGAGAATAAGTATCATCTTTTTAAAGATGGGGTAGAATACATTGTACGAGCACATAAGGTGAAGACTAATCTTACATTAGTTAATGTTGGTCAAATGAAGAGGTTGGCCAATTCTAGCAAGAACTTTGTATTAATTCTTGTAAAAACCAAAGAAGATGAAAAATTTGAGGCATTCAAGGGGTGTGATCCAAAACATAAAGCTGAAATGGTCAAAATTATTTCCACTTACGATGACTTGTTTCGGGAAATGAAGGGGTTACCACCCAAGAGAGAGATACAACATGAAATTCAGTTACAGCAGGATGTGCCACTTCCTAATATCGACATGTATCGTTTATATGTTATATAGAATGAGGAAATCAAAAAGCAGGTTCAGGAGTTGGTGGAAAAAGGAGTTATCTGTCATAGTACATCTCCTTGTGGTTCTCCCATTATGTTGGTTCCAAAGAAATATGGAACTTGGAGAATGTGCATTGAATACCATGCCTTGAACAAGATAACGGTAAAGAACAGGTATCCTCTTCCCATAATTAATGATTTACTTGATCAGTTAAAACATGCAGTTTATTTCACTAAGTTAGATTTGAGAAGTGGTTATCATCAAATAAGAATTGCAAAAGATGATATTTGGAAGACTGCATTTAAGACAAAACAGGGACTGTTCAAGTGGTTGGTTATGCCTTTTGGGCTTTGTAATGCACTAGCTACCTTTATGAGAGTCATGAATGATATCTTTCATCCTTTTATTGATGATTTTGTCATAGTCTATCTAGATGATATTCTTGTATTCAGTCGAACTTGGGAAGAACATGTAATTCATGTAAAGAAAGTCTTTGATGTATTGAGAAAAGAAAAAATATATGTAAAGATGTCTAAATGTGAATTTGCTAAGACATCCTTAGTGTACTTAGGCTATGTCATAGGGGGTGATCAATTGAAAGTAGACCCTGCGAAGGTCGAAGCTATTGTAAACTGGCCTAAGCCCACTATAGTCACAAAAGTCATAAGTTTCCTAGGTTTAGTTCAGTACTAGAGAAAGTTCATTGCAAATTTCTCTTACATAGCATCACCATTGCACGCATTAACCAGTACGAGATAAACTTTTCAATGGAGAGGTCCATAACAGAAGGCTTTTGACACTTTGAAGGGAAAGTTGAGCACTACACCAATTTTGGCTTTACCAGATCTACATCAACCATTTGAGATCGAGACAGATGCGAGTGGATTTGCCATGGGAGTAGTACTCATGCAAGGAGGTAAACCAGTTTGCTACCACTCTAAAAAAATTTTAGGAGCAGTAAGTAACTATCCCACTTATGATAAAGAACTTTATGCTTTAGTTCAGAGTGTTAAAAAATGGAAACATTATATAATGGGGAAAGAAACTATAATCCACACTGATCACCAGCCACTTCAATATTTGCACTCACAATCTAAGCTGCAACAAAGTAGGCACTTTCGGTGGATGGGATTTTTGCAATAGTTTCATTTGGTTATTAAGTATAAGAAAGGTACCCATAACAAAGCAGAAGACATGCTCTATAGGCCTCCTATTATGAATGCTTTGATAATCCTTCAGAATAGTTCTATGGTTCATGAAATTTTTCAGGAACAATATGCTAATGACGAGAACTTTAAGGATATCTATGCAACTTTAATGAAAGGAAAACATGTAGAAGAGAAAGATTATTATGTGCAGGATAAATTGTTATATCACTTGGTAAAATTATGTGTTCCAAGGGATGAACAAGCACAGGTTATTAGATAGGCACATACCTCATTTGTTGCAGGACACTTTGGGGTCATGAAAATATTGACTCAGCTGCAAAAGTATTGTTACTAGCCTCATACATGCAAGAAATTGTAACTAAGTATATTAGAGGTTGTGTTATGTGTGCAACTAGTAAACCTAGTAATAGGAAGTTGGGGTTGTACACACCTCTACTTGTACCTTCTCATCCATGAGAAAGTGTGTCACTGGATTTTGTTGGGGGTTTACCTATGTCTAGGAAGGGACATGATTATTTGTATGTAGTATTTGATCGGTTCAGAAAAATGTGTATTTTGATGCCTTGTAAGAAATAGGTCACTGTTGAACTGACAGCTCAAATGTACTTTCAATTTGTATGGATTCATTTTGGGTTACCTACTTCTATTGTATCGGATCAAGATTCTCGATTCTTAGGGGAATTTTGGTCAACTTTGTGGGGACTCATGGACACCAGACTGAAGAAGAGTACATCCTTCCATCCACAGACTGACAGACAGACAGAGGTTGTAAACATGACAGTTGTGCATCTACTCAGAGGTTACTGTAGCAAGCATCCTAAGTTTTGGGATGAGAGTCTTCATTATGTGCAGCATGCCTACAACCATGCAACACACTCTTCTATTAAGAGGTCTCCTTTTGAGACATGTTTTGGTTATGTTCCCAAGACACCGATGGATTTTTCTTTTGGAAAAGATGATGTTGAAGATGGATGCCATGATGTAGAGAAGGCTTTGAAGTTCATCCAGAAATTCCAAGCAATTCATCAAGAAATGAAAGCACAGTTGGAACAAAGCCAAGCAAAATACAAGGCTCACCATGACAAGCATTGCATTGATCATCATTTTCAGGTTGGAGACTGAGTTTGGTTACACATCAACAAGGAAAGGATGCAAGGTGAAGGTAGAAAGCTTAAGCCAATCAGGTATGGTCATTTTGAGATCCTTGAAAAGATTGGTACCAATGCATTCTACCTCAATCTTCCTCCATATATGCATACTTACTCGGTTGTCAATGTTGAGAATTTGAAACTGTATGAGCCTCCAATGATACTGGATGAACTCACAGACATTCAGGTTCCATCAGTTGATGACCTTTTACTAGAGTACATGTTAGAGTTGCCAGAAGATGTCATTCTCGACAGGAATGTAAGGACTTCACAAAGAGGAGTTGAGTACCTCAGAGTGGGACTAAAGGGGATGCATCCAAGCAAGGAAAAATGGATGGAGATTGGTAAAGTGAGGGAACTCTACCCTCACTTACTTTCCAAGTAATCAAGCTTTCAGAGGTCCAAAAGCTCTCTAGCAGGGAGGCCTGATCCGGGGGACATTTTTCAGTGAAATTTGAAGTTTCCCCAATGCTCTAGAGTTTAGCACCATCAGAAAGAGCTCAACATCCTGATTCCAATGCAACTTGAACGGAGTGAAAAGGAGTTTGTTTGCTCAAGTTACGACAGTCAAACTTTGGGTCAAATTGGCACCAAGGGTCATCCAGAAAGTGAAAAAAATGATTGTCTTGGAAATTGACAGAAGTGGCATCATATCGAAGGGATTGTCAAGACAATTCTGACAATGTTCGTTTCATCGAAATTCGACATTGTATGCTCAAGATATTGGCAATCAAAGTTAAGTTAACTTGGTGGTACGGTTGGTGACGTCAGCATGATGTCAGCATATCGATGTGTCAATCCATACTGTATGGAATTCGACATGGACCAGTTGCAGCGTGACACATGGTAGTTGAGTCAGCTTGTACAAACCAATCACTGGGTGACACGTGGAATCCGTATGACAAGTCATTGGCATTGTCAGCAATCTAGTCAGTGTATGGGTTTGCTTTGTCAGTGTTGATGTGTCTACGGTGGTGAGTAGGATGTTGACACATGGCACCTGGTGATCATCTTCTTCGTCAGTCATTGGTGAACCAATTTAACAAAAAATTTGTCGTGAGGCTCAACCCTGTGACCTATCACGGCCGAGCCAACACCTCCACCATTACACTAGCCACCACACACTTACTCTATATATGGCACAGGTTTGTTTTGATGAAGACTTTCAGTGCAGTTCAAAACAAAGAGAGGTCGGCAGGGTTGGAACCGCCGACCCCCCAATTAACAAAATGTTATACCATCGATAGGCCACCGAAACTCTTTAACTATTATATAGAGCTCGGTTCCTTTTGACCAGTTGTTTTAGGCCGAATGTAATAAAAATAGCTTATAAAGCTAGAAACAAACAAAACCACTCTAACCACTAAAACAAAAGAGGTCCTAAATGACAAAAGGAAATGTATACGATATGTTAAAGGGGGTTAAGTCGTTATTTTGGTGGTTAAGCCTTTTTAGGCATATTTTATGTATAAAAGGGGGTAGTAGGCCTTTATTTTTTGAAGTCCAAGTGGTGAGAACGAGAGAATGCTTAGGAGATTCTGAAGACATTTCCGCACACCAGAGGAACATCATGTTGTTGTGCTTAAGGGAGATAGTCTTGAAGCAATTGTAACTAATTTTTGGAGCATAATCAGATCGATCCTCCGTTGGAGAGGGACCCGGAGACATAGTCCATTCGTACAAACTCCGTTATCAATTGCATTTGATCTCTTCTTTCTTTTTCTTTTTCTTTCATTTCATCATCATGGTTATCATTTTATCATGCTAAGTTCATTAAGCATTTTAATGATGTTCAATTTGTTCATTTAAGCACTGAATTAAGTTTCCATTTGTGTTAAGCATTATGTAAGCAATCGTCCTAGATCCTAAATAGATTAGAAAATCAGACTATTGTTTATTTATTTTCATATATATATATATATATATATATATATATATATATATATATATATATATAGGTTTGTATTTTGACAGAGAAATCTGATTTTTTTTTTGCTTAATATATATATATGTACATATAATGCTGGCAGAAATTATAAATCTCATTCTTTTAAAAAAAAAGAGGATTGTGTATATATGGAGGGGCTTGTGTTATTTTTCCCCTTGTGAATTTAAAAAAAAATTATGTTTTTGGGGAGGGGACGGCTATGTCTTACCCCTGTTTACATCCCCCTATGGTTGCTTGTGTTGTGGGGGCTGCTATGCAGCCAACCCGCGGTTGTGCACAATAGCCTTTGGGTTGTTGTGTGCAGCCTTGGGCTGGCCGTGGCTTCCCCGTATGGGGAGGTTCACAGCTTCCCCCAGCCTTTTGCCTTAAACTTTAATTTATAAAATTTATTTTATTTTATAATTTTTTTTAGATTTTATAAATTTTATTAAGTTTAATTTAATTCATAATAATATTTTATTATTATATATATATTATAATATATTGAGAATTATGTGAAATAGATTACCTTGTTGATTTTTAATGCAATATATATATATGTATGTATATATATGTATGTATATATATACATATATATGTATATATATATATATATGATATATATGTATATATATATATATGTATGTATATATATATGTATGTATATATAAATTTGTATATATGTATATATATATGTATATATATGTATGTATATAAATATGTATATATATGCATGTGTATGTACTAGATGGAAAGATATAAAATATTTGGGATATTAGTGTCAATGCTATGTGGTAATTGGATAAATTAAAAATGAATATTTTCATAAATTTAGTTGAATGATTTTTGGGTGAATTGATTATTTGTGTTTCTTGGTGAAATTTTGCAATGAAATATGTTAAATGGTGCTGTTTGAATTATAGCATATTTGAGTACGTAATTGTTTACTCTTGAATTTTCGTTGAGTCAATTATGGTTTTCGCCTGAATGGGTTATGGTCATGTGGGAAAACCCTTAAGTTACTTATCCTTCTATATAAGCTTAAGTTGCTTGTTAGGGACTTCTAGAGGCATGGGGAAATGATGTTGTAATTATGATATATGCATTAGTAAACTTAGTGTTCAATCTTTATGTTTTTTTTTTAAATTGTTGTGTTTTTAGTTGTCCTTTGGGGTTTGCGTGATGGGGCGTTACAGTGATGATTATTCTTCAGTTGTGAACTTGGATATGTAGAAGAAAGGAAAGGTTGTGGTTGAGGGTGGACAGGATGTTGTGGATACCTCAAGTGTGGACCTGGATCGGTAGAAGGAAAGAAAGGTTGTGGCTGAGGAGATTACGAACTCCATTCGTAAAATCAAAATGTCGATTGCTACTAGGAAGGGTAAGGACGTCTCTACCAGTCAGGACAAGGTAAGCTCCTCCTAGGAGGATGATGTTGTGGGTAAGGGGGTTTTCAACTTTGATAGGGAAGATATTTTTGATGTTCTAGCAATTGCTAGAGAGGGTTCCATTGTTTTATTCAAATTTTTCAAATGGGTGTTCCATGAACTTAACATAAAAAATTTTAAAGTACAAGGTGCGATGAGTAAAGTTGATGAGTCTTTAGTTCAAAACTAGATTGATGAACTGTTTAACTCTTTGAATATTGTGGCAAAGGAAACACTTAAGATGAAGCAAAATCTAGAAGGTAGAATTCTCACCCTGGAGGATCAACTAGAGAGAATTTGTGCTAACATGGTCAAGGGTGGGGAGGGGAATAAATCAGTAGTTAATTTTGAGTTTGTTGGTAAATTACCTCTCCTTTTGTTAGTGCCAAGAATCGCAAGGAGATTGTCCATGCTGAAGAGATTGGTGCTGGTGGCAAGTTGATGGAGGAAGAGGTTTCTATTGATAAGGGTGGGGATAAGAATAATTTTTTTATTAATGAGGTGAATACAGATGGGCCTGGGGCTAGAACAAGAAACAAGACCAAGGCCCAGGATGGGGTTCTTGGCAAAGAACTATTTGATGTCTTGGATGATGGTCAAAAGGTTGTGGCGAGGGATTTGGAGGCTGATAGTATCTTGAAGAACATGTAGTGTTGTTGTTTAGGGTCCTCCATTTTGGCTGATGTTTTGTTGTTGGTTCACTACATATGGGTTGATATGTACTTTATGTAGTTTTCTTTAGTTTCAACTACTCTCTTTTGTCAAGGGTTTTGGGCCCCTTCAAAACCCATTTTTTACCTCTAATCAAAAACATATATATATATGTGTGTGTGTGTGTGTGTGTGTGTGTGTGTGTGTGTGTGTGTGTGTGTGGATTAAGCCACAATAGTGGTTTACAATTTGATGGAGGAAGGAAAACTCACAAAAAATGAGCCCATGGAAAAAAAAATTATTTTGGGGGTTCGAACGAACTAAAAAAGCATTTAGTCAAACCAAGGTTTGAGAGAACCAAATTAATGCATGCACAGAAAAAAATTAAAATTAAAACCCCTTTTGGGAAGGGGGTTTGAGCAAACCCATAGGGGTTCGAGCAAACCCCCCTTTTCCCTCATTCTTCCCCTCAAGCATTTTGAAAACCTAAATTTTTATGCTTCAAAGCTTAGGCTAAGGATGAAAATGGAGGACTCTTCACAAACCCAACTAGAATCGAGTAGTCCTCAGAATGAGCTATCCAACAAATATAATTTTAATATGTTTTGGTTTTATTATGTATTTATTTTTTTAGTTTTATTAAACATAGGTTTTTCATAAAAAATGAAGGTCTTTGTTCTGCACATGTGGAAAAATAGCAGATTATCAAAAAAAATTGAAAAATATGAGTGCACCAAATATTGAAGTCTTTCATCCAACAAAAAAAATTGAATTTTGATATATACAAAAAAAGTTATGCGTTATATAGCAGCAATATGTCTGAATTGTAATTGGTTTGACTTCGAAACTTGATTGAAGAAAAAATATTCAATAAAAAACTATCTAACCAAGTGGAAGCACTAGATATTGGAGTTACAAATTTAAATTCGAAAGAATTAGAATTTCATCCTTCATGGAAAAAAAGTTATGCGTTATACAGTGTGCGTCACTTTTTAAAAATGTTGTTTTATGAAAAAAACTAGTTTTCGTGGGAGATGGAAAAAAAGTTCAATTTGATTCCAATTTTTTTTTTAAAAATATTTTTAGAATCTACAGACAAAATGTGACGAGACTCTAGTTTTCATTATCTTCAAATTCCTTACGGTTTAGCCGCTATAGGTGCCCAAATGTGAAGATTTAGTTAAAAATAATAATTTCAATGTCCAGTTTGACCAAAAATTGTAAACACTATTGTGGGATCACTATATATATATATATAACATTTACTAGATGCTCTTAACTATCTATCTATCAATGTACACCAAATACTATCTTATTTTTTAGTAATAAAAATCAAAACACTTTTGTGCTCACTTAATGTTTGACCCTCTTAATAATACTATTTTTAAAAAATATCATTATTTTAAAAATATATTCAAAAGACTATTATTTTTTTTTTTTATAACATCCATATGAATATAGGCATATCTAATTAATTATTAAACTTCTAATTTAAAGAAAAAAATAACTAGTTTTGACCCTCTTTTATCCCCTATTGTACTATACTTATGTCATATCTTTAGCTTCATAAAACCTAGACTTAATTTTTTTTTGATAAACAAATAAAGAAAAATATGTATAAATGATTGCAGAATACAATTCATCAAAATCAATTTGATTTTCATCACTATATGTAAAACACATGCCAACAGTCAAAGAAACATACTTCACCATGCTTGTAACTACCTTAGAAATAATTTAAAAAAAATCCTTCAATATTTTTTAATATTCATTATAAAATAATTCATTTTAAGGATAAATGAAAAGATAGATATAATGCATCAAGTTGGTATTCTTCAAAAAAGCTCAATTGTTGAAAAACTCACACATGGATGAGAATGAGGTTGAAGAGTGATTTATGGATGAGAATGAGGATGAAGAGTGATATGACATATGATCAAACTTTATCTAATGGGTATATCTATGTAAAGTGAATGATAATAGAGAATTGTTATAAGTTTTGTGAAGTATCTAAGTATTAATTTTTATAAATAGAATATAATACATTTTCATTGAAAAATTCATTCGTAAATTAGATGTTTTTTCTTCTATCGCTAATAATAAAATTAAATAATAGTGTAAAACTTATAATATTATTCATTTACTTTTTAAAATTTTATCATGGAAAATGAAGATTTACTATTTTAAAACTATGATTTTCACAAATGAATTTTATGATTATCCACACTAGAATATTCACTATATACTTTGTATCTTTTTTTTTCATTTTTCATGGATAAATAATATCATCATCTATATCAATTACTTATTAATATACAACCTCAATATCAAATCCTTTGCTTCTCTCCAAAATAAGTCTAACTTTAAATAGCAAAGCAATAAAAAGGAATGTTAATTTTAAGGATTCAATTAAGCAATGATAATGAATTGTATTTGGAAATATATTGAAGCATGCTATGAAATCTCTTATATATTTTTCTTTATTTTTTAATTAGAATAAATGTTTCATCAATCATACATGTACATTTTAGCATATCCAAACCTAGATAAAAACATGTTCTCTAAGATATTATAAATTAAAGTAGATCAGCATAATCATAGATACATCATCATCATAGAAACAATTTCAATGAGAATAATCATAGATACATCATCATGAATGAATAATTTAATATTTTTCCAAGAACAGTTAGCTTATCTATTCATTGAGCTAGTTTCAATAATGAAAAAGTAAAAATATAAGGAACCTTCTTCTATTGTAATAAGTTTTTTAAAAAATTGGTTATCACTCATTTAAATTGTTTCAATTGTTCACCACTTGATGCATAGTGAGAAAATGGTGGAATAAATATGTAAAGATGACCATGAAATGGTTGATTTCTCTCTACTCCCTCTATGGTGGATTTTTTTCTAGGTTTCTATAGTTTATTTAAAAGTAATGAAAAGGAAAAGGGTATAGAGGATTTCAAAATGGATAAGAATTAAATGGCCATCTAGATAACTTAAGAGGGAAGCATGGAGTAGGTATATTTTTCTCCTCACTCATACATTGAAATGGGTAATTGATATGCATATGATGGTAATAGATAATATCATCAATAATTATAATGTATAATTTTTTAATTTTATCTCTATGTGGATGATATAAATAATACCATCCAAATCCTACTAATACAAATTCTATCAAGATATGAAGAAAAAATATATATAACCAAAAAACACAAGGACATAATCTAATCTAATTTACACATAGTACTCAACTTATTTCATAATGACAAATATATCACATCCATTATTGAAATAATTGTATTTTCATACATTGAGACTTCATTTCATTCTATTGGAGAAATAAAAATTGAAAATTTCCACATCAACTCGTATTCAAGGGATAGGGGGTCACAATTTAGGTAGTAGTCATTTGAAGTAAAGTAGTATCAAAGGAGGAATATGATTTTCATGTACACTTTACCTCTCAAAGATTAATTTAAATTAAATCTTGATGGAGTGACCAAAGAAATATAGGGTTTGCTAAAGGAGGATTTCTACTTCATGACTCATTAGGAAAAACGAAATATAGTGGACCATTTTTTTACTCATTTTCGTTAATAATGAAGTAGAATGGGAAGCTTTTCTAACAGGTTTAGGTGTTTCTAAAATGTTAAATATGAATAATTTGATGATGAAAGGGCATTGTATGATATTAGTAAACAAATTGATTAAGAATTTCAATACAAGTTGGAAGTTTAATAGTTTTGTTAAAGAGGCATCAAATATGAATATTTTCATTAATGATATTAGTTTTTTACATTTCCCCAAGAATATCAATAGAGAAATGAATTATTTATCAAATGAAGGTATGCTACATTTTTCTTTAATAACTATATATAGCCATTGGCCAAGCTATTAGGTTGTTTTGAATAAAATTTTATTTCAAAACCACTTAGAGGTAAAAGACTAGCTTCAAGTTCAAGGGATGCGATATAACTACTAATTATTTGGAAGATGTAGGGTGATATTCCCTTAGATGGTACCTTTAATTGGCTAGGTAATTAACCATTATTGAATTGTTATTACTATTTAGTATTGGTTATCAAGATATCATGATATGGAAGGTGGCAATTTTCTACACATGTAAAGTATTATATAAGGTTATTGAACTATGTTGATATATGACTAGGTTTGGCATGATGTATTCTCATTACACAACATGTTGGAAATAGTAACCTTATTATATATTGTAGAGATTGAAGAATTATATTTGCTTCTTGTTTGAGGTCTTTCTCTATGCATTAGAGTAGGTATTGGTTCTAGTTTTCTAAGAAACATAAGTATGGAGGGTTCATTCCTTATGAATAGAGGAGGGTTGATAATTCCACAAGGTATCATGTATAGGGAATTATAATGATTATTTTTTACAAGAACCTAATAATGTTAGAGTTTGTAAAGTTTGTGTGGAGAGAAATGAATCCTAGGTATAGTTTTCTACTAAAGGTGGAATTAAGATAAGATTTTATAGATAAATTTTCACTCTACCTACCAAATGGTGAAGCTCATATTTTGTTGTTTAAGCCTTTTTATCCAAACTAAGTTGAAAGGATGATGGTGTTGGACATAAACCAAGTGGCAAGGACTAGTTTTCTAACTATGGAAGGGGAGGGAGCAAGCTTGACCCCAATTTTTTTTATGAGAAATGAGTTTCCAAATGATTTGGATTAGATGTAGAGAGAAATTTAGGTTCTTAGGGTCTACTATAGAAATATAGGTAGAGTTTTATTTTTCTTGTATGTTCACCATTATAGAGAGTGATTGGAGCTAAGTAGTGATTTCATGATCCCATATTTAGTCAACCTTCTATCCATGGTTCTCTAAACATCAGTGTGAGCTATATTGAGTGGTTCACTTTTCACATTCTTGCTATCTCTTGCAAATGCTAGGTAGGCAATAAGCATGTCTCCTAGGTGCAAGAAGTAGTAGACAAAAATTAAGTGCAACAAGATGGTTGGAAGAGGTGAGGAATGGTTTAGAAAACTATATTTTGGTCCTTTGGTTGTTATGTTTACAAAGTGGTGGAAGGTAGTTTTTGGTTCTACTTTGTATGGCTTATGCAACATTTTTCATTCTTTAATTATAAGTGTTATATCTCTCCTATGTAGCAATATTTTGTTTTGATGTTTACCTTTATTTCAATACTAGAGTCTCATATAGATCCTTCATTATTTTATCTAAAAAATAAATTATCTACATTAAAAAAATTATCGATAGTCTTCTAGTAAAAGATAATAATATTTTGAAATTATATTTCTATTTAATTATTACATTAATTCTCTTGAAATTTTTAATAACTAATTCAAACTCTAACCTAACCTTCAACTATCTTTAAACACAAAAATAAATAAAAATAAAAATAAAATCATAATGTACAACAT
Source organism: Sequoia sempervirens (assembly GCA_007258455.2). Classification (NCBI taxonomy): domain Eukaryota; kingdom Viridiplantae; phylum Streptophyta; class Pinopsida; order Cupressales; family Cupressaceae; genus Sequoia; species Sequoia sempervirens. The sequence goes on along the minus strand of VDFB02000015.1, from coordinate 482,571,206 downwards.
TTTTATAGTTAAAATAAATGTGTGCCTTATATATGGATTATTACATTATAAACTGAACAAATTTAAATATTAAATTGATATGGGACCCATTGAACCTATTACACTTTACACTCCTTCCTTATTACATTATTTATGTTCTTACATTTGTAATATTTAATAATATTTAATATATAAAATTAATTAGACAATCTTATGTAAATGTTAAAAGTGAAATTATTGTGAAATCATGTAAAATGAAGGTCGGGAGTGTTGTTAGGCATACTTTTTTTTAGGAAACTAATTGATTCTCTAGATTATCACTCACCACTCTACCCCCCTTTTTTTTACAAAAGTATCATTTGGTTCTTATTTTTTTATTTCAAAAAAAAAAAATAGTTCACTGAAGCATGTCTCACCTTCTCCCTCATTTATTGAGAGAAAATGTCAATGTCACATTAAATCATTATACGGAACAACAAAATATAAGATCCAAGAAAATTATTCATGACACAAGACCATAGACTATAAAATGATACAAGATGACAAAACTAGTGTCGTATTCATTGGACAATAGATTTTATGGTCCTAGAGGTAAACTTATTAATGTAGAAGAGAGATCTTGTTTCAACAAGTTTCTTTTGTTGAAAATTTGAATCTTTGACCCTTAAAAGTAAAAATTTGGGTGTATTATCTTCATTGAGGATAGAAATACAATTATAAAAGCATAATTTTTACCATCATGTAAATAGTTAAAATGTTAATTTTTTACCCTCAAACAAATATTCTACACATTCTACACTAACTAATGTTCTTCCTCCTTAAATAAAAGACAAAAATTTAAAATTACATTGAATCATTATATATGAAACAACAAAAATATAGGATCCAAGAAAATTATTCATGACACAAGACTATAGACTATAAAATGGTACATGATGACAAGTAATCGTTATCCATTGGGAAGTAAAGTCTGTGATTTCAATTGTAGATTCATTAATGTGAAATAGAGATCATTATTTTACTAAGTTTTTAAAGTTGAAAAATAGAATCTAGGACTCATAGTGTTCAAAAGAATATAATTCACATGCAATGAATAGAAAAAATAACAACTTTTTCATCCTTATGTAAATAGTCAACTCACTCTTTTTCACTTTTGACACATATAGTTTGCACATTCTATGTTAATTAGAATAAAAAGCATGATGACTTGTCACACATGTAACCTTCTTTTCTCTTTTTGACCTCCTTATTGACTAATTGTGGGTGCATGTATGAATATTGTTAATCAACAAACCATTTTATTTGGACTATAATTTTTATTGTTATAACATCCATATGAGTATAGGTGTATCTAATTACTTATTAAAGTTCATGTTTCACTAATTTGAAGAATAAAATAACTTAGTTTTGACCCTCTTTTATCCCCATTGTACTATACTTATGTCACATCTTTAGCTTCATAAAACTTAGTCTTAATATTTTTTTTTGATAAATTTTATAAAGAAAAAAATATATGAATGAATGCAAAATAAAATTCATCAAAATCAAGTTGATTTTTATCACTACGTGTAAAACACATGCCAACATTCAAAGAAAGATACTTCACCATGCTTGTAACTACCTTAAAAATAATTTTAAAAAAATCCTTCAATATTTTTTAATATCCCTTATAAAATAATTCATTTTAGGGATAAATGAAAAGATAGATATAATGCATCAAATTGGTATTCTTCAATTTTTTTCAGTTGTTGAAAAATTCATACATCGATGAGAATGAGGATGAAGAGTGATTTGACATATGATCGAATTTTATCTAATGGGTATATCTATGTAAAGTGAATGATAAGAGAGAATTGTTATAAGTTTTGTGAAGTATCTAAGTATTAATTTTTATAAATAGAATATAATAAATTTTATTGAAAATTTTATTTGCAAATTAGATGTTTTTTCTTCTATCAACAATAATAAAATTAAATAATAGTGCAAAACTTATAATACTGTTCATTTACTTCTTAAAATTTTATCATGAAAAATGAAGATTTACTATTTTAAAACTATGATTTTCACAAATGAATTTTATGATTATTCACTCTAGAATATTCACTAGATATTTTATATTTTTTTTTTCATTTGTCATGGATAAATAATACCATCATCTATATCAATTGTTTATTAATATACAACCACAATATCAAATCTTTTGCTTCTCTCCAAAATAAGTCTAACTTTAAGTAGAAAAGCAATAATAAGGAATGTCAATTTTAAGGATTCAATTAAGCAATGATAATGAATTGTATAACATGCTATGGAATCTCTTATATATATTTTTTAATTTTTTAATTAGAATAAATGTTCACCAATCATACATGTACATTTTAGCATATCCAAACCTAGATAAAAACATGTTCTCTAAGATATTATAAATTAAAGTAGATTCAACATTAAAGTGTTTAAGTCTATTAGTAGCATGTCTAGAAACAATTTCAATGAGAATAATCATAGATACATCATCATGAATGGATAATTTAATATTTTTTTAAGAATAATGAGCATATCTATTCATTGAGCTAGTTTCAATAATGAAAAAGTAAAAATATAAGGAACCTTCTTCTATTGTAACAAGTTTTTAAAAAAATTGGTAATCATTCATTTAAATTGTTTCAATGACTCACCACTTGATGCATAGTGAAAAAGTGGTGGAATAAATATGTGAAGATGACCATGAAATGGTTGATTTCTCTCTACTCCCTCTATGGTGAATTTTTTTCTATGTTTCTATAGTTTTACTTAAAAGTAATGAAAAAACAAAATAAAATTGAAAGGAAAAGGGTATAAAGGATTTCAAAGTGGATTAGAACTAAATGGCCATCTAGATAATTCAAGAGGGAAGCATGAATTAGGTATATTTTTCTCCTCACTCATACATGGAAAAGGGTAATCAATATGCATATGATGGTAATAAATAAGATCATCAATAATTATAATGTTTTTTTTTTTAATTTTAACTCTATGTGGATGATATAAATAATACCACCCAAATCCTACTATCATAAATTCGATCAAGATATGAAGAAAAAAAGTATATAACCAAAAAACACAAGGATATAATCTAATCTCATTTACACATAGCACTCAACTTATTTCATAATGACAAATATATCACATCCATTACTGAAATAATTTTATTTTCATACATTGAGACTTAATTTCATTCTATTGAAGAAATAAAAAGTGAAATTGCCCACATCAACTCCTATTCAAGGGATAGGGGGTCACAATGTATGTAGTAGTCATTTGAAGTAAAAGTAGTATCCAAGGAGGAATATGATTTTCATATGGACTCACCCTCTCAAAGATTAATTTAAATTAAATCTTGATTGAGTGACAAAGAAATATAGCGTTTGCTAAAGGAGGATTTCTACTTCATGACTCATTAGGAAAAATGAAATATAGTGAACCATATTTTTACTCATTTTCTTTAATAATGAAGTAGAATGGGAAACTTTTTTAATAGGTTGAGGTGTTTCTAAAATGTTAAATATGAGGAATTTGATGATGAAAGGATATTTTATGATATTAGTAAACACATTGATTAAGAATTTCAATACAAGATGAAAGTTTAACAGGTCTGTTAAAGAGGCATCAAATATGAATATTTTCATTGATGATATTAGTTATGTCCATTTCCCCAAGAATATCAATAGAGAAATGAATTATTTATCAAATGAAAGTATATGCTACATTTTTCTTTAATAACTATATATAGCCATTTCCCAAGCTATTGGGTTGTTTTGAATGAAATTTTATTTCAAAACCACTTAAAGGTAAAAGACTAGCTTCAAGTTCAAGGGATACAATATAACTCGAGTTCCCTACTAATTATTTTATTAGTGAAGGTGAATATGGTTTGGAAGATGTAGGGTGATATTCTCTAAGAGGGTACCTTTAATTGGCTAGGTAATTAACGGGTGATCCCACAATAGTGGTTTACAATTTTTGGCCAAACTGGACACTGAAATATTTTTTTTTAACTAAAGGTGTCAATTTTCTACACATGCACAGGATGTCATTCTTATATAAGGTTATTGAACTATGCTAATGTATCACTGGGTTTGGAATGATGTATTCTCATTACACAACATGTTGGAAATAGTAACCTTATTATATATTGTAGAGATTGAAGAATTATGTTTTCTTCTAGTTTAAGGTCTTTCTCTATGCATTAGAGTAGGTATTGGTTAGTTTTCTAAGAAACATAAGTATGGAGGGCTCATTCCTTATGAATAGAGGAGGGTTGATAATTCCACAAGGTATCATGTATAGGGAATTATAATGAATATTTTTTACAAGAACCTAATAATGTTAGATTTTGTAAAGTTTGTGTGGAGAGAAATGAATCCTAGGTATAGTTTTCTACTAAAGGTGGAATTAAGATAAGATTTTATAGATAAATTTTCACTCTACCTACCAAATGGTGAGGCTCATATTTTTTTTATTAAGTCTTTTTATCCAAATTAAGTTGCAAGGATGATGGTGCTAGACATAAACCAAGTGGCAAGGACTAGTTTTATAACTATGGAAGGAGAGCGAGCAAGCTTGACCCCAATTTTTTTATGAGGGATGAGTTTTCAAATGATTTGGATTAGATATAGAGAGAAATTTAGGTTCTTAGGGTCTACTATAGAAATATAGATAGAGTTTTATTTTTCCTATATGTTCACCATTTTAGGGAGTGATTGGAGCTAAGTGGTGATTTCATGATCCTATATTTATTCAACCTTTTATCCATGGTACTCTAAACAGTAGTGTGAGATATATTAAGTGGTTCACTTTTCACATTCTTGTTATCTCTTGCAAATGTTAGGTAGGAAATAAGCATGTCTCCTAGGTGCAAGAAGTAGTAGACAAAAATTAAGTGCAACAAGATGGTTGGAAGAGGTGGGGAATGATTTAGAAAACTATGTGTTGGTCCTTTGGTTGGTTATGTTTACAAAGTGGTGGAACGTAGTTTTTGGTTCAACTTTTTATGGCTTATGCAACATTTTTCATTCTTTAATTATAAATGTTATATCTCTCATATGTAGCAATATTTTGTTTTGATATTTATCTTTTATTTCAATACTGAGGTCCTCTATATATCCTTCATTATTTTATCTAAAAAATAAATTATCTACATTAAAAAAATTATAGATAGTCTTCTAGTAAAAGACAATAATATTTTGAAATTATATTTCTATTTAATTATTACATTAATTCTCTTAAAAATTTTAATAACTAATTCAAACTCTAACCTAACCTTCAACTATCTTTAAAATCAAACATTTAAATAAATAAAAAAATCATAATACAACATTCTTATAGTTAAAATAAATGTGTGCCTTATATATATGGATTGATACATTATAAACTAAACAAGTTTAAATATTAAATTGATATGGGACCCATTGAACCTATTGCACTTTACACTCCTTCCTCATTACATTATTTATGTTCTTACATTTGTAATATTTAATAATATTTAATATATAAAATTAATTAGACAATCTTATGTAAATGTTAAAAGTGAAATTATTGTGAACCCATGTAAAATGAAGGTCAAAGAGTGTTGTTAGGCCTACCTTTTTAGGAAACTAATTGATTCTCTAGATTATCACTCACCACTCTACCCCTTTTTTTTTAGAAAAGTATCATTTGGTTGTCATTTTTTATTTAAAAAAAAATAGTTCATTGAAGCATGTCTCACCTTCTCCCTCATTTATTGAGAGAAAATGTCAATGTCACATTAAATCATTATACGAAACAACAAAATATAAGATCCAAGAAAATTATTCATGACACAAAACCATAGACTATAAAATGATACAAGATGACAAAACTAGTGTCATTGGACAATAGATTTTATGGTCCTAGAGGTAAACTTATTAATGTAGAAGAGAGATCTTGTTTCAACAAGTTTTTTTTGTTGAAAATTTGAATCTTTAACCCTTAAAAGTAAAAATTTGGGTGTATTATCTTCATTGAGGATAGAAATACAATTTTAAAAACATAATTTTTATCATCATGTAAATAGTTAAAATGTTAATTTTTTACCCTCAAACAAATATTCTACACATTCTACACTAACTAATGTTCTTCCTCCTTAAATAAAAGACAAAAATTTAAAATTACATTGAGTCATTATATATGAAACAACAAAAATATAGGATCCAAGAAAATTATTCATGACACAAGACTATAGACTATAAAATGGTACATGATGACAAGTAATCGTTATCCATTGGGAAGTAAAGTCTATGATTTCAATTGTAGATTCATTAATGTGGAATAGAGATCATTATTTCACTAAGTTTTCAAAGTTGAAAAATAGAATCTAGGACTCATAGTGTTCAAAAAAATATAATTCACATGCAATGAATAGAAAAAATAACAACTTTTTCATCCTTATGTAAATAGTCAACTCATTCTTTTTCACTTTTGACACATATAGTTTGCACATTCTATGTTAATTAGAATAAAAAGCATGATGGCTTGTCACACATGTAACCTTCTTTTCTCTTTTTGACCTCCTTATTGACTAATTGTGGGTGCATGTATGAATATTGTTAATCAACAAACCATTTTATTTGGACTAATATTAAAACCAAATATCTTGATTGTTTAAGACCTCTAGATTTTTTAATTTATGTCACAATCTTAATCACTCTAAACGTTAAGCACTACTTATTTCAAATCACTCTTATTTTAAGTCTACTTTTTTCAATTTTTTCATATTGTAAAATAAATTTTATGTTATCCATTATAATACTAGAGGTAACCAAATATAACTAATCAACTTGTTTGTACTTTTTCTCTATAATAGAGGTAACCAAATTTAGCCAATCAACTTGTTTGTACTTTTTCTCTATAATAGAGGTAACCACATGCAACTAATCAACTTTTTTGTATGTTTTCTCTAGTTTCTTGTAAGATTAGATCATACAAGGTAAACATATCATATTGAAAAAATAAAGTTATACTAAACATTATACTATTCCAATAAATAAAAATCAGATTATAGCAAATATTATATTGAATGTAGTTTATTTATCCCTTGTACATACATACATATGTTCTCTATTTCTACATTTGTATTATTAATTCTATATCCCACCTGTCTATAAAATTATTACCTCTCTAAATTTATTGTAAAAATAGTCCTGAGAACCAATCTCACTTTCGTATGTATAAAACAATATAATTTTTGATAAAACTATTTTCTTAAAAACAAAAGATCATAAATTCAAATCATTTGATTAAAATACACTATAAAAAATTATAAAACTTAGACAAACAAAATAAATATTATTAAAGAACCAAATATTTTACTTTCAATCATTTTTTCCTCCTACTAAGAGATAGGGAGATCTTTATATGTCACAATCTTCCCACCTTACTGTAAGTACTATTCATTTATATTGCCCTTGAACAAATATTTACATTACCCAACTTAACAAAATTAAGGTAACATAGTTTTACTGATTCTTTGCATCTTGGTAATCCTACATTTACATTATAGATTACTATGCCGACAAGTAAGCAACCTTTAGACACATATTTGGTCGAAATGTTTGGACTATCAATACTGTCTTTTCCAACAGCTGACGTTTGTTAGGTCAAAATCATTTAGTCTGTCCAAGTTTCAAATTGACTTAGAAAGCAAGCTTTCTGAATCTTACCTAACTATCTGGGCTGACCCTTCACATAACCACAAGACCCAACCACAATAGAAACAATAAATTTTGGTTGTGTGATGGTGCACTGAATACTTTTCTTTAGATTTTAGTTTTTGTTGTTATTTGAGATTTTAAGATTCATTGTATTTTCTGTGCTTCTGGTAAACCCAAAGATTTTAAACCTATCCTACAATCTTAACCATTAAAAACAGACACTGGACTCATACATTACTTGAAAATCCCTACCAGATAATTACTCACAAACTGTACCAACCTTAGAGGAATCACCCAAGCCTTGAGAAAGAATAAAAAATCAATATTTTCATCTTAGGACTCTTGGCATCGTCTAGAAACAATCAGCAGCAGTTTAAAATTTGTTTTTTTTTCCATTTTTTTCATTTGAAAGTTTGAAACTATGAGTATGAATGATGAAATTTCAAATATTCAGTGTTTGAAGATCATATAACATGTGTAATATTTGAATTATGACGAATTGATAATCAAATTAGGTTCTTATGTTCTCTAACTGCATTAATTTTTGTTTTATTTTTTTGTAAAACTACGGTTTTTTCTTTGCCGAGTCCTAGCCAATTTTTTTGTCCAGTCAGGAGTCCCAAGTCCGAATCCTATTTTGAGCTGCCCAGTCCGCACCAAATCGAATCCTCAAACTATGATAATTTGAATTTAATTGAAATAATTGATCAAAAATCATTCATATTTACATGTGCATGCACAACTGAATCAGTAAACTATTTGAGTTCAAAGTGAGAGGTTGCAAGATCATTTCCTTTTGCAAAGCCAACACCACAACTTGCCATCTGTTTACATGACTACACTTTGAACTGACAGTTGAAAACTTTTACAACCCATCTAAATTTGTTTTTCTTTACACTTTTCATCATCTGAGAGGCAGGTATATACAGAATACAGTAATTTGTCACTTGTCATGATTGTTATATTATATAATTATGCTTAAACAATCTTTTATTAATAAAATAAAATTAGGCATTGGTTAAAGCATTGGAAAAAGATGAAGACAACTTGGCTGTTATACATTTGAGGGCAAACACCTTTTTAAGATGTATAAAAATAAATATCATTTCTGAGAGATTAAAAGCATATACAAATCATGTAATCTATTAATTTAAATAATTGAGAAAATATATAAATGGAGACAAATCTTTATGTCATTGAAGAAGAAAAATTAAAGTTATGATAGGAGATGTGATATTATCTTGTATAAAAGTGGGAGGTGAAATATATATATTCATTACAACTTTTGTTTAATTTTGAGTGTATTTTGATGAAATGTCTATACAATTACATATTTGAATATGTGTATCAAGATGGGGGAGTAAAAAGTGACTAAACATGCAATTTAAAGTATAGCAGGTGTGCATTTTAAAAAGTGTGTATGAGTAATAATTTGATTATCTTATAATAAAGATAGTTGACCTTTTAAACCAATTAAATCCCTCTATTAGACTTGGAGCAAATTTGAGTTTTTAAACTTGAGAGTTGAATTGGCAATTCAATACCTAAATATGTGTTTACAAAAAAAAAAGCAATGCTGAACTTCATCCTTGTTAGATTTACATGGTTTAAATTGAAATTACATAAAGTCATCATCAAAATATTGGTCTACTTCTAACTTTCTAATCATATATATTTTTTATATATTTGAACAAATTGAGATGCTTGTTATGATTTACTTTTAGCCATGTCTTTGTATTCCTCAAATACATATGTATTGCTTTAAAAATGGTCTATTTATCTAAATTTGAAAAAATATAAGGTTGTTCTATGATTTATTCTATGCATGGTAAAGTTATATTTTTTTATTATATTTATTTAAAGGTATATGACATACACACTTAATGATACAATTTTCAGTATGCACCACTTCGAAAAATCATACAAAAAAATAATAATAACAATATATAACTTGCAGCACTAGCTCTTAGCTATTTTCTACCAATTAGTTTTTTATTAAAAAAAAAAACATAGAAAAAAGTGTGGCACACATGGAACACTATATTACATTTCAGGGATAAAAATAGTAACATTTTTGTGTGCACTCAATGCTTGACCTGCTTAATATTAACAATTGTTTAAAGTCTTAATAGTTTAGAAAATAGATTTAGAATACTACTTGTTTTCATCACATCTTCAAACTTTAAGTGTAAGTATCTCAAATTCCTCATCTAACTTCAAATTTTGCTGATTTCAAGAAAAAAAGTGGTCACTTTGGACTCCCGTTTCATTCCCCATTTCTCTGCACTACCAATCAACAAATGGTACACTCTTGTACAAAGTTGGATTCATTCCCTTATCTTTCACCTATTTCTATTTACACATACATTCATACATTCAATCTTATCTTAAATCATTTTTTGCACTCTACTATACATTCACCATTATCAATCATTTATTGTGTCTATCCTTGCACTCACATCCATATATTTATTTCCTACCTTGAGATTTGCACCTCCTTGTCCTAAGTCAATTTCATGGAACTCAGGTTTGACCTCATGCCAAACAAGATTGGCCTTTGAATTTCAAAATTTTAATTCATTTTTTATTGAGTTCCACTTATTTCACTAGCTATTGTGAGCCAACTTGGTATGCATTTACATTATTTATTGTTGTTTTAGTATTTAAAGGCATCTAATGTACATTCAATTCATAAATGGGAAGATCAATTTCAAGGAGAACCATCCTAGGAACATGTCAATTTTGAGCATTAAAAGGAACTGTAATTTGCATTAAAATCATCTAGGACACTTGCATTTGTGAAAGTGTTATCTTCAATATTCAATGACAATCTTAAAATTCAACCTAATCAAGGGAGTTGACCTAGTAGAATTTGACCCTTGCAATTTGGCAACCTCCTCAAGGTATTTTTCAATACCACTAGTCCTTACACATTAGCACAAATCTAAGATATGAGCAACATAGCTTTTAGTAGTCCATAGTTAGCTAGATAGTTCCAATGGGCTACAAGACAATCATATATGTCAAATCATTTCTATGAAGCACGATATTGATCATATAAACCATGAATTTGACTTGCAAGTTTTATGATTATTTAGAACTTTGGACATTCCTCACATTGTGAGCAATAATTTTTGTACCATCAATAAGTGGAATCTATACAAAATCAATATTTTATTCTTCACCATAATTCCTAAAGCTAAATACCAAATCCTTCTCATTTAATTTCCAATATTTATTGTGTTTTTACTCTTTTCAATTAATTCTTAATATAAATTAATTTATATGTAATTTATGCACATATATTTAATAAGCCTAATTTAATAAACATTAAGGATTTTGATATCTTACCATAAGAAAGCAAAATGATTAGACATAATGGTTTGAAGCGTTTATACAGCTTTTTATTTACGTTTAACCAAACAAATAGAAACTTAAATTAAGAACATCTTAGAGAACTAAAATAACATTGATACATTGAGACAACTTAGAAATGATTAAATATGTATGTTTTGGAGTGAAAGCCATGGATATGATGAAACTGGCCTAAAAAAAATTGTTGTTTTCTAGGTTTTGTTTAAGGAAAATTCTATTCTAATATATTGGGTGAAAATTGTTGTTTTCTAGGTTTTGTTTAAGGAAAATTCTATTCTAATATATTGGGTGTTTTTGTCTTCTATTTAATCTTGGTAGTTTCTTTGATTTTTTTAAAATGATTTGGTTTGATCTTTCTACTTTGCTGTTCCTCAATATTGTATATTTTATTGATTTAGATTTCTGAATTTAATGATAAATTTGTGAAAAACCTCCTTAAATTTTTCCCTTTTAATAACAGTGGTTACTATTTATAAATCTTTATATAATTCTTTAAAATTCCTAATTAATATATTTATCTTTTTAAAACAAATTTTTTATTTATGATTGCTGGAGAATTGCTGTTAATCAAATTCTAGTTGACATGAACTTGGGATAAAATTTTGCAAACTGGTTGGAACAATGCAACATTGACAAACACAAGTCTTTCAGAGAACTGAAGAATATGAAATAAGAGATCAAAACCAATAAAAAAGATAAATAGGGATAGATTTGGATAAACAGACAGTCAGACTGTGTACGTATTGACCCTAAATGAAATTTTATGTTACAAACATTTTAAACATTTCTTTTGAAATTGTAAAAGGATCTACACCACTGGAAAAAGAAATCACAGGCTACTTCATGAAATCTTAGATAAAAATTAGGATAAAACTTTCAGAAATACAGTGCAAAACCAGACAATGATATAGACAATCTTCCAAGGAAGCAAAATATAGAACTTTTACTAAGGTTCAATAACCCAGTTTGGCTATAGATGGTTATAAACATGGTGGAGAAGCCAACAGAAGGAATTCTGAATATCATGAGAGCTCTGCTTAAAAATAATATGGGTAATATATACACACATACGATCTGCATTATTTGAAAGGAAACAAATAAAATACTGTTCTCACATATTGCCGTGGGAGTAAGGAAGATAAGCCACTTACATTTTTCACATTGTTGATGAAAGCAAGTCAGAATAGATCTCTGGCTTTGCAGCATAGTGGATCTGATAATTACAAACAGTAGAAGCTGGTACTATAACAGTAATTATTGAGGAAAACACCTGGAGAAGTTGGCAAAAACATGGGGACAGAAAAGAAGATGGTACCGTTGTAGCATTGCAGACAATGGATTTTTTTCCTTTGGACCAGATTTTCCATGCAGGGCATAGGATTCCATGAATTCTAGTCCTAAACTTGAGTATTTCAGGGCATCCTTAGAGCAGACATAGGCTTGATATTGAATTCAATCTCTAACAATCAATACACAAAGAGTATATATACTGTATGTGATGAGTATATCATTAGAGAGTTTGTCTAGATTGCTGACTACCATTATTTGCAAGGGATTGCATGACTTCTACCTGAGTTCTGAGGGAGATGATATAGTCTGCTGCTTCTCTCAATAGACAGCAACTGTCCATGGATTCCCCACCAGGAATAAGTCTCTTGAGCAGCTTGGTTCTCTGGGATACCAGACTCCTTGCAAGTTGATAGGGAGAAGGCCTCTCCTTCATTGGATATGTCTTTACATCAGCCATGGCCTTCATCATATTCCTTCTCTTCATGGATGATCTTTTCATTGCTCTCCTCCTGCTAGCCATTAGCTTCTGCATGTGGGTACCAGAGCGGCATTGAATGTTCTCATCTTTTTTCAATTTCATGTCTCTGACAGTCCTCTTACCTATAATCCTCTGCAAGAGGGACTTATCCTTGTTAAGCTTAGATATTTTTGATATCAAAGCATGGCTCCAGAGACTCCCATTGGATGTGAGGGCCAGTGATATGTCTGCTGCAAGCTTGATTCTCTTTCTCCTCTTCAGTAAGCTCAACTCTTTGTTGTTACTAATTCTATCAATGCTACCCAGTGCCCTCAGCAGCCTTGCCATGTATTTCTGCCTGAAAGAACTTGGTGGGATATTCATTTCTTCTGACAAAGTGCCTGAGATATCTAAAAAACAGGTATACGGTTACCCAAACAGAGAAATCCCAGATTGCTGCACTCTGGTACAAGCTAATCAAAGAAAACAAATGGCATAATGATGTATTGCTGCAGGACTGGACTTAACCTAAACTGTTTTTGATTGATCCTTCTGTGCCTTAACCTAGAAGCAAGACCTTAAAATCCTCCTCAAGGTCACACAGAATCTGCAAAACTGCAATCCCAAAACCACAGAAGAAACAAACATAATCATCAAAACAAACACAAATCTAGATCATGGTTGTACTCCTAGGAGACTCCATGAAACCCACACAAATTATTCAGCCATATACAAATGAAAAACTGATGAAATATATTTGCAAGAGACCTCAGCTTATATGGATACGTATACACATATACTTATATATATATACCTGATATTGCCTCTTTAGTTTACAAGTACTGTGCCTAAAATCTATATTGAGAAGGGTGATGGTTTGGCTGAGCCCTATAAAATGAAAATGGCAGAAAGTACAGACATAAATTTCTTTCCTAGGCCTGCAAACATGGCCTGACATTCAGCAATATGTCATACATGATGAAAGCATAGGTGAAGGAAATAGGGAGAACATTAATAAAGATAATGGTATTAAAAAACAATCAATTTGTGGGTAAGTGGAAAGTGGGCCCTTCTCTAGCGACATGCCACATGGTTGCACATGCATGCATGACCCACATTACCCCTACCTTTACACCCACCCATATTAATATTTTCAACAGTGTTAATGCTTCTCATGCCACCCACTTGTAAATATCAACACTGTTAATGTTTCTCATGCCACCCACTTGTAAAAGTGGAGTGCACCCATGTTATAAATTAGTATTAAAGGCTGGTTATTGCCTAATAGAGCCTGATCATAGGGCCTATTTAGGGTGCAAGGATAGAAATCTGATGGGACCTTGGGTTTTTTACCATTATCTTTTTGCTCTGTACTGAAAACATATATCCCAATTTGATTGAATCCTTACCCATAGTTTCACTTCTGTGATTTCAACCATACTAAATATGAAATGTCGGTATCCTACTTTAGTTTCACAAGTCAAGTCAATTATCTTGCATGTGCTCATATTCATTCTCTTCCACATATGAGATTCCAAGATAAAATCACATCTCTTTATCACTTCAAAGTCTATGAGGTTTCATTAGATTACTATTTTTCCTGGTGATAATCATTTACACATATTTTTCATTTGATGACCTTGTGGCACAAGTGTCTTAATTACACTTTGCATTTATAACAACTTGCTGCACATTTCAAGCTCATTCATTATTCATCCCCGTGACCCACAAATCAATTTACATGTTGCTTTATATCTTTTGTTGGCATTGACATATTTTTTTAAACAGAAAGACACCCATTTTTTTATGTCCAGTTTGTGACTATGATTCTCATTGCCACTAAAACCGGAAGTTCATGTTTCCAAGCAACCATTTCTTAGTTAAATAAATATCTTTTTGCCTATGCTACCTATACTATTCATGGAGTAGTTGGCTTTCTTGGTTGTTATAAACTACTAATTTTCCTTCCACCTCCTAATGGTAAAGGCTAGCTGGATTTCTTTTTTAATCTATGAATAAGGTTCTATATTAGAATTAATAAATTTTAAAAGTGAGTGATGTAATAATTTAAAACAAAAAAATATTTGTTCAATTTTACGTATCTTTGATGAATAAGCACACTTGAGATGGAGTAGTACTGGGATGGGTGATCTCTCGGGAAGGCCCAATGCTTCACCTTGTGAGCATCACCTAGATGCAATGAGTGCTAAGTGGATCATTCATTATCATGAGAGATGGGTTCTTGTGAACCACTACTCATGAAACATGGGTCAATGAGTTTGACTCATAAAACTACATGGTTGAATCGTGATAGCAATATATATAAAAAAAACAATAATGTATAATTTTTGTATTAATTTATATAAAAGAAATATAATACATTAGGTCACAAAAAAATATAGATAGAATGGAAACACAACCGAATAATTTCTAAATTTTGAAAGTGAAGGATGTAATAATTTCTTTCATTCCTTCAAATTATCTATGCATAATATGTCTTTGTATACTTTTGTAATTGAATGTTCAATATTTTTTTTGTTGAGTTTTTGATATATATGGCTCATATATATTACTATGTACTTTTTTCTAATTTTATACCTAACTTATTATTCTATTAATGGCATTTGACCATTAGGTTTGTGAGAGTTCTTTGAATGCTAAGATCTCAACGCCATCTTCAATTTCCTTTAAGGACAAGTCCTTGTTTGAATCCTCAAATGCCCAATCTAGTGACAATGATGTTTTCATGAGCACTACTATTATTACCAATACTATTGAGCATAAGGTTGAATCATAAATTATCTTTTTGCACATGAGCTTGCTATTTTAGTTTAAAGGTGAATAGTCCTAAAAATTTAGTTCAAGTTGCATATAAGAATATAAAATACTACATGTATTGTTTAAACTAGTACACATATTTACTTCATTTAAGATTTAACAAAATATGAAATATGGTAAATGAATTATTATGCTAACTAAACAACAACAAATTTAGGTTTTATCCAAAATATTAGTTAAGCTATTGAAATTACAATGAAGGTTAAGAAAAAAGTCCCTAATTCACTAATTGAAGCTAAAGAAGGTAGACTAATACAAAAGAAGACTAGGACAATAAGGTTTAGAAGATCATGAGTAGGCTTTAAATAGGAAAGTAGGAAATGTCAAGGTGTCAACCTATGAAGAGTGATCACAATTGTACAAATAGATTTGAGATCAAGGTCATGAAACACAACATTTGGACTTGAAATATAAGAATTCTTGTAGTTTTAATCTAGTGTAGTAGTGATTGTCCTTTCATGGTGGAGAGTGTATTAGAGCCATAGCAACCTTGTCATTCCATTCTTTGAAATGTATATAATTGGTGTGTATTACTCATTTTATTGTCACTAGGATTATAGATTATAGAGATATTATTCCAAGTTAAAGATGTATTGTGGCAAAAATATGTACAAAGGACAAGACAAAATGTATTACCTAGATGCAGGATAATACTTCAATTACTCCCTTGAGTGATCTAGTTTAACCTCAACAAAAAAGACTAGAAATTTGGGAGGTGTCTATCGCCCTATGTGCAAAGGTGTTGGATAATAAGAACTCTAAAGACTTCTACAATGTGTGATGTGCTTATGGTGTATGAAAGGAAGAAAGGGTTGACAATTTTTTTTAGTATGCCAAGGGTTTTTAGAACGGATAGGAATCCAAGGCTATATGGTTTTTAGTTGTGAAAAGAATATATAAAAAATATAGAGGCCATTGAGGAAGAAAGCTTCAAAATAGTTCATAGGAAGAATATACAAAATATCAAAATATAAGGAAAAGTAATGATAAGTTCTATATGGATGAAAAATATATATAATTTGGATCATTGCATTCATGGGACATGAACCACCATCATTGTGGTAAAATAATATGAGATAATCAAGAATAGAAGGATCACATGCCATAAAATTTGAAAATACATTTAAATCCTTGATGATTTTGAATGGATGACAATTATTCCTAAGGCTTGATGACAATCCATGACTAAGACATGAAAATGAAAATCCACACAAGGATGGATCTAAAGTGATAATAAATTAAGGGCTAATCCATAAGTAATGTAGTGTATACATAAGAAGAAATTAAATTTGAAAAATATTAGGAAAAAAATAATCAAATCTAAAGTTTGAAAAAGAAAAGGATGACTAGATGAAAAATCTAAGTGGCATTGGATCAAGTGGGTTCACCAAAATGTATGGAAATAAATTAACCCTGCAATTAATTTAGATGATATTAAAATAATATATATTAGATCCTAAATCAATTTGAATGAGAACTAAAATTTCTAAATAAACTAAGAAGCTAAGTAATCTAAGATAAATATTGATTAGAATAATAGAGAAGAGATATATATTTCTTGGGATTCGTCCTATTTTCTATGTTGGTTTCTTTGAGGTGATATGATGACTTCAAAAAAATTATAAATTATAACTACTATTTAATTTGTGTTCAAAGGCCTTTGAAAAATTAACTATATGTTCTTTAACTTGTTTGGTACTATATCTCATTTTTGGTTCATATGATTGATTCCTTTCTTTGGTACACTTATATCCACTATAGACTTTTAGATTCTTGACTAGTAAAATTTGTTCACCAATGCCTATACCTACTTTTGAGAAATGTTCATTCTAATCAAAGCAATGTTTGGTGTCTTTTATGTACAAAATGAAATGTGCTTGACTTTGTTGATGATGTTGGTCCTTGGCTTATATTCAACTATAAAGATTCCTTATAGGATTTTTTGTTTGTTTGCAAAGCATATTTTTGTGAAATGTAGTGAGTTTTAGGTATTGTGATATAATATTTATGTGAACTAACATGTGGTGGTGCTATGGAAATTAGTTATGGTGTAGTATATATGATTTATTTACATGTGGGAGTGTTGTGATAGCAATCACAAGTCATCTAGGACAACTCACAAGTGAATATGAATTTATTTTTATAAGAGCATGTTTGGTTATATAGGAGCACTTGCAATAGAACTAGAGATCATGTAGCACAATTTGAGGGAAGGATGATGTTTTGGAAGATAATACAAGGTACCGCAATTATTTAAAATTTAATATATTAGTGGTAGCTATAGTAGAGACATGTGTGTATGTACCAATAGAATAAAGGTTATAACTATTGATTCATAATGTGCATGACTAGTAAAGTGTATTGGATTATTATTCATGTGGTGACATCTATAGTTCATGTCCCCCTTAAGCGCTAACTCTTACATTTACCTAGTTGTTTTATGTTTGGGTTAAAGGTTATAATAAGATAATTGTGATATGATGTAGCTATAGGATGGATGTACCTTGCTAGGTTATACATACTTTAGACGATATCTTTTACTTCAACTATGATCTTCATTGTTGGATTTGATGCTCTACTTGAGTGTGTAGGATATATACGTAGGTGTGGATTGGTATATGATTGAACTTAACCATACTTTAGATTCACTATCTTTTAATATGATATGTGACCTTTCCCATGCTCATTGATTTCAACACTATGATTAGCTATTATATACTGGTATATCCAAACCATGTTTGTGTGCTAAATAATTTTTAGTTAGAGGTGGATTTTGATAATATCTCATTTATGGCTATATGTATGTTATACTTTAGTTATTTTATTATACAAGTATACATGATGTTTTCCTTGAGTGTGCAAGTATAGATTTCTATAATAGTGTTTAATTAGAGAAAATTGATTTGGAAGAATGTGTTAGGTGTTATCTTTCTGATCTCACTTAAATAATAGCTATAAGATGCACCTCATGTGACCCTATGTGCTTAAATTTTGATTTTAGATCCTTGAGTAATATGGAAACCTATAATTGTATCTACATGTAACTTTTATCTAACTTCTATGATTAAATTTATTTAAATAATTTTTGTGGGTCTATTCTATAATGGGAAATGAATTTTATGCTAGTAATTGATTTATATTGTAATTTTATGTTTCTAAAATTTATTTTAATTTCATTGCATGAAATAATGGAATATATTCTTTAGTTAGAAAATCTCTTCATCACATGTTACGCCTAATATTTATATTTACATATATTGTATACATCACCTAAGTTTCAAAGAAAATTAATCATGCATATATGTTTAAAGTTTGAAATATTCAATTAAAAGAAAATGTATTGTTAGCTTAGGGAAAAGAAAGAAGGGATATGGAATGAAATATAAGAAAATAGCTCATTTTAGACAAAAAAAATTAGGGAGGGCAATTGGTTTTAGCATGGAAACCTTGTTGCAAATTATTTTCATATTATTTTCCTTGTACAACTTGTTAGGCATTGAAATAGTGGCTCCTAGTTGGGAGATTTGGGGCATGATAATTCGATTTCTTGCACTCTTCTTCCCTTTGTGTCTTCTCTTCATTCATTTCCCATCATTTTTCATTCATGTGTGAGGGTTTTCACTACACTATCCTTGTGGATTGTACATGGTTAGAAGATTTGGTACAACATTACAAGGAGGTTTCATCCATAAAACACTACCTCTTCTCTTTTGTAGTGTGTATAGTTGAAGGTAAGGGTCTTACCTTCACCCTCCTTTGCATGATTTTTTCTTTATTTTTGCATTATACCCAAGCCCATAATAGGTAGAGGATATGGTAATATTACATAGATTTTATGTCATGAGAGGAACCCTATATTAATATTTTTTGGGTTGTCCCTTGTTGGTTGCTTGAATTTCTTGGAAATTTTGAATTCTTTCCATAATTCTACCAAAATATCTATGAAATGTGTTTGCGAATTCAAAATTGTTTTGTTGAGGTCCTAGGATTTAAAATGGTATGATGGATTATCAATATTTTATGTTTAAAATTTTGGTCAATTCTTATTGGATCATTAAGGTTGTGAGAAGGGATTGCTTGTGCTTTGATATTAAAATAGATTGTATGTGTGTGCCTTGTTTATACCTCATTATGTAATAAAATAACTTGCACAAAAGATGAATATAATATGAAATATTCTATAAATACTTGATAATAGTTGAGAATAGCAAGCCACTTCAAGGGAGAGAACCTCCAAATATCTATAATAAGAACATAATTCACAATATGATGATAAAATAAGACTCACTAGCTCTTTATATATACCCTAAGTTTATACCTAAGATATCACCCAAGCTGAATTAGACGACCACATATAAGACATAGGTTGACATAAATAACTAAATAATAATATAATAATGATAATATGACTTAATTAAGAATTAAGGTAGAGAAAAGTTGACTACTCATAACCCTATGTATACTCTAAGATTAAGGGTGCATCACATTCCATTTCACACACCTTTATGTGTCTTTATTCATGTGTTCATGCATTGGTTGATGAGTGAATATCCCTTATTTATGCCTTTATTAGAAATATTTCATGAGATAGGTGTGAATAGTATTAGTATTACAATTGAGGAAGGCATGCCCTCTAAGATATACCTTTCTTGGTTAAATTTATTTTCATTCTTTATCCATTTGGTTTGCATATTGAATGTGTGCATGTAATTTCACGTTTCTTTGATTAGTGTGTCATGTCCACCTCATTTATGGTTTTCTCGTGGGTGATATTATGATTCAACTTGTGCATGCAATATTGGAATTTTTAAAATCATCATGTGTATTTACATAAAAATTAATATGTGTGATAGGTTTAATGGGTGTTGTAGTCTTGTAAAATTGTACCCCATGGAAATTTCACCTACACTTTTGCATCTACTTTAGTATCCACTCCCTTAGTATTTTTCTAGGCTCATTTCAACCTTTCATCAGCCTTTTCGCCCTCAGGATGCTCAAGACCCCTTTTCAGTAGCTACCTTCTTATGTCAACTTTGTGTTAAACCTTGTGTTTTCCTTGTTCATACTATTTTTTAGCATGATTTATTTGGAAACTAGCGCAGCGTGTGAACGTCTATGCACTGCACTAGCATCCTACAACATTTCAATGTTTAAACTGTCATATTTGAGAATTTTACCACTTTTCACCTACCTTGGTCAATGGAAATAGCTCAAGATTCCTTGTAATGGCTCAAGAACCTTCTTTTGCCTCCTATTCTCTCTTTAAAATCCATATTTTCAATTCATTTGGTCTTCTTCTTGGTATTTTCTCTCTTGTAGATTCTCTCTTTTCTCTCCTTCTCTCAAGCTTACACAAAACCTCTTTATCTCAAGCTCTCACAATGTTCTCCACAACTCTCTTTGCTCTCGCAGCTATCTCTTTCTCTCTCCCTCTCTGGCTTCATCAAGCCTTGTAGGTAATATATATTTCTTGTCTTATGTATTTGAGCATCTTGAGATTTCTCACATGCCTCATCTATGCATTTTATCTTCTTGTCTATTTATCTGTCCATCTATCTATCTATCTGGTTGTTTGTGGAGGTGGAAACACTGAAATAGGGGTTTGACTGAGGCAAGCCCCTGAATAGCCCAACATTTTCTCTCGGTCTTATGTGTGTAGGTATTGAATACATTTATTTTCCAAAGGATTCATTTCTTGGTCGGTTGTAAGTGCTTTCCTTCTCTTCATTCATTTCATCATCTACATTTTATTTAATCTACATTTTACTTAGTTTACTTTACTTTATTTTAGTTTTTTATACTCTATTATTTTCTTGCATTTCAAGAGTTCTTAGCAATCAGATTGTTAGTAGTCATTTTATTATTTTTTGTGATAGTCTCAGTTTTTGGTGTGTACGAGACGCTAGCACACCATTGGGACATGCACATGCTACACTATAGTCCTTGGGCCACACTACCGTCCTATGCTGAAACCTTGTCAGTTTGTCCAAAAGACCTTTGTGACCTACTCTTTCTATTTTTGGAACTCTCATCATTTTTTTCTATCACTTGAGCTTTGTTCCTTGAGGTAGTTGAAGACCATTTTCATCTCATAGACATTTCTTTGTCCTAGAGGCTTCTAGGAGCAACAAATCTCCTCCTCTATAGGTCTATACATGGGTGGTGCTAGTAGGTCCTCATATATATATGCTTTGTGACCCATTTATTGATGTGATTAGCCTATGTATGCAAAAATTAAAGGTTGGTCTTCTCTAGGCATGTGTTTGGAATCCACATATGTGGTTTGGATGATACATGCACACTCAACCCTCTTTCTATTTTATATATTGAGTTGAACAATTAATTTGAGCTTGTGATCTCTTGGTTTATGTGTAGTTTGTTTTCTTTTCTTGATTTCAAAGGTATATGTATCTTTTTCCTTGTATTTTATTTCAAGTTCTTTCTTTATGGTGTTGGGTGTTCTCCTCAAGTATGTTACTTAGTGTGATATTTTCATAAGGTATTTGGTAGGTGTATTCTTTGAATAGTGGTTGTAGTTCATCTTGATTATTTCTTGATGAGTCTCTATAAGTGTGGTGGTGTTCAATGTTTGTCTAACCTTGTGTGTAGTTATGAGTGTTTTGAAACACTCAAATTGGTTGTCTCCTAGTTTAGAAAGGTATCCCTAAGGGTTCCACATGGTTGGTTTTCATATGGTTGGGTTTCATTAAACCATCACTAGGGAAGCTTGTAGATTCTTGGAGCATATTGGGAAGCATGTAAGGAATTTGGTCATCCATTATTTAGTATTATGATGTTTTATTGACTTTTATAAATATATTAAGTTAGGAAATTTAATGATCTTATTTGTAAAATTTATATGTTGTTAGTATATAATGGTGTGTTGTACTAATTTTCACCCTTTGAGTTGCTAAAATTTAATATTTATTATGTTGTGTTTGACCCCAAATTTAGATTTGGTATAACTATCATAATGGTCTATATATCATGTTCATTTACATTAGGAAATTTGATTCATAAGCATACTTTTCTTATTTATTAGACATAATCTTATCATGGTCCTATTAGGCACTCATACCCCTTTTATAAGTTTGAATGTTGTTATGATGTTTGGTAGTGTTCTATCATCTATTTATCCATTCCCATGTGAACTTGCCATTTTCTTGTATGGCATGTTCTTGAAAAAATGGATTATATTTTGAAAGGGATTGGACCACCTTCTAAGACATTTCGGAAATTTATTTTTGGTTAATGTTAGCCTCCACATGTTCCTAAGTACTTGGTCTAGGCCATTTTTAAACAAAATGCAAAACGGGGGAGTTATGCCTTGTTGAAATATAGTTGAAAGATCAAGTTTTCCCTACCTTGTGAATTATTTTTAAAATAGTTAGAGTTATAGGATGTGACTTCAACCCAAATTTTGAGTTAAAGACATGAAAATGACTAAACTTGGCTTGAATTTTAGGTGTTTCACAATGCACTTTAGACCTCAAATTATGAAATGGAATAGGGATTGCACTTCAACCTCTAAATTTTCTTCTTAAAGGGTTTTAGACTTGCATTAGGAAATTGATTGAGTTGTAATTTATAGTTTTGACTCTAAAGTCCATAATGCACTTTTCTAGTAAACCTTCAAAGGCCAAGATATATGTCCATTAGGTTTAGGCTTCTCTTAGCATTTTCAAAAAATATAATTCATTTCCCAAATTCCAAAGTTTGAAGACCAATTTATAGTCCCTTTGATACTCGACATTTGATGTAATACCCCTCCTCTTACTGTTTGGATTTATTATTTTTTCTATGCGTTCGTTTGCTACTTGTGACTATGATAGTACTGTTATTGTTGATTTGGTTTGTTAGATGTTAGATGATGTTGTTATTTCATTATGGACATGATTATTTCATATGAAATTATGGTTGGTTATATTAGTTGATTTTCAGAATTAGATTATGATGCAGTGATTTAATTAAATATTTTATGAGATGATTGTTAGTTAGAAATGTTAATTGTTGGTTATATTATAATTGTTAGAATAGGTGTGATGAAGGACAATATAGCATCACTCGTCCGTGAGTGCCCTACTATGTTGCGATTCCTCCTCACAATGCAGTGCTTTGATTTAATGTTTCAATTTTATATATATATATGTATGCACATGTACACGACTTCATTTTTATGCAGGTATTGCAGGTACAAGTCTTGATTCCACCTGCTTCGGCAGGACAGGGCGAGCACCAATAGCCCAACGGTTAAATGTTGAAACAGAGGTGACGATGAAGTCATCCCATCCCATGATGTCAGACCGTCTTGTTTGATTGGTATTGTTCATTTTTGTAATTGTCGTCATTTGTGGTTTGTGTTTTGTGTTTTGTCGTATTTTGATTAATGTTGGTACTTTATATGTTGTGGTGTATTCGATTTAAATGATGGAAATAATTATTTATTTTAATGTTAGATTAAATTGTATTTAAATATTTAAATGATTTATTTATTTTTAAAAGTCATGAGTTTTATTGTGTGATAATTATAATATTAAATTGTGTGTTATTTATTTTAATTAATCATCTTGTTGAGGATAATGAGTATAATTATATTCATTTTTGTTTATTTGTAAAAGTTTGATAATTATTTGAAAGAAAAAAAAATGTGTTAGTAGATATATATTTTATGTTTATATATATATGTAAATATATATATTATATTTATGCAATAAATTGTATTTATAATAGTTTGCAAGTTTAGAATTTATTGACTGGGACTTATTTGTGAAAATTGTAAAGTTGGATTTTATGGGTTATTAAATGAAACAAATTATGTATGATGGTGAAATTGTTATTGTATGTTTTAATTTCAATGGTTTCTCGAGTTTCCTTGGTTGGAGGCTTTAATGTATTTTTAGATAGTTATCGGATGTTCTTTGTTAAGGATTAAATATTTTGACGTAGGATTATTAACTTCTTGTGTTCTTTATATCGATTCAAAATTGAAGTGTTTATGTAATTGAGTGAATTGTTTTCCTTAAACTATGAAATCGTATGGTCTCATTATTGTTTTCCATTTAAATGATTGTAAACTTTACTCGTCGATGTGGGAACCGTTGTTGTTTGTGAAACCTTGTTCCAGAGGCTTGTTTATTTTAGAATGTTTATTTTTGTCTTGATTATGTTTTTGGAGTTGAAACTTAATGATTTATGCTTGGAAGGGTTGAACGGTTCGTTAAGACTTTTGGTTATGAATTATTGTGAGAGGGTTAATGCCTCGCATGTTCTTGTTGTGGTAATATGCTTTTTATGTTATAGTTCAACCCTTGCCTGTTTTTGATTTATGTTAAGGATCATAGGGAGAGTGGCTCTTCGTGGGCGTCGGCGCCTCAGAAGGAGGAAGAGCTCAGGGGAACCCACGTAAGAGTAGTTAAACAAGTGATAACCTAAAAAAATAGAATTTAGGGGGATGGGTAGTAAAGCACACAAGATAATAAACATTGGATTCCTCGTCTATGCATTAGGGCTATCATAGACTAATGATAGACTGAGTAGGCCGTGGTCGGAAAAGTCACAACCTCGTCTTCATGAGAGGTTATTGACTCCACATGAGCTACCCTATGGTGCCAGTGCCTAAAGTAGGAGGAAGGGCTAGGGGATCCATAGATGGGTGTCAGCGCCTCAGTTGGAGGAAGTGCCAAGGGATCCCATGAGAGCTATGCGATGACACTCTCCACTAGACACCCTTGTGCTTTGTTTGTAGTTGCCTCTGGATATTGTAATCTTTATGTTGTTTTTGATTCTTGTGAATTTGGTTTATGATTGCTATTAGTTACTTGTATAATTGGTGATACTTTGTTTAATTGTGATGAGTTCATAGTTTTAACTTGTGTGATTTTGTGATCGTTGATGGTTGTTTATTGTATGCCTTGAGTTGTACTATGTGGTTGTTGAGTCGGTATGGAATTCATGGTCGGGTTCTCTTCCTCGTCACCTTGGAGCACGGGGGGTGAGTTACTTGTAATTCACATGGTTGGGTGGAACGTGCTCCGCACCCATTGGGTTCCCCATCAACACCTTGTCTTCTCAGCATATCCGCAGTTGGAGCTGTACCATTATTCACTTTGTATTTCAGATTTCATTGTTCTTGTATCAATCCCCATGTTGGGAAATTCAATGTAATTCATTTATCAAGAGATTGTAATGTAACATTAAAACGATGATGTAATAGTTAGGATCATTTGTATCTTTATTAAGAGATTTATTATGGTTGTATTATGTGATGTTTATTATTCTCGCATCATGGTTATTGGATGTATCCTTATTCATGGTTATTATAATATAAATGGTTATGTTGTGATTTTTATCTTTATTTTTGTTCAGTTGTTGCAATGTAACCTCGCGTGCCCCAGAGAACTAAGTGTGTTAATGTTATGTAATGTGTTATGTGATTATGGTTTAATGTTATTGAATGATTAATTTAATTGTTTAAAAAAAAAAAATATTTGCATTTGTGTGTGTGTTCTCTGGGGTTTGCACGACGGGCGTTACATTTGACATTCAATAGATGGGTTATCTTCTATATGAAATGTAGACTTCTTATTGAGATCTAATTTCTAAAGCCAAAGATGGAATTATTTAGAGGTTAAAGTTTAGATTAGGTTGGGTTTCTCATATTAAAATTATTGATCAAGCATTAAATTTAGAGGTACATACTTCATATTAGACTCCAAAGCTTGAGCACTAGAACTTAAAATCTCAATGTTTAATATTTTTTTTTGGTAGGGGTAAAATTATCTCGAATAATTGGTTCACTTGAATTGAATCCCAAGGTGTCCAGTGTAGGTTAGACTCTAAGGTCTGAAAGGGCTTGTTTGGTTGTTGTTTATGGTTTAGACTATGAATTCTAAGGTCTTATGATCTTAACCCATAAATATAAGTATTTTATGCAAGTTGTTAGATGTATTTAAGGTATCAAAATTCAAGTTAGCATAGGAGCATGCAACTCAAACTCTAAATTTTTAAACAATGTAGATTTTCCTTTGAAGCCCAAATTAGTGTGGACTTGTATCTATCTTCTTTCTTTCCAAGATTTCCTAAGGGCGGTTCAATAATTTAGGTCTAAGTATTTCCTTTGGTATAGGGACCCCAACCTTCCTCTAGATCTCATTTCTTGAGTTAGTCATGACGCTTGAGGCTATGGTGTAGCTAGTATTTTACATTTTTCACAATTTTTAGTGTATTGGTAAGAGTAGAAAGTGTTTTCACTATGCCTTACAACCTTATACATGTAGAATTATAAAATGGAATTCTTTGTATTACATTTTTATCACAATTTTTTTGTCTATTTTTTCCATTAATGTCCTAGGTGAAAGCTTGGGATATCTCAACATCACACTAGATGTTATTTATGGCATGTTGAAATCATACATGATCAAATTAAAGCTTCATGAATTGGTATTCCACATGTTGGTTGGATGGTTAGATGGTTGGTTCTTTTATGAATACATAAATATATACACACATACATTTATATACATATACAAATACATATTGTAGAAGAGGGGGACTGACCACACCAAGGATCTATGTCATGAAGAGTCGAGAACAAAGGGCTACCCTAATCTACCTCAAGTTGGATAAGAGCTTTTAGGTCAATGATAGAGAACGAAGAGCACTCTCAAGTGCTACTGTGACTCTACTAACCCAAGAGATTTGATGGGGCTAAATGAGAAAGTTTTTGGAACCCAATCTATACCTTAGACAACTCTCTACTCGAGGAAAACAGTGTGAGTCAAGGATGATAGCGTGATGCACTGGAGTCTCTCTGGGTCGCTAGCATTCGTACGTCCATAAAGTAAGAAGGCATAGTAAAAGTCACAAAAAGCCTACTAACTACTTAGTGGTTGAGGTTTAAAGCACTAACTGAGATGATAATAAACAAAATAAACAAGATAACTAGAAAAGTGATATAGAAGATGATAAAAGTGAAGGTGATTTAGATCAACTCACAAGAAGTCCAGCTCGCCAGCAAGCTCCACCTAAATGCATACCTATACACAAACAAGAGAGGAAAAATGTTGGGGTTGTATAGAGGTTTGTCGCAGTTAAACCCCTACTTTGGTGTTTCCACCTCCATAGATAGCCAAAAAAGCCATGAGATAGAAAATATGATAAGGAGAGTGAAAAAATAGATACCAAACAATAACAATAACACTATGCTATGTAAATCGGGGTTGGGACCCTAGCTCGGTTGGCTAAATATTTCTTGTTGCAGGAGGTTGGTCACGAGGTCTAGTCTCCCCCACCCCCGTGGTACCGGAGGGCGTTTCGCGCCAGCGCTGCCGGTCACGTTAAAAATTTTACCAAGTGCACTGCAGTTTATAGGGGGTCGTGCTACCTGATTCCTGTAGTCTAATAAAAAAAAACACTATGCTATGTAAATCAAGTGATAATGCTATGGAAATAGAGAAATGAAACAATATCACCTTCTCAATCAAGGTGCCCTCAAGCACATAGAGGAGGATACAAGCTTGGTGAGGTCTATATTGCCGCAAAAATGAAGAAGCAGTTTCGCAAGACACCAAGTCACAACTCTAATGGTAGAAAAAGTGCAGCACGACATAGAGAAGTTGTGTAGAAGCACAAGAATTGTGAGGCAAGATCGAATTAGTGTGTAGAATTGTCCAGAAGAAGGAATGAATGTGAAAGATATGCATTTGAAGAGGATTTAGGAGGGAAAGAGCAGTTCTTGGGTTGGTAGGAAGGCATAGAGGCATTACGCTTCATCGCCAATGGAGAGCAAAACGTCTTTGTGGATTCCAAAGGTAGGAATCTGTCAGGGATGGCAACGCACCACATAGACATCTGTGCTCTACATGAGCATCCCCAACATAAATTCCCACACCAACACAAAGGAAAAGTTCCAAGTGGATGAATTGCAGATAGGTGATGTGGAATTTCTTAGTCAGGCTTGATTTTCCTAAAGTAGAGGGTGTAAAATGGAAATTTGTGAGAGGGGTGCAAATTCACACCTATACACATACATACATACATATATACATGTGCATACATATACATATGTGTGTGTGTCAATTTATTTAAATCCACCAAAGTTAGACACCTTGATAG
The DNA here is from genome assembly GCA_007258455.2 of Sequoia sempervirens. Taxonomy (NCBI): domain Eukaryota; kingdom Viridiplantae; phylum Streptophyta; class Pinopsida; order Cupressales; family Cupressaceae; genus Sequoia; species Sequoia sempervirens. The sequence continues at coordinate 482,542,448 of VDFB02000015.1, read as the reverse complement.
ACAAGAAATTGTGTATGGTAGATTGAGAAAAAAAAATTGTTGTGTTAAATTTATTTTGATTTTAAATAATATAAATTTGAATATCTATTTTTGGTGGGTTTTCTCTTGAAATGGTTTCCCACATTATTATTTGGTCTTATTTATATGTATTATTCTATTTACTTCTATACCTATTGTTAAATGGGTCTTATAAGTGTTGTTGACTATTTTTTAATTCATAATCTTAATTTACCTTCATGTCATTCCTTGTTTGACCATAAAAAGGGTTAGTATACCCAACATTTGGAATAAGAGAACAAGGTTTTTATTTGGATGGTTACTACTTTATTGGAGTGCAATCCCTAGCATGTGTGGTATAACTCTACAATAATTGGTGTATTATAGTTCATGTCTAACTTGCTAGAAGTGAATACATTTAAATATTTTATGAGAAGATAGAAAATATCTAATCTATGGATAGCATGTTGAGGTAAAAAATTTAGAAATTTAATGGGAAATTTTTGAATAGTGGAAGTTGGTGATAGATGATCTTTTGGTGGAAACATATGAGTGGATTATGATTTCTTTTTTGGCCAAAACCTCAAGTGTGTCTAATGAAAACTAGGTAAAAATATATAATAAATAAATAAGTACAATTCAATTATGTCGATTAGATTCCATGCTAATGAATGTGTCTAATAAGTAGATAAAAAAATTATTGTGGAAGAAGATAGGTACATTAAATCATTCTAATAGTCTAGTTAAAAAATTTGTTTTGAAAAAGAATTTATATTCTTTGAAAATGGGGGAGGGAGGCCTTGTAACTAATCAATGAAAAAAATTAATATGATTTTAATTCAATTATGGTTAATAGGTTTCAATATGGATGAAGGGGGAAAATTTATTATGCTATCATATTCCTTACAAGTTCATGGGAAAACCTTGTAATATATATTAGTAAGAATGTTTTCATTAAAATAGAAATTGTAATTAGTATTTTGATAAATGAAGAAATTAGGAAAATCTCCATGGATTATAGTTCTTCTTATGTGATTGTGGTAAGAGGTAGATCCAAGGAGAAGAAAGGTAAGAAGAAGACCAAATATAATAAGTCTTAGGGTAATGATGAGTCTAAATCTCCATGTAAGTCTAAAGTAGTATTCTATAATTGTTGAACTAAGGGTCACATTAAGAAGAAATGTAAGCCTAAGAATAAAGGTGATTACTTTGATAAGTCATTTTACAATGATGAGTATAGTATGAATGCATTATTTTTTCTAACATTATTGTTGACTATTCCTAGTTGATTGACTCAAGTTCTTATTTTCATAAGACACATCAAAGGGACTAACACTCTATATATACCAAGAGAAAGGGTAGGTTTTAGTTGATGATACCAAATATTCAAATATAGTTAGTTAAGGAAAGGTAAAATTTTCCTTTATGGATGGTAGAGTAGGACATTCTTAGATGTACTACATATATACTAGGTTTTGCTAGACATATGATGTATATATATAAAATGGATGAATTAGGAATTCATGTCACATTTGATGGAAATGATTGCCAATTAGCAAGATATTATTTGGTTCTTGCAAAGAGAGTGCAACATGGTACTCTATATATGCTAGATGCATCAACTATATCCAAGTGTGCTAATATTACTACATGTAAATTAAGGTTATTATAAAATTTAAGGCTGGGACACTAAAGAGAATGAGGTCTAAAAATATTGGTAAATAAAGATATGGTGGAAGGTTTTGCTGACTATATTATTAGTATTGCTTTTTGTGATCATGATGTGTTGGGTAAATAGAATAGAGTGGGTTAAAACTCTAGAAGAACTAAGGATTTTTTGAAAGTGATACATAATTATGTATTTTGTCGTACAGATATCCCATCCATTGATAAGTATTTATACTATTTTCCATTCACTAATGATCATTCTAGGTATATTTGAGTATATTTTATTAGAAATAAATATAACTTGTGTTTCTAAAGTTTAAGGAGTTTAAGGATCTTGTTAAGAATCACATTTATTAGGAAATAAAAGTGCTTGTAAAAAATAATGTCCAGGTGAGTTATTATCTAAGGAATTTGAACTATTCAATAAGCATGTTGGAATTGTGAAGAAAAGGAATACCCCATACACACTATGGTAGAATAGAGTGGCTAAAATATTGAATAAAACTTTTCTTAATCAAGCTAAAAGTATGTTGCATAGAGCTATTCTAGGACAAGATCTTTGGGTTGATGTATTTAGCACTACATGCTACTTGAAAAACATGTCTTCTATTTCCACGCCACAAAATAAGATACCATATGAAATGTGGATTGGTAAGGAACTAGTGATGACATATTTGTTTGTGTTTTTCTTTGAGGGATTTGTTTAAGTGCCTAAGGAAAGGTATTTTCCTTGGATTTTAAGGAAAAAATCATCTTATCATTTATGGCGAGGATTCCATAGGATACAATGTTTAGAATATAAAAACCTTGACGGTTCTCTACTCAAGGTATACTATGTTTAGGGAAATTAGAGATTTTTCCAAGGAAGAACAAACAAAGGAGAATGAGAGGGAGAAGGTGCATTTTGAAATAAAAATTAGAGAAACAAGATTCATATAAAAATGAACAACATAGTGGACATGATATTTTGGGAGAAGAAGAGACAAGGACACATAATAGTGCTATGAAGAATAAAATGATGATGTATATGTGATAGTAAATTCTTTGATGGTAGTTATGATAAGGTCTATAGTATATTAGAGATCACTTGATATGTATAGTACACTAGATATTTGTTGTGTATTTTCTCTTAATTACACTAATAATGAACCAAATCATACATGAGAAGGATCTCACTTACAAATAAAAAAGTATTGAAAGAATTTCATGGATAAGGAGATCATGTTAATGAAGCAATGTAATACTTGGAATTCAATTGATCTACCCAAGGGCAGGAAACCTATTTATTGTGAGAAGATGTTAAAGAATAATTTTTGAAGAAGATAGATCACCTGAGTAGTAAAAGGTGAAATTGGTGGAAAGGTGTTATTCTTAAGATAAGGGAATATACTTTAGTGAAATATTTTCCCTTCTTGCTAAGTTAAGTTCTATTAGGATTTTTGTTATCTATTACTATAGTACTTGATTTTAAAATTGAGCAAATAGATGTTAAGACAAAATTGTTGTATAGAGAATAAGAGGAGGAAATATTCATGGTAAACCCAAGGGATACAAGGTGAAAGTTAAAGAGAAACTAGTTTTTAAAATGATAGATTTTTTTATGGATTAAGGTAGTCCACATTTATATGAAATCAAAATTTTAACACACGTCCTAGAATTAGGTATTAGAAGAAGTGATGTTGATTATTACATGTGTATATTAAAAATAGGTTAATGGTTGGGATTCTAATTAGTATTTTATATGTTAATGATATGTTTACGATTAGAGAAAATAAAGCATTAACTTGGGAACTTAAAACCCATTTTTCTAGTAAGTTTGACATGAAAGACTTAAGAGCTACTATATGTGTAATAGATATGAAAATATGTAGGGATAGGACCAACGAGAAATTGTGGCTAAACCATCTTGAAGTGTTTTTGTAGAGGTTTAGTAGATAGGATAGTAAACTAATGAATTCATCCCTAGTAGTTGGCACAAAACCAAGTATGGAATAATATCCTAAATCATTGAAGGATTTGGTAGACATGAAGAAGGTTCCTAATTCAAGTGAAATGGGAAGGCTCATGTATGTGATAATAATTTTAATACTAGTAATTACCCAAGTCATGGGAGTTCTAAGCAAGTTCATGGAAAACCTATATAAACATTATTAGACACATATTAAGAGAATTTCAAGCACTTGAAGGGAACAATAGATTACAAATTTACTTATCATGGTATTAATATTATGGGAAGAGAGTCGAGTGTACATGGTTTTTATGAATTGGATTGGGCTAGAGATCTTGATAGTTCTAGAGGTATACAAGTATATACGTTTTTATTTTTTTTAGTGTAGTAATGAGTTGGAAGAGAAAGAGACAACATACAATTGCCTTGTCAACTACTAAAGTAGAGTATATGGTTGGAACACATGATTGTAAGGAAGTGATATAACTAGAGATATGAGAAACCATATTGGTTTTAAGAGTCAAAGAGTGGTGAACTATGATTCATAGAGTGTAATTTATTTGGCCAAGAATTTTGTTAACCATGCTAAAACAAAGAATATTGATGTGCATTATTGTATTTTGAGGGAGATAGTTAAGAGGAGGAAATTCTAGTTATAGAAAATTTATACTTAAGTAAATTATGTAGATTTTGTGACAAAACATGTAAGTACTAGAAAATTCATGGGTCATAGGGATGAAATGGGATTATCCCATTCCTAAGCATGATCTTAATCTCTTGGGTTGGAATACCATTCTCTCTTATAGTAAATATCAAGTGATAAGATTGGGACTTTGGTGATGTTCACTTAAGAGAGTCATTGTAGGAAGAGTTTTTTATAGAACACATTCCACTAAACTACAATGAGTTTCAGTTATTAAAATATAACATTGTGTGAACAATCATGTTGTGATGCTATGGCTATAAGTTACAATGCAACATACATGAGTTGTTTACATGTGGGGTGTTGTGATAGAAACCAAGAGGCATATAAATAATAAAATAACAACCTCACATAAGTTTAGTGATTTTTGAAGAATGATTAGTGATGTATGAGCACTTATGAAGAGTAAGGGATTATGCAACATAATCTATGAGTAGGATGATGTTTATAAATATGGAAGAAGGTACCAAAAGAAATTATAAGTGAATTTATATTTGTATAAGATACCACAAGTGAAAAGCTAATAATGGTGTCTATACTGGAGACATGTATATGTACTAACAATGTAAAGGTTGGAGCTATTGATTTATAGTGCACAAAACCTAATGAAAAAGTGTATTAGGTGAGTGCTCATGGTGACATCACACTTGGTGTTATTTATGGTATGTTAACATCATCTATGATCATATTATATAATTGAATTACCCTTTTTATACTATAATACTTAATTTTACGGTCAGAGAGTTGGTTTTTCCCATTAATAAATCGAGATATATATCAATGTTTGTGAATTTTCTAGGGCTAGATAGTTTGATAGACAATATATTTTTTATATTATTAGTGTGAAAAAGTTAAATTGATTTCATAAGGCATGTTGTATATTAAGAATTTAAAATTATCATGTTGTTTTGAACCTATTTTGATTATGAATAATATAACTATGAACATCTTTTGCAAGTGGGTTCTCTCTTGAAAGTTTTTCCCACATAAATATTTGTGTCTTGTGTAATCTTGTGTAGGCCTACTATTAAAATTAACTCTATACCTATTGCTAGATATATTTGGTAAGTGTTTTTGAATACTTTTTGAGTACATAATCTCAAGTTTCCTTAATCCTAGTCTATCAACCAATTGCACTAAAGGTTAAAATATCCAATAGATGGTAGTCAAGATCCATGGTTGATTAAACAAGATTAAAATAGATAAAAAATGAGAATGTTTATGATTGAGTAGACTTTGACTAAGTAAACTTTGTTAGCGTCACTCAAGGACTCAAGCCTCCAAGATCACTTGAAAAACCAAAAATAACCTTTTACAGGAGAGAAAAGCAAGAGCATAAATTTGCAATAATGAATGCGAGATAATATAGCCAATACGCAATATTGAAGATTGCAATTGTATTGAATTTGTACATGAGAGGCCTTTCTTATAAAGGCAATGTGAGAGATAGGATTAGACAAGATAATGACATGTGTCTTATTCCTATGTTATGAGACAACATAACTTGACAAAAAGGTTAAAAATAGAAGATAGGATATGATCTTATCTAGACAACTAAGACTTCTAGAAGATCACCTAGAATCTAAATAAACTGAACATGTGAATAATTTCCCTTGCTAGGAATTAGCTCGATACAAGAAATTTATTCACACCAAAAAACTTAGCTTGAGACTACCACAAATTGAATCTATTCATTTTGAAGGTGTAATTCTATCATGATATTTTGATATTAAATTGACCTAGAATGATAGCTTTAACTACAAGCCCTAGACACACAATAAATTTTTTTGGATCACACACTAATAGATAATGGTTATATTTCATATTGTCATCATCAAAAATAGGATATTTAAAAATTGAAACCAGAGGACTAAATCACACACATGATTCTATCTAAGGAATCCAACTACAAATGTAGTCTAGTCCAAGGAGGTAAAATTCCTATAAAACATATCAATATTAGTTTGATGTGATATATTTAATGTATTAAAGTAAGGAATTTTGATTTAAAATTAACTACTATAGTAAAAGAGCCAACTTAAAATATAATACTATCCCTTTACAACATCCACATAAAATGACAGAAAAATATAAATATAAATATATTTTTTTCTTCTACAATACTCTACAAATGCTTAACTATTTATCTAAATATATTAACCATTAACTCAAAAAAATATACTTAAACCTTTGACTTATTTTTTAAACTATTATTTTTAAATAAAATTACTAAACCATTAACTATTTTTTATGAAAAATAAAGATTAAAAGCTACAAACCCATATTGAGTATACTTATCCAACCATGCTTTCATAGAAGTTTTTCATTGGATTGTGAGATGACATATGTAAAGCTCCCTTGACTTTACACAAGTTGTTGTCAAGTCTTCCTTTATTCCCAATGTTTAGGCATATTATACTTAGAAACCCCAATATCATTCCTAAAGTGGGCTATGAAAACGATAGGGTTATGGTTAAAAAACAATATCACCTAATTTTTCCATAGGTAAGGAATAGTGACCATGCTCTTTACTCATTTGAAACTAGTCTGGTCCTATTTTCTCTAATGGGTCATGTGACAATCTTTTTAGATTACAACTTAAAAGTTTAACAATTTGATATTTTTATATTTAATTTTTATTTATTTTTAATGACAAGGGTATTCCCACGATCTAACCTAATGTTCAAGGGGTGAGTAGAGACAAGACTAGTCCACTGTGGGGACCCAACAGCCCACAAGCCAATCACAACCAGGTAAATCCAGAAGTGGAATCAAACCCGAAACCAATGGAGAGCAAACCCATGGCCCAAACCAACTCCGTTACCCATGCAAACTTTTTATGTTAAAATTTTTACTTTACATAAATATTTTCAAATATAATTTCATTTTACTTTTTCAAAAAAGTAATATGCTAAGGTCTAGCATATTGTAGTATTCCTTCATTTGACATCAAATTTGAAGGCAACATCCATCATTGCATAGGACTTCATGATTGCAAGATGTGGGCAAGGAGCATTGCAAACCATTAAAGCAACACATGGGGAAAGGGAATATTCCAAAGTTCCAATATTTTCTTTCATTTTTCCTTTTCCATGAATGCCATTGATAAAATAAAATTTAAAAAATGGAATAAAGATACCCTTGTGGTCCTCAATGGTTGTAACATTGTAATGCATAACAACCAATGTATGAAGTTCCAATCATGACCACATTAAATAATTGGGAAAATAGAAATTGACGTTAGGCATCTTTAATCTATACGACAAATGCTTCCACAAACCCACAAAATAATAAATATTGATTTACTAATATATTATAATAATAAACAATTGTAGAGTATCTTTCAAGAATTAGTACGTCTTTCTTCACGGGGAGCAAATTTTTAATTCTTTCATTTATAAATAATTTTTGTCTATTTCTATTGTTTACTTGCTAATCATGAGATCGGCCTGCCCTTAATGTGAATTATTTGCCCATAATTAAAATTTATAATTAATAATCATTTAGGGTCCGAATACCTAGCTTTCTATTTTGGATAAATAATCATAGTCACAAATGTTGTTTTTTAAACTTGGAATTAATTGGTTTGACTATGTTTGTATTTGTTTTGGTTTTTTATTAAAGTTTTGCTTTTGGGTATAATTTCATTTCATCTGGTCTTTTTCTTTCTTTTTTTTAATTTTTTTAAAAATATACATAAAAAAGTAATGAAGGGTAAATAAAGAATAATAAATAGATGAATATATTAATGATTAAAATTTAAGGATTTTGTAAATGTTAATGACATTTGGTACAAAAATGATTATTTCTTTCAATTAAAGGTCAAGGTTTGAGGGGTGTCTATTTCATCTAATTTGTTTGGGGTACAATTTTAGCCTTATTCTTTGAGAACTTTAGACTTTTGTACTTAACAAAACTTTTATAATATAAACTATTTGCAAACTACTTAACATGTTTGAAAAACAATCAATAATCATAATATGAATACACATTATATTAAAGTAGGATGATTATGAATCAAATTAATATGAATTGAGATTTTTAAATTTATTTAAATTTTAAGAATGACAATTTATATAAAATAACACTTTAACATTCTAAACAAATAATATAAGAAAATGTAGGCAATAATTTTTATTTAATTATTCATATAAAGCCTTCTTTTAAAAAGTAAACAATGTTTAAAATATTATAAATAATTTATAGATCTTATAATGGGATCCTATAAATTTGTAAGTTCAAATGTAAACCTTTAAGATGCATAATTCTTTTTTTTTATTACTAAATGTAATGTTAGTTTAGTTACAAATATGTTATTTCAATAAAATAAATTAAAAATAAAATATTATCAATAGTTTGTTCATACATACAATGTATGTAAAAGTATAAATCAATAAGATAAAGGAGGAAGAAAGGTGTATTTATTTTTATAGTAATTTGATTAATATGTTGATATATATTAGTATAAAATTGGATAAGATGTTATTGATGTATATAGATGATTATAGAAAAATTGTTGGGAAAAAGAAGGTGTCTCAACCTTTAATTTTTTCATAGCATGTTTAATTATTTAATATGAAAATTATATTTGATAATTATCTCATGATTTTCTTGTGAGTTACAACTTGTAGTTTCTATTTTTGAGGAGGAGTCAAGTTGGAAAGTTGCAATTACAGGTGGAGTTGTGCATGAAGGCAATTTATATTTCATCAGATCTTGCATCAAAATTTCTTAAGCTTTCTTCATCTCTCTTGATATAATATTTGTTTCAAAACACTCTAAAATATTTAACAATAGGAATCCTTCCATACCATAACTCACAGGGAGTCTTTGAACTATTTTTTCTTCCTTGTACTCTGTTAAGTATGTAGATTGTAGTATGAATTGCTTCTCTCTAGTAAACTTTTGATAGATTTGCTTCTTTCATCATACTTCTTGTAGCTTCCTAAACAGTCATATTCTTCCTTTCAACCACTCTATTTTACTAAGGAGACCTAGGAGCTGACAAATGCCTCTTTATCCCTTGATCTTCACAAAAAGTGTTAAACTCATTGGAGATGAACTCTCCACCTCTATCAGACCTCAAACATTTTATTTTCATATCTATTTCATTCTCAACCATAGCTTTGAATGCCTTAAACTTGTCTAGAGCTTTTGATTTTTCTATGAGAAAAGTAACCAAAGTCATTCTAGAATAATCATCAATTAACAACATGAAATGCTTGTCACCTTGAAAACCTCTTGTTGTTGTAGGTCCACAAAGATCTGAATGCACCAATTCCAAATGACCAATAGAAGATTGTTCTTTGACTTTGAAACTCCTTCTAGATTGCTTCCCAATCTTACATTCCTTATATAAACAACATTGAAAAGCTTTGTAATCTTTGGCAAATCTCTCACAACTTGAATTGAACTTATCCTCACTAGACTATCAAAATTAATGTGACACATTCTTCTATGCCATAGCCAACTTTCATTAACCTGAGTCATAAAACACATACCATTTGTACCTTTGAGTTCATAAACATTACCATCTATTCTTCTTCCAACAACAACCACAGTTAGAACTACAGCCTTTTTTGTCTCACAACCATCATCCTAAAACACAATATTATATCCTTTGCTACACATCTATCCTACACTCAAAAGATTATGCCACAAACCTTTAACATATAGAACATCATCTTTATTATGCTTTCCATCAAAACTGATTGAACCTTTTCCACATATCTTAGTAGATGTATCATCACCAAACTTGACTAAACCACCTTCAAAATTTTCAAGCTTAACAAACTTACTCTTATCACTTGTCATGTGATTTGAGCATCCACTATCAATGATCTAGTTGTTCTTCACTTCCCTAGCTTGAAGAGCAATTACCATTGCTACTGTCTTCAGAGTACTATCCTTCATACATCTCTCAAAGTTAGAAAAAATAGTTCTAGCATTTAAAACCATGAACAACTATTCATCATCTTCATCATCAGGGTAGTTAGATTCATCATCAGATATACATGCATCTTCTTTAACATAGTAATGTTTCTTAATTGATTTACCTTTAATCTCCTTATACTTATCTTTTAAAATTTTGACAAGACATCTTGAAGCATAATGACCAATCTTTACATAGTTAAAGCATTTGAAAGGTAGATTACCTCTGTATTCTCTAGTGTCCTTTTCAATTTCCTCACAAAGTTTGCTTCTAACTAATCAAATTCATCTGGATCAGATTCCTCTTTCTTTTCTATTTTTTCAACTTTAAAAGTAGTCTCTTTCTTTGAATCGCTTAAACCAAACTCTCTTAATTCAAAAGTAGTTAAGGTACCAAGAAACTAATCTCTAGAATAGCTATTTAGATTTTGAAATTCTTCAATAGCAGAAACCTTATGACTATAGAATTTGGTCAAAGTTATCAGTACCTTCTTTACCACCTCATCATCATCAAGAGTCCCACCAAGACCTTTGATGGAATTGACAACTTCATCCACTTTCTATATGTAGCTAGTAATATCTTCATCCTCTAAAATCCATAGGGTTTCAAGTTTGATCTTTAGATTCTACATTTTATCTTTTTTGACCTTCCCATCTCCTTCATAAATACTTTCCAAGTTTTTCCAAATCTCATTAGCTATTTTAAGACTCATAACTTTCACAAGTTCAATATTATAAAGACCACTCAAAAGAGCATACCTTACTTTCCCATTGTTCTCATAAGCCTTGGTTTCATCAACAATGCTCGGACCATTCCTAGGTACATAGTATATCTAGATTCAACAGACTTCTAAATCTCAAACCCTAGTGAAATAAGAAAACCTTCCATCTTGGTCTTCCAAAATACATAATCAATTCCATCAAATAAAGGAACCTCCTTCTTGTGCGCCATCCTATATCTACCTCACGTGGTTAAGCTTTCTTCCAAGGAACTTTGCTCTGATACTATTTGTTGAATTCACAAGACAATTGAGAGGGGGGTGAATCATTTGTACATTAAAACTTCAAAACCCTCATAAACATTTAGATTCACATCAACTTAATTAACCATCAATCTGTTAAACTAATTAAGCATGAAAGAAAATAACAAAAACTGGAACACATCAACACCATGCACAATAAAACACTAGATTTAGATGGAAAACCTAAGAAGGGAAAAACTGCGGTGAGGATTAGCTCACAATATAAAGTAATAATAACACTGAATACAATAGGCTCGCTACCTAGAAGAAAGAAGGGCTCACTGCCAAATTACAAAAAAGAAGAAAGAAGAGTATTACAGTGAGAAATCTATCTCAATGTAATAGAAAATTCCACCACATCATCACCAACACATTCGCAACCCTACTGAAGATTATAGACACCTTCTACTCACTACTTCCAATAGTCTAGCACATTGAAGCTCACATTTCATTTCACAAATTCACACTTGACAACTCTACAATTTGTATCACACACTTCATCACACAATTATTCATCAACTCAACACTTATTTATAACTTCTTAAACCTTGAAAACATTCTCTAGGGTCAGCTTATGTACCTCAACCATGCAAATTCAAATTAGGTTGGCACCAAAAAATTCCTATGGTGGAAAAGAATGAAGGCAGACCACAACATACCTTAACTTGGACCCAAATACAAACATACATGATATGCCATGCTTCCAAAAACACTGAAGCATATCCACAATTAATGTAAACACCATTATTATTTTAAGCACATGCTTCCTTTGATTCAAATATGAGTCATGGACCATACACAACACTCAAACACAATCTAGAATATTCCACTAAAACCTTGAAATATAACAAAATCCTTAGAAATAACTTTCACCTAAAGAATGTACATACCGAGTACACTCAGACAATCTTTCATACATTGTTACTCAAGAAACCACTCGTGGAGCACCAAACCACAAAAAAATCAATTAGAGAGATATAATCAATATTAGCATACTTCCAGATCTATAAGACCAAAAACCAAACTGTAGAGAAATGTGGAGTAAAACCATTTATCCCAGACACTACTACAACACAAAGTTCACACACTGGTGAACACAAATTTCTCTACAAAATGATCCAAACCAATAAATTTCAGATATAACACCTCTAAACACTTCTTACCAACATATCTAAATCACACAAGTAGATCTTTAGCATAGAATAAATGTGGAGCAAAACTAGAACTACTTTGTAATATAGAACACCTCTTCAACACACTATTTCTTCTTTTATTCAAATTTTCTCAAAAGCACTTGGAAACCAAGCACTAGCGACACAAACTCATCACCTTCAACACTTCCTCATCTCCATCAAACCAACTTCAACATAGCTATACATCCATAAAAAGAAGCTTATCAAAGCAACACTAGAGGTTGACACCAATAACATTTACTAATGACAACATAATGCAACTAATCAAAGCATCACCACAAACAATCTTCCCATAGACCTATTGACATCAATGACAACAAATAAGCTTGTTGGCATCAATGACAACACCAAATCAACACCAACCGCTCATACTTGCAATGCTTTTGTATGTGTAGGTTTAGTAACAATTGGTAGTTGTAGTATTGCATGGGGTGACAATTGGAAACTATAATTATGCATGTGTAGTGTTTTTGGCACTTTCCATGTTGTATCTTTAACCTTTTGTATTTGATTTTAGAATTGTCTAATTAATGCATTGTAAGCTTCTATATATTGAGCACTTGTATTTTGGAGTTGTATGTTTCTATTTATTGAAGTACCGTTATGCTTTCAGAATTACTCTAGAATTGAGAAGAAGTGTGAAGACTCCTACAAGAGCATAACTCTCCAATTATATTGTAACTTGTCTATTGTTGTTGAATAATATAATTAAGTTGTGTATTGGAGTGCAAGGTTTTCTCCTGAAAGGGTTTTCCCCATGTAAAATTTGACCTAACTTAAAGAGCACACACTAATGACTTGGTCAAAATTCTTTTCATTTTTTTGTTTTCTCTTTGCTTGTCTATCTGCTATCGTGCCATTTATAATTGTCATATCAAGCTTTTCTTCATCACTGGTACTTTTTCATTTTTGACACTTCCACATACATGCATAAGAAGTAGGTGTTATTATCTAATGGAGAAAAAACTATATGTTTAAAGGTAAAATTTTATTTTTTATAATTTTTAATAAATTATTTTTATTTTCTAATATTTATATTTTATGTTTATTTTAAATATAAATATAAATTTATTAAATAATATTTAAAAAAAATTAAATTGTTATATTTTATTTTTAAAAATAAACTATATTAGTTTAATATTTTTTAAATTAATGAGCTAATTAATTTTGAAATCAAAATATTTATATTTAATTTTTAATTTTTAACTTTATCTTAATTTGAATTCTAATTGCAATCTTAATTTTCACTTAGTATTAGGGTTAGAATTGGGATGGGTCAAGGTTAGAATTAAAGATATAAGTAGTATATATGTATTGTAAAAAAATATATACAATGTTTAAACATATCCTTTTCATTTTTTTGTTTTCTCTTTGCTTGTTTGTTTGCTATTGTGCCATTTATAATTGTCACATCAAGCTTTTCTTCATCACTACTACTTTTTCATTTTTGACACTTCCACATACATGCATAAGAAGTAGGTGTTATTATCTAATGGAGAAAAAACTATATGTTTAAAGGTAAAATTTTATTTTTTATAATTTTTTAATAAATTATTTTTATTTTCTATTATTTATATTTTATGTTTATTTTAAATATAAATATAAATTTATTAAATAATATTTAAAAAAAAATTAAATTGTTATATTTTATTTTTAAAAATAAACTATATTAATTTAATATTTTTTAAATTAATAAGCTAATAAGCACATCTTGTGGGCCAACATTCGTTTAGTTCGCAGCCTTTTCCCTTACCATCCTTGGATTATTGGAGGTGATTTTAATGCTATCACGGAGCTTGCGGAGAAACGGGGTGGTACTGCTAGGCTGGAGGCTTCGGCGTTGCTGCTCCAGGACAATATTTCTGCTCTTCATCTTGTGGATATCAAGCCAGGTAATGGTCTATTTACATGGAATAATAGGAGAATAGGAGATGCCTCTATTTCGGAGAGACTTGATAGATTCTTGGTGTCTAGTTTTTGGTTGGGGGATAGGTGGAAGATCTGTTCTGAAATTCTAGATGGTCGAGGTTCTGATCATTGGCCAATCAAACTGGTGGCTGAAATGCCTCAGCGGTGTGCTAGACAGACCTTTAAATTTCAACTCATGTGGCTCAGGGATGAATCTCTCAATGATGTACTCCCTGGCTGGTGGGATTTTGGGAAGCCAGCTTATGGCACCGCTATGTACACTTTCTCAAAGCGCCTCCAATATGTTAAGTACAGGTTGAAGAGGTGGAATAGGCAGCACTTTGGAAATTTGTTTAAATAAAAATAGAAAGCTCAGGAGCATCTTGATCTAATTACCAAACAGATTCGTGATCAAGGCCTCTCAGAAGATTTGAGTTTGTTAGAGGTTGCTGCAATTAAAGAGGTTGAGGAATGGGAGTTAAGAGAAGAAATTTTTTGGAAACAGAAGTCCCGTATTGAATGGCTCCAGGCTGGTGATAGGAACACTTCTTTCTTCCATAACTCTGTTAAGGATCGGAGGCAAGGTAATGCTATTTCTTCCCTCTTGCTGCCTGATGGAGAGATTTTGTCCTCTTCCGCTTCTATATCTGCTGAATGCATTCGGTATTTTTCTGCCTTATTCTCTGAAGATTCGCCTCCTGCGGAGGAGGATGAAGTAAGGATTTTAGACTGTATCCCTTAGTTGGTGTCTAATGAAATGAATGAATCGTTGCTCTCCCCTATTACCTTGTCAGAGATTGAGAATGTTGTGTTCCAGATGAAGAAAGGAAAAGCCCCTGGGCCTGATGGATTTCCTGTCGAGTTTTTTTAGGAGTTCTGGGAGGTGGTTAAATTGGATCTCTTAGAGGTTGTTCAAGAATCCTTTATGCATAAACAAATGTTGAAGTCTCTGAATGCTACTTTTTTAGCTCTTATCCCAAAGAGGGAGGGGGCAAATTCTCTGGATCTTTTTAGACCTATTGCACTATGTAATGTGGTGTATAAAATTATTACTAAGTTGATTGCGGAAAGGTTGAAACCTTGGCTTGGTGATTTAATCTCTGAGGAGTAGGGAGGTTTTGTTGCTGGTAGGCAGATCATGGATGGGGTTGTTATTGTAGCTGAGACCATCCACTCTATGGTATCCTCAAAAGAAAAGTCAATGTTTATCAAGTTGGACATGGCCAAAGCGTATGATTGTGTTAAGTGGAGCTTTCTCTTCAAAATTCTTGGAGCTTTCGGTTTTGCGGAGGGTTGGATTAATTGGGTAAGGAGCTGTGTCACTTCTTCTTCCTTTTCGGTGCTTATTAATGGTGAGCCCACTTGTCTGTTTGGTGCTTCTAGAGGCCTCAGGCAAGGTGATCCCCTATCTCCCTACTTATTCATCCTTCTTGCGGAGGGCTTGGGAAGGCTCATTCGTGCTCAAGTTGCTAGTGGCTCGCTTCAGGGTTGGATTTGGGGAAATGGCATTCCCCCTCAGTCTCATCTTCAATTTGTTGATGATACTGCCTTGATGGGTAGGGCTAAGGTTGAGGAGGCTCTCCACTGGCGTAGTGTGTTGGACAGTTACTTGGCAGCTTCTGGGCAGCGCATTAATGAGGGGAAGTCCTTCATTTATTTCTTCCATACTCCTAAGGTTATTCAAAGGAGAATTGCTGGTATTCTCTGCTTCCAAATTGGCTCGCTTCCTTTCTCCTACCTTGGTATCCCTCTTGCCATTCGTTCTCTTCCCAGAAGGTTTTGGCAAGAGACTCTTGACAAGTTTCAAAGATTGGTCAGTCATTGGACTTGTAGGTGGCTTTCTTCAGCAGGTAGAATGACTCTTCTAAAATCGGTGGTCCAGGCTCTCCCTCTTTATAGATGCTTTGTTCTGTCTGCTCCTTCAAGTTTTGTTAAAGATTTCAAGAAATTGTCTCGTCAGTTTCTATGGGCTGGCAATCTTCTCCATAGAAAATGGAATTTGGTGAGGTGGGATGTTGTTTGTAGGCCAAAGCAGGAGGGGGGTCTTGGTCTACGTCGATCAGATTTGAATGGGCAGGCCTTGGCTGCTAAGTTGTATTGGCGCTGGTGCTCACAAAAACACTTGTTGTGGGCAAAGAT
Source organism: Sequoia sempervirens (assembly GCA_007258455.2). NCBI lineage: Eukaryota > Viridiplantae > Streptophyta > Pinopsida > Cupressales > Cupressaceae > Sequoia > Sequoia sempervirens. The sequence goes on along the minus strand of VDFB02000015.1, from coordinate 482,525,939 downwards.
TCTGACCTTCAAATATTTGGGAGTAGTGGAAAGTAGGGAGGTGGTGAGATTCAGCATGGAGGGTAAAGGTTCTATGATCTGGAGTACCCTTAAATGGGGTGCCAAGCTGGTTAAGCAGGGTCTTTTTTGGATTTGCAATGGGGGTCAGGATGCTCTCTTTTGGCATGACTCCTGGGATGGACATCCACCCATTGTGGCTTCTCATCCCCACCTCCATGATTTGTGCCAGGTTTTCAAGGCGGCGGGTTGGTGTCATGTGGCAGACTTCAAATCGCAAAATTATTCGGGTCAGATTTCGATGGCCAAATGGAAGGACCCCTTGGATTGGCCTCATGGTGGTGTGGAGGAAGATCGTCAGGAGCTTGCTAAGCTTTTATCTAGTCATGTCTGCAACTCTCTCCAGGGAAGTGATGTGCTTGCCTGGGGTCCTGATTTGAAAGGAAAATTTTCGGTGGCCTCGGGTTATCAGGTGTTGGATAAACAGATTTTTGGGAGCTCCCAGGTTACTTGGTGGAAGCATGTTTGGAATAAATTTGCTTGGCCTAAGTGTAATTTTTTCTCTTGGCTAGTGGTCCAAGGTAAGTGTCTTACTTGGGACAATCTTTGGAAACGTGGATTCCAGGGCCCCTCGAGGTGTTTTCTATGTGGTCAGCATGAAGAATGCTTATTGCATCTCTTTTTTCAGTGTTCTTTTGTCAAGACTATCTGGCATTACTGGTGGAACCTTTGGAGATTACCGTGTTGCCATGTTTCTTCTTTAGAGGACTTTTGGTTGAGACAGGGCTCTTCTCCTGCCAGAACCTCCTTTCTTAAAATTGCTTGGAGCATTGGTCCTAGTTTGATTGTTTGGCAAATTTGGTTGGAGCGTAATAGAAGGATTTTCTTGGATAAGAAATTGCTCATAGGGAAACTTTGGGGGAGAATTTTGGGGGCTTTGCGGGAGACTCTGACTGCAAAGTGTGATTTGTCTGTGCTGATTGATCCTGGGGATTTAGGTGTTGTTAATGCCTTGGGTCTTGTCACAGGGGACAAGAGTATTGGGAGCAAAGTGCATGGTAGGCGTGGGCGTGCGAGAGTTACTCGTGAGGGCTTTTGGTGTCCGCTGCCTCTGGGGGAGCTAAAAATTAATACTGATGGTTCGTCCAAAGGGAATCCTGGGCATGCTGGGGTTGGTGGTATTGGTCGGGATAGCCTGGGAGTGGTGGTTTTTTTCTTCTCTATGTACCGGGGCTTGCAAACTAATAACCTTATGGAGGCGAGTGCTATTCTCATGGCGTTGGAGCGTGCTGTTGGCCTTGGATGGCGGCGGATTGTTTGTGAATCTGATTCTCAGGTGGTGATTGAGGTGCTGAAGAAGCGAAACTTGGGGGATGTGAATTGGCAGCTTGCTGTGGTTGCCAGGCAGATTCTTGCTATATGTTCTTCTTTGGATTCCATTATTTTCTATCATATTCCGCGGGAGTGGAATAAGGTGGCTAATGGGTTGGCTAGATGGGCGTCAGAGAGGAGTGATCCTTGGCATGTGGATGACTGGGGTAATCTTCCTGTGGACATGGCGCATGTTCTTGGGGAGTGGATTGCAGAGGATATGCGGTGTTTTTTGGGTGTGAATTAATTCTTGCTTTGTTGGGCCCCTTTGTGGCTTCTTTCTTCGGACTTTGTAATGATGTTCTGATGCAATAAAATTTTTACCCCTTTTAAAAAAAATTAAAAAAAAATAAAAATTAATAAGCTAATTAATTTTGAAATCAAAATATTTATATTTAATTTTTAATTTTTAACTTTATCTTAATTTGAATTCTAATTGCAATCTTAATTTTCACTTAGTGTTAGGGTTAGAATTGGGATGGTTCAAGGTTAGAATTAAAGATATAAGTAGTATATATGTATTGTAAAAAAATATATACGATGTTTAAAGATATCCTTTTCAAAGCATCTATTAAACATATATGTGAGAAATTGATTTAAAATAGGCAGCTCACATTTATAAATTTTTATATGCTACTTATTTTCATTTGGTGTGAAAGAAAGTGGAATCCAACAAGATCTTGTCTAATTATTTTTTACAATGACAGTATAAGTTTTTCCCTACCGTATGCCACTACCATTTCATTCATGATGTAATCTTTTAATGTAGCACAATAATTTTTTTACTCTTAATAAATTATAGTCTAACTCAATTTCCTTTGTAAAACCATTTAGATAAAACTATTCATTTTAAGCATGTAGATGAAATTAACTATTTTTTGCATCCATTTCATTATTTTTTGTCTTTTGAATTCTTTATGTATATATTTTTTTCCTTATAATTTTTTTTATCACTTAATGGTTTATTTGGAAAAGAAAGCACAAATATGAATAATTCAATTCCAACAATATTTAGATATTTATTCAAATTTATCAAATATTTTTATATTAATTTAAAAACTACACTATTTTCATTTTTACTTCACAATATTAATATTTTATTGATATTTACACATCTTAAGGGCCATATGTACTAGGACGTGTCAAAAATTTTAATTGAATATTTTTTCGCACACTTTAAAGTATTGTGATATTTAGTGGTTCTTTCCACTTCCTCAAGGATCAATGAGTTCATTTGATAGTATTACTAAAGTATTCTTAAAAAAAATTATTGTTAATAAGGACCTTAGACAATTGACATTTTTTTTGAGTTTGAACAAAGATCAAATAAACACACTAACCACTATATAGGGTTCAATATCAATCTTTGTTCTCTAATTTTATATTTTCCTTACATGATATGGAACTGTAAAAGATCATCCCTAAGTTGTTCCATGGATATTTTTCCATACTTTGAGCATCTTGGGAAGAGTTGATGCAATAAATTTTAAAGCCTCCTCCTAAGGAAATTAATATATTTATGTTTTTTTATAGGCATGACTTACTTTGTATTTGGAATACCCTAGAGGAAGGGTCATGGTGTCTCACTTGATTCAGCTACAGTGTGTGATTGTTTTTGAAAATGAGAATAAATTAGAGTAGACCATGTATCTAAATATAAAAGATAATTTTTCTTATCTCATAATTTGATGCTAGAATATGATTGCTTAAAATGCATAGAATCAACTAACTAAAGTCTATAAAATAAAATTGTTAATATGTTTGTTGTATTAGAATATTTAAAATATAAATTTTCTATGGATCTACCTCTAGTTTCTTGAGGTCGATCTTGACTAGGAAAAAAATATACTTTGAGGTGTAAATTTTATATGGTAGACAATGTAAACATCTACATCTAGGTTCAAACTGTGATCTCTAGTATACAAAGATGTGTAATGATGTCTTTCTTTAAAATACCTTCAAGGAATCTATGAGAAACTATGTTATTCTATGTGAACTTCCTTATAGGAGTAGCTTTATAGCCTTAGATGAATGTTGTAGTAGCTTTTCAAATTACAACCAATTTAAGAAGTGGTTTGCAAGGAGGCTCTGAGACTATGTTGAAGTAGTGAAGATACCTTGCAAAATCAAACAACACTTTTGTAAAAAACTATGCAAGATGAAAACAACTATCATATGCAACATGCAACTTGTAAAATATAAAAAATAGCCTTGTAAATAAAGACAACGATAAGGAAGTGAGAAGGTAGGAGTGAAACACATGTAAGACTCCATGGAAAAGTGTTAGGAATCTTGGCGAGTCCACATGATATGAGACAAAAAGTGAGATGTCCCTCTAAACAAGCCTAAGAATAGTGTGAATAGGACCCTCCTATAGGCTTAAAGATAACTAGTTTGGTAATAGTTATTTTTAAACTAACATACACTTCTATTATAACCATATCTAGCATCATTAAAGCATTGAATGCATGGATCACCAACATGAGGTGAAACAACATTTTCAACATGACTGTATCATCAACTTTCATTTGTTAAGAAGAGAAAATCACAGTTCATTGCATATGCAATAAAGATTCATGTCAAAGATCATCATTAAACAAATAAACATCATGGGGATCCTCATTATATAACATAAAAAAATACAAGGAGACAACATAATTATTAGTTTTCCAGTAGAATTATGTTGCATGCATGAGAAACCATATAAGTGTCAATATAATTTAAGGCTAAAGAATTATATAAATTATAGAAAGTAACAAATAATATGTGATAGAAATATGAAATTTATTATCATCACATATTAAAATATCATTGACATCAATAGGTACATCAAGAATACATGAGTCATTAATTACATCATAAGAATAAAGAAGAATTATCATCTAGATACATCACTAGTAGTAGGAGTAGAAACATAATAAAGCATAGATCAATAGCATAGTCAAACCATAGATAGGTGTTCCCAAATCAACAAGAACAACACTAGGATCTTGAAAGAAATATGTAGCATTAGAGATAAATAGAAGCAAATCCATAGATATGAGACTGTAAAAATTATGAGGGGTAGAAAGAATATGCTCTTTAGTGATGTAGGGCATCACTCTCATTTCAATTTGGTTTTATTTCTTTCCTTCAATTTGGTAGATTTAGTTTTGTCATAGTGTAATTTTCTTATTAATGTGTTGTAAAGTTTCATTGTCAAATCTTCTTGGCAAACCAACAGTTGGAAAATTTGGTGTGGTAACTATTGATGGATTGGAAATTGGGAAGTTCGATGAGTATTTGGAGAGAGGTGGCCATAGAAAATAGGGTTCGGTGCTGAAAGAGAAGGATTCATGTTTGAGTGGCAACTGACGGTAGAAGAAGGAAGACATTGAAATGTCAGTGGCATTGATCAACTAGAGAAAAATAAGGAGGTTGAATTGTGTCAAGAGGGGAATGTAGTCAAGCTTATCATTGAGGCCAATTATGTTGTGCTTTGTATTTCCTGTAGTATGAATGGAACACTGTGATTTTGTTCTTCTTATCATTGTTTGTGAAAATTTCTAGTCTGTTGTTTCAATGTTAAATCCTAAACTTCCTACAAATGTGTAAGGGTTCACTTGGGTTTGAAATATCTATGAGTTTGATTTAATCTATGATTAGCAAGGCATTCCATCAAGTGGCATCAGATCCTGAAAGTGATTGGGCATTGGTGAGTAAATAAAATACCTCCAAGGAGAATGGGTAGAGGAGGAGCCCGAGGAAGAGGCAAAAGGGAACATGGTGAAGAATTGTTGCAACATTTGATAGCCAAAATGGATGCCTTGGAAAGGGCATAGAGAAGAGGGACCCCTAATGAAGTTGCGAGTGATGATGAGGAGGAGAAAGAACAACCACAAGATGACAATGATGGAGGACAAGGAGACCAAGAAGGTTTTTAGGAAATATTGTTGAGGGTTGTCATGAATGTGGGTACCAAACCCAAAATAGAAGTTCCTACCTATTTGGGAAGTCTCAATGGTGAATATCTAATTGATTGGACCAATTATTTAGACAAGTATTTTGAATATGAGGGTGTAGTAGAAGAAAGGAGAGTGAAAATTGCTTGCACTAGATTGAAGTGCCACACTACTATGTGGTGGTACTTTGTCGAAACTAAGAGGAGAAGGAATAAGGAAAATTTTAACTCTTGGGATCAGATGGTGGAAAATTTAAAGGCTAAGTTCCTTCTAGGAGATTATCAAACTAATCTCTTCAAAAGATTGCATAATTTGAAACAAAATGACATGTCTGTGAAAGATTATATGGATGAATTCTATAAGTTTGTGATTAGATCAGTGCATAGTGAGGAAGATGTGGAGAAAATTGCTAGATATATGACTGGTCTAAAATATAGTCTACAAGATGAATTAAGCCTTGTGTCCCCTAGAAGCTTGGAAGAGTCTTATCAACTTGCCTTAAAGGTAGAGGAGAAGTTGCAAAGGAAACAAAGTCAACAAGAGAAGAAGAGAGGAAGAGGTTTTAGAGGAAGGTGGCAACAAACTGGTAGAGGGCAACAACATCATCAAGGAGAAGAGGTTGGAAGTTCTAGTGGAGCATTCAACAATGATAGAGGAGGCTTTCAAAACAAAGGGGACAGATCTTATGGTAGAGGTGGTTCTCAAGGTAGAGGTAGAAGGTTCGCTAGAAAATGATTTAAGTGAAACCAATATGGACACAAGAGTTTGGAATGCTCTGAACTATCTCAAGGGGAACATTCCAAGTTTGAAAGAAGTAATCAATTTTTTCATGCTAACCAAGAAAAATGGGGTCTCCTATTCACCACAAAGAGGAACTATAATCAGGTGAATCATTATCACTAAAGAGGGTATTGTTGAATCCTCAAAAGGAAAGCCAAGAATCAGTCCAAAGGAGAGCCTTATTCAAAACCAAGTGTAAGTACAAAGGTAAATGTTGTAGAATAATCATTGATAGTGATAGTATAGATAATATTGTTGCAGTAGAGATGGTAGAAAAGTTAGATCTTAAAAGAATTAAGCATCCATCTCCTTATAAGGTATTCTGGTTGCAAAAAGGACATTTTGTTAGTAAATGAGCAAGCCCTTGTTGATTTTTAGATTGGTAATTATAAAGATAGTGTTCTTTGTGATATGATGCCTATGGATGTGTGTCATGTATTGCTTGGTAGATCGTGGAAATTTGATAGGAAATAAGTGAATAATGGAAGGGAGAACACATACTATTGAGAAAGATTGAGTGAAACATACCTTGATGCCTATAAGGGAGCTTGAAGAATACATCAGCAGTAGTAGCAGTAGTAAGGTAATGATGGTTAGTGGTAAGGATTTTCTACATGACTTGAAGAATGAGGAAATATGATATGCTTTGGCTCTTAAACCTAGGAGTGTATTTACTACTACAAAGTTTGAAGATTTTCCTTTTGAAGTGCAAGATATTTTGAATGAATATTTGGATATTGTATCATCTAATTTTCCTAGTGGGTTGCCTCCTATGAGGAGCATCAACCACCAGATGGATTTGATTCTAGGGGTTAGCCTTCCTAACATGGTTGCTTATAGGTTGACACCTATGGAAAATGAGGAAATAAGGAAGCAAGTGGAGGAGCTTTTGAAGAAGGGTTTGATAAGGGAAATCCTAAGTGCTTGTGTTGTTCCCACATTACTAATGCCATAGAAAGGAGGGGAATGATGTATGTGTATTAATTCAAGGGCTATTAACAAAATTACTATAATATATAAGTTTCCCATTCCTAGAATTCAAGATTTAATGGATTGTTTAAGTGGCTCTATGTATTTTTCTAAAATAGACTTGAAGAGTGGCTACCACCAAATAAGAATCCAACCGAGGGATGAATGGAAGACAACCTTTAAGACTAGTGATGGTTTGTATGAATGGATTTTTATGCCTTTTGGATTGTCAAATTTGTTAGCTCTCAAAAACATAGGCGGAATGCCTCAAGAGGCTGCCAATCTCTTGATACGCTTTAGGGTAACAGACAAGGTCAAAAGAATTTAACCCTCTACTCTTTAGGTGCTGCCAGACCTAGGTGGGTGTACCTATTTGAATGAAGCAGACTTGACTTATGGTTATCCTTCTTGCAATGAGTTGTCCACAATGGCAGATGCAAGTGAACAAATGACTTCAAGCACAGTAGCAATTTTCTTAGTCTAAATCCTAAAATACTCAATTAACAGATATAAAGAGAATAAATGAATCTTAATGATGAAACTGCAGAGACCAGTGCCTTATTGGGTATGTGGAGTCAAATGAAATCAAGATGAGAAACACTCTCTTGAGAAAACTCAAATTATCTGGCATACATTCTGTTTACAACTTGTATAAACATGCAATACTATAACTACTAAGCTCTACTTTAATAATCTAGATGAATCTCTCTGATTACTATGATCAACTAAAAGGATTTAATCTTTGCTTGAAAGAACCAATTGATTAATCACACAAATACAAAAAATGTGCATTGATAAACTGAACATAAACTTGTTATGTCAATTTAAACAACCAGAAATCATCAATCTTGGAGACAACTTAGTAGTATTTTTCATTGAATTCAATAGACAATTGACACCAGAAAATGTAGCAACATCAACTGATTTTCATAAATACCTCCATTTTGAAAACATGCATCAATAGTCTCTGATCTAAGAATTTTATTCTACTGTATCTACTTGTTGTGTATCGAATATCTAATAGTTGATCTTTTACAATTACAAAAATGTGTATTTATACACCAACATCAGAAAAATATATCATATTGAGATCCCATGTCAGCCTTCCACAAAATTCAGGTTCAAATCATGTCGGCTAGCAATGGTATTTTAGCAATTTACATGTCAGCCTTAGTATTTGAATTCTTATTAATCATTCGCCAAGTCACCTAGATAGTTATGCCAAAGGCAATTCAATTGTTGTTAGCCTGCGCTCTTTTGTATATCATCCCGACTCTGTGATGTCGGTGAGACATCTCACAGATTACAAAATTTTATATCGATATGTATTTCCTTGCATGCTTTCCATTCGCTAAGACATAGGGATATCTCTCACCGATGAGTTCCTTTGGTTTCGTTCATAGTCACTGTAACATTCTGATATCAGAGAGACCTCACATAGAGTGCTCTTTGTTTTATCGAAAGACCTCAACCATCCTTGAGTGTCGTTGAGACAAATCATTTTTTTATGCCGACAAGGATCCTTTTGTTTTCCATCGGCGAGACCAAAGGTCACTCGCCGAAACCTCATACCGATATCGCTATCCTACCAATATGCTCCTTTCATCCTTAGGTCACCAAGACAATGCAAACCTCTCGCCGAAAACCATTCATTAGACTTTGTCAGCAAGACCCAACGGGCTTGCCAAGACTTTACATCGAAGTTTTACCGAAGGGTTCTCTTAGTTGCCGGTCGGTGAGACATATTGAAATCGCTAAGACCTTAGCCTGACGGCCAAACTCATGCCGATATGCTTATCCAAACGCGGGTCGGTAAGACATGATATATTCAATGAAACATTACACTAAAGACCCCTGGCTCATGTCGAATGATGAATGCACAAGACCTGTGATCGCCGTGACATCAGATGAGTCTTGCCAATAGGCAATACAGACTCATACAAGCAGAAATATAATATGAATCGGGAAACCCTTGACCATCACAAGTCGATATGAACAAGAATGTGAAAAATGCAAACATAGATGATTTTATGGGAAAAATATGGGGAAAATATGGAAATTCATGAGCACGATCAATATGTAAAAACATCAGAATTTAACAATTCCAACACAATGCACCTAGCACTTTTATGTGACTCATGAATGAGGTTTTGAAACCATTCCTTAGTAAATTTGTGATTGTATACTTGGATGAAATTTTGGTGTTTAGTAGGTCTAAGGAGGAGCATCTAGAGAATTTGAGGTAGGTATTGAAGAGGCTACATGAGGATAAGTTGTAGATAAATTTGAAAAAGTGTGTATTTATGCAAACTAAACTAGTTTATTTGGGCTTTGTGGTGTCAAAGGAGGGATTAAAGATGGAAAAAGAGAAGGTACAATCCATCCTTGATTGGACAACACCTAAAAGTATAATGGAGGTAAGGAGCTTTCATGGGCTTGCAAGTTTTTATAGAAAATTTATTAGAAGTTTCAGTCATGTGGTAGCACCTATTCTTCAAACTATAAAGGGGAGTAAGAGGCCATTTGAATGAACTAGGAAGGCTGAAGAGAGTTTTAAATTTCTAAAGAAAAAGGTGAGTGAATAACCCATTCTTGCTTTGCTTGATTTTGAAAAAGTGTTTCAAGTAGAGTGTGATGCTAGTGGGTTGGCTATTGGGGTTGTCCTAAGTCAAGAAGGTAAACTAGTAGCATACTTTAGCAAGAAACTAAATGATGCAAAAGGAAGTATTCTTCTTATGATTTAGAGTTTTATGCTTTGGTTCAGTCCTTAAATAAATGGGGACATTATTTATTGCCTAAAGAGTTCATTGTACAAATGGATAACCATGCTTTGCAGTTTATCAACATCCAACACAAATTGAATCGAAGGCATGCCAAGTGGGTTGAGTATCTCCAAAGTTTTTATTTTTTTTTGAAACATAAAAGTGGAAAAATGAATAAGGTTGTTGACACTTTGAGTAGAAAGAAATTTTTGTTATGTGAAATACAAACTAACAGTGTGGGCTTTGAAAGTTTAAAGGAGTTGTATGCAGATGATGCATATTTTAAGGAAGCATTTAAAGCTTGCATCGATCCTATTTGCAGGAATAGAGAGCCATGGGTGGATTATATGATTCAAGAAGGTTTTTTGTTTAAAGGGAATAAATTATGCATTCCCAAAGGATCTATGAGAGAAAATTTGTTGAAGGAAAAGCATTGTGGTAGTCTTGCTAGTCACTTTGGATAGGATAAGACTTATTTGTAGTTGAACACTCATTATTTTTGGCCAAAGATGCAAGAGGATGTGAGGAGATATGTTGAAAGATGTAGCATTTGTCAACATGCTAAAGGGAGAAGCCAAAATGCTAGATTATATCAGCCACTTCCAATTCCAGCTAGGCCTTGGGATTTAGTGAGTATGGAATTTGTGTTGGGTTTTCCTCGTACACAAAGGGGTAATGATTCAATTTTTGTTGTAGTCGATAGGTTTTTCAAAATGGTGTATTTTATACCTTGTATGAAAACTAGTGATGCCACTAACATTGCAAATTTGTTCTTCAAAGAGGTAGTGAGATTGCACAAGATTCCTAAAAGTATCATCTCTGACAGGGATACTAAATTTGTGGGTCATTTTGGGAGGACCCTATGGAAGAAATTGGGCACTAACCCAAGTTTTAGTTCTTCTTACCACCCCCAAATGGATGGGTAGATCGAGGTTTTTAATCAAAGTCTTGGAAAAATGTTGAGGTGTATTGTTAGGAAAAAACCAGATAATTGGGATCTAGCTTTGGCTCAAGCTAAGTTTGCATTTAATGATTCTCCTAATCGAAGTACTAGATTTAGTCCATTCTATGTGGTTTACGGTATGCATCCAAGGGGGTGTATGAGTTGAGAGACCTTGGTAATATGGAAAGATGAAGTGTAGCAGGTGAAGATTTTGCTAAACTCGTCCATGATCTCCATGAAGAGGTCAAAACAAATATAGAAGGACATAATCAACAATATAAACAACATGCTGATAAAAAGTGGAGGGAGATACAATTCCAAATTGGAGACCTTGTATTGGATCACCTTTGAAAGGAAAGATATCCTAAAGGAGAGTATAACAAGCTGAAAATGAAAAAGATTGGACCCTGCAAAGTTCTTTGAAGATTTCTCAGATAATGCATATGAAATATCTCTTCCTTTATACCTTAGAATTTCACCTATATTTAATGTAGCAAATATGTATGCTTATAAGGGAAATGTTGAGGATGGTGCAACAAAGGAAGAGTCTTCAAACACTGAGAAACATCAAGGTACCTTCATCTTCTCCACAAGACATCGAAAGCATTCTAGATACACAATTGTGGAAGAAAACCTGTAGACATGAACACTTCATATATCTGGTGAAGTGGATAGATCATGCAGTGGAGGATGCTTCTTGGCTCACCGAATATGAACTCTCTCAGTTGGGTTATTCTATTGTAGACCTCATGAGTAGGATCTCATGAAAATTTTCTATCTGGGGAGTCGGATGCAGGGAATCACTCTCATTTCAATTTTGGTTTTATTTCTTTCCTTCAGTTTGGTATATTTAGTTTTGTCTTAGTGTAATTTACTTCTTAATGTGTTGTAAAGTTTCATTGTCGAATCTTCTTGGAAAATTGACAGTTAGAAAATTTGGTGTGGTAATTGTTGATGGATCGAGAGTTGGGAAGGTCAATGAGTATTTGGAGAGAGGTGGCTGAAAAAATAAGGTTCAATGCGAAAAGATAAGGATTCATGTTTGAGTGGCAACCGATGGCAGAAGAAGGAGGACATTGAAATTCCAGTGACAGTGGCCAATTGAAGAAAGAGAAGGAGGTCAAATTGTGTCAAGAGGGGAATGTAGTCAAGCCAATCATTAAGGACAATTATCTTGTGCTTTGTATTACTTGTAGTATGAATGGAACACTATGATTTTATTCTTCTTGTCATTGTTTGTGAAAAGTTCTAGTCTATTGTTTCAATGTTAAATCCCAAAATTCCTACAAATATATAAGGGTTCGCTTGGGTTTGAAATCTTTGTGAGTTTAGTTTACTTTGTGATCATCAAGGGATGCCATCATCTAGCTATAACAACATCACTTGAAGAAAAATCACTAGACCTCTCATGAAATGTATCTTATAAGGTAGATGAGTCTAAAGTTATAGAAATTGGGCTATCATGATATGCAGGAAGAAGATACATGATATCATAATTATTGACTAAAGAATTGTATTGAAAGTTAAAACATCAAAATGTATGTGAGAATTGCTATCACTAGTAAAAAAGGGTCAAATCAAGGTGAATATCATAGCTATGAGATAATCCTATGAAGAGGAAAATCACATACATGATAAAATAATATTATTATAAAAAATGAACACCCATTCAAAAGATATGAGAACATAAAGGATGGAAGTATTGTATCAAATAAACATAAGAGCACATCAAAATTAGTAATACACAAATGAATACTTTATCTAAATGTAAGGGTCCACGAGAATTATGAAAAATGATCTAATAATGAAGCACAATTATGATGGAAGGTACATATATTAAAGAGAAAGTAAACAATTGAAATCCAAACTCTAACAAAAAACAATGAACAATGAAACACAACAAAGGTGGATCCAAATCACAATTGTCTCTAAAATAAGAGGTATACAATGACATATATTAGATTTAAAACTATAATATGCAAAGATGAATCATAAGAATGAAATCCTAGCACGTGTAAGATATATCCCACAAAGAAAGTTCACCATCATGTAAAGAGATTACTAAAATTAGGTTTAGTGTATATAAAAAATAATACAATCTAATTAACTTGATTTAGTGTTCAAATTCATATGTAATATAACACTGCTATGCAAGTCCCAAAGCCTAACTCATATTGTTCTAAGAATATTGAGTGATACTTTTAATTAAATTTTATCTTGTATAATATACAATGACAAAAGAGCAATAAAAACAATTCACATCCAAAATTCCTTGCTATGTTTAACACCTCTAATTTCTAATATTAAAACCTATGTCATAAGGTTAGGTTTGAATTTGTATTTATGTTTGACAACAATTAAATTTAGATGAAATTTGGCAAGAAGAATTTATAAAAAATAATTTGGGAATAAATTTGTCACATATATATATATATATATATATATATATATATAAAGTCTAAATATTAGTAATATATAAATAATTAATATATTATAATTAAAAAACTAATGTAAATATTTTTAAATATTTAAATTTAATATATTGAAAACTAAAATTAAAAAAATCAAAATTAAAAAATAAATGAATATTGTTTAAAATATAAAGATATCCCTTTCATCACTTGCTTTATCTATTGATTCCAATATTATTTTGTATATTTCTTTCCCACCATGGAAGTGCATGCCTTTTATATGCTGATCCTATCCTCCCAAAATCCCTCTCCCAAAAACCCTCTCCATGTAGTACTCCTACTAATGAGCAAGCTACAACCACATCAAATTTTGATAGTGATGTTAAAAAAGTTAAAACTTAATTGTGAGAGTGATGATAAAACAAAAAATAGAAATAAGAAATTAGACTTTTAACCCATGTAGAAATTTAGAGCTTAGTATGTGTTCTTTAAGCCTAATCATTACTATGGCCTATGTTGATAGATTAAAGAATGGGAAGGAACAACATTTTAAAAAAATTATTTCTCAACAAAGTTGTATATTCAATATAAAAATATACAATAAGTTACTCAATTAACTACTTAAAAGATATCTCTTAATGTATTTTATATAGATTTTAAAAGATATATATGTTAGTTGTATCTTTAATTTTAACCCTGACCCTAAATTATAATTGAGATTATAGCTACAATTAATATAATTTGTTTTAAAAAATAATATATAATAATTTTAAAATTTAAAATTTATTTAATATTAAATTTTGAATAAAAATATTATTTTATAAAGTTATATTTTATGCTTTTAAATATAACTTTATGCTTTTAAATAAATATAAAATAAAATAAACGTAAAAATAATATATTATAATTTATAGAAATAAAATTTTACTTTTAAATTATATATATTTTTTCTCCACTAGGTACATACAATTTTTATCTTTTCATATTAAAAAATTCTTAATAAAACTTTATAGACTAACATTGTTTGTTATGCATGAATGTATGGGCCAATGCAAGTGGGAAGTGTCAGAAAACAAAAAGAAAGGGTCCAACAATAAAAAGTTATTTACAAAGGAAAAGTTTGATATGATGGTTTTAAATGACATAAGTGCAATGGATGACAAAATGGAAAACCAAGACTTTTGACCAAATCAGAGCTTACTATGTGCTCTTTAAACCCAACCAAGACCATCAACTCCATCCAAACACTCTTTATGCTCGATGGTCAAGCTTAATTCTAACCCTAACCCTAAGTTAAAATTAAGATTACAATTAGAATTCAAATTAATATAAAATAAAAAATAAAAAATAAATATTTTAATTTCAAAATTTATTAGCCCACTAATTTAAAAAAAATTAAATATACTAAATTAATATAATTTATTTTTAAAAATATAACAATTTAAAATTTTAAAATAAAAACATTATTTAATAAATTTATATTTTTATATTTTTAAATAAATATAAAATTATAATAAAAATAAACACAAGATATAAATATTAAAAATAAAAATAAAAATAATATATTAAAATTTATAAAAAAAAATTAACCTTTAAACATATAATTTCTTCTCCATTGCATAATAACACCTACTTCTTATGCATGTACATGGAATTGTCAAAAAAATAAAGACAAAAAGTGTCAAAAATAAAAAAAGGACCATCGATAAAGAAAAGCGTGATGTGACAGTTATAAATGACACAACAAAAGATGTACAAGTGAAGAAAAAATGAAAAAATAAAAATAGTTTTGACCAAGTCATTACTCTGTGCTCTTTAAGTCAGGCTATAAAATTTTGTAGTATGATTTTAATGTTTATCTATTTATGATATGTATGTGCATCTTATTATGTAACATTTAAAGGTGTTTAAGAAATTTTTGCAACTCTCTCCTTCTTAGATAGTTGTAGGAAGCTACTTTTGATTACCTATCTTCCTTTCACTTTGTATCAAAGCCTGGCCAACTTTGATTCTATTATTAGGTTTGAAGAGTTTTTTGAGCTGATCTTTGTTTTAATTGGATTTTTGTAGAAGTGTGTTTCATGACCTTTTTGTAGACAAAAGATGGCAAGAACATTTGGAAGAATCGAGGTGGAGAAGTTTAATGGTGGAAAATTTACTTTTGAAAATGAAAATGGAGGATATGCTCGTAGACAAACATTTGTGGGTTGCAATATCCAAAACCAAACCAACTACAACAACCCAAGTAGATTGGGATCTTATGGATAGGAAAGCCAAGGGTTTGTTAAGACTTTGTTTGGCTAATTCCATTCTCCTGAACATCCATGAAGAGAAAACTACAAAAGACCTTTGTTTTTAGAAACTTGGAGATGCTTATCAGGCTAAATCCCCAGTAAACAAGTTGTTCCTAAGAAAGAAACTATACTCTTTGAAGATGGAAGATGGAGGATCCATGGTAGATCACCTGAACACATTCAACATGTTGATAGCTCAACTAGGTTCCATTGGAGATAAATTGATGAACAAGATCATTGCATTCTCCTATTGTGTTTGTTGCTAGACTCATGGGACCACCTAGTAATGGCTATTGGAAGAACAACCACCATTTTCAATATGGATGAGGTGGTTTCTTCATTTTTATCTAAGGAGATGTGGAGAAATTCTTTCGAGATGGTTAAGGAGGCCCTTGTTGTTTGTGGTAGATCAAAGGAGAAAGGAAAGAATAAGGATAAGAAATCAAAGTCAAAATTTCTAGGGACATCTAAGTCTCCTGGCAAGTCCACTTGGAAAAGTGTTGGAACTATGGTAAGACTGGTCATTTCAAAAAAGAGCACAAGGAAGAGAAGAATAAGAAAGGAAAGAAGAATTTTTCTGATTTCAACATTGAAAAATCCTCTCAGGATAACACAGATGCATTTGTTACAACCTTGGCAACCCATGCATTGGAAGATGTGTGTTTGATAGACTTGGGTGCTTCTTTCCACATGACCTCTCAAAGAGGTTGGTTTTCAAAGTATGAGGAGTATGATGGTGGGAAGGTGTATCTGGGTGATGAATCTCACCTAAATATTGTTGGTCATGGAAGAGTCAAAAATAGATTCCCTGATGGAAGAGTGAAGGGGATTGATGGTTTATTGCACATCCTGAGTTTGGCACAAAACCCGCTTTCTATGAGTAAATTGAATGATGCGGGAGTGCAAGTTGTTTTCTTGAGTGGAGGATGTAATATGACAAGAGGAGCTATGGTGATGGCTAAGGGATTTCAAATTGGCACCTTGGACAAGTTGGATGCATGAATGGTTTAGTGTAATAGTTCTTTTGATACACTAAATATGGCATCTTGTGATCATTCATCCTCACCATGAAATCATGTAGAGAAGAAGTCTATTGCAGCTACATCTTATGGTTGCGCATTTTGGGTACCTAAGGGTGCTCATTCCATGGAAATTAAGCTTCTTGTGGAGAATACAATGCTATGACACTAACAACTTGGTCACATTGGTGAAAAGGGTCTTAGAGACATGAAAAATAAGAGCATTGTTGAAGGCCTTGATGATTATAATCTCAAGTTTTAATTTTGTGAACATTTTTTTTATGGAAAATAACACCATGTTTATTTTTACTCTAGTTCTCATAAGTCTTTTGGGGTTTTGGAATATGTTCATGCAAATGTGTTTGGTCTTGTGAATGTTCCTTCATTTTCAAAATCTGTATATTTTGTTTCTTTCATAGATGATTACAATAGGACATTCATTTATTTTCTCAGAAGTAAAGCTGAAGTCTTTAGTCAGTTTAAGGAGTTTAAATCCTTGGTAGAAAATCAAGATAGTAGAAAGATTAAATGCTTGAGGACTGACAATGGCAGTGATTTTTGTTCGGTAGAGTTCAAAAATTTCTATATAGAGCATGAGATTGAGATACATAAGACAACTCCATACACCCCACAACAAAATGGAGCTATAGAGAGGATGAACAAGATGTTGATGGAGAGGGCTAGGAGTATGCTGAGTGGTGTTGGACTTGAGTAGAATTTTCGGGCTAAAGTGGTAGCCATTGCATGTTATTTGATCAACAAATCTCCTTCATCGATGCTTGTTGTAAAAACACTCATTGAGGCATGGTATGGTAAAAATCCTTTGATGAGACATCTCAGAGTGTTTAGTTGTGAAGCTTATGCTCATATTTTGATTGAGAAGATATCTAAGTTGGAGAACAAGGAAGTTACATGTATCTTCATTGGCTATGGTGTTGGTGTGAAGGGGTACAAGATTTGGGATCCAATGGCCAAAAAGGTTCTCTACAACATAAGTGTGATATTTCTAGAGATTAAACATTCCAAAATTGAGTTGCAGCTAGAGAAAGAGGAGAAAAAAGGAGGTAATTCAGATTCCACAGGTAATTCAGATTCCACTTACTCCGATGAAAGAACTATATACTCTTGTTGAACCTAATGATGAAGAGAATTTGAGAAGATCTAAATTTTTTGATGAAGAAGAACCTCAACCTCAACATTTCAAGAGGTCTACCAGAGATAGGTGACAACCTGATAGGTTTGGATATTCACCTGAAAGGTTTGGTTATTCATTATTGGATCCCACTTACATTTTTTCTTTGATTGCTAACATTGATGAGCTTAGGACTGTTAGAGAGGCTATGGGTATGAGTGATGCAAATTCTTGGATGAAAGAGATGGATGAAGAAATGGCTACATTGAAGAAAAATAATACATGGGATTTAAGGATGGAAACCTATTGGATGTAAATGGGTTTTCAAGAGAAAATATGGTCCAAATGGTAGTGTTGAGAAGCATAAGGAATGGTTGATTGCTAAGGGTTATTCTCAGGTGGATGGAATTGACTATGGTGATATTTTCTCTCTTGTTGTGAAGTTGACATCTATTTGATTCTTATTATCACTTGCAATAGTGTATGACCTAGAAGTGGAATAGATGGATGTGAAGACACCATTCCTTCATGGTGACTTGGAGGAAGAAATTTATATGTCACAACCAAAGAATCTTATGGTTAAAGATAAAGAACATCTGGTATGCAAGTTGAAAAAGTCTTTGTATGGTCCTAAGTAATATCCTAGGATGTGGTACTATAAATTTGACACCTTTGTGTTGTGTTTGGGATTTCTGAGATCTAAATTTGACCATTGTGTTTATTAAAAAATTGATAATGGTCACATTCTCATAATTTTATTGTATGTAGATGATATGTTGTTTTTGGGGAATGGTAAGAGTTTTATTTTAGATTTGAAGTGTCAATTGTCAACATAGTTTGAGATGAAGGATCTAGGTGTAGTGAGGTATATTCTTGTTGGCTGAAAATTTTGTAATCCCCTTTAATAGATTACAAAACCTTGATTTCAACCACAGTTATGTGAGATAGAATCTCTCCTCTCAAAAAGGGGATGTTCCCTTCTTATTTCTTATTGAAACTAATGAAAAATAATCAAATATTCACAATAATGTACACTACAATAACGGTATAGGGGTGTTTCACATTCATGATTCTCTCTTTTTTAGAGAATATATTTTACAATGTTTCACAATTTTAACTTCTTGATATAATACAACTTCAAACTAAAATTAAATAGTAATTCCAATATTCCTATCTTGTCAAAGAAAAACCGAGGAATACCAACACGATAATGATAAGTAACAAATAAGAAAAGCTCATGGAGGCACAAATTTGTTCTGTAGTTTTTGATAAAGAATCCTTCAAGATAGTAACCAACATTGTAAAAGAAGCACAAATTCTTCTATATACTTGACAATAAATTCCACGAGCAACATGAATAAATATAAGCACAAAGTCTCATAGATAATTCATCAATAGTATTCAATAATATCACAATTTCAAGCAATGAGTGTAACTCAAATTTTACACAGATTTACTCAAAAGCCCTTTCAATCTCAATTACTCAACACTGTCAATTCAATCAAATCATAAGATAATGGTTCCCAACACAAAAATTGGTGTGCAAATTCACTTCTTTATTGATCAAAATTAGATTCACAAAAAATGAACTCAAAGTTTTAATATTTGTTTCACAATTAGGAAGCACTTCATTGCAAAAGATAAAAGGTAAGAATTACAATAAAATCCTCTTTTATTTATAGATGGGAGAGGAGAGCTAATCTAGGAAAAACCCTAACCAACTAGTTGACTTACTAAAAAATGTTGTCCATAAATGTAGGATAACATATTTTTTATAAATTACATGTAATTACATCTTTCAAAATGACATGTAAAATGTCAAAGCCTATCTACATAAAGCATAGAAAAATGCTAGAACTGGGAAATCTAATCTAACAAAAATTTTGGCCTTCTTCAATATCTTTCTCCATGAAAAATTCATGATGATGTGCACTTCATCACTTTCTGGCATTGGATTGTACTTTGGAGATAATGAGTATTTTTGAGATTGACTCCATCGATGAGATTAAAATGATTTCCAATGTAATTCCCAAATCTAGAATAAGCTGGAAATCCATCATTTTGTTCATTGAAGCTATTGAGAAAGCTTAGTCTTCAAATTCTTCTTGAACCATTGATGAACACTTGTTTGAAAAAATTGAAACATGGGAAGAACTTTTTGGTTGTACTTCAAAGCCTTCCTATTTGATGATAGGCAAGAACTTGATCAAAACTACTTTAGAATCTAGGCACAAGAGATCAGAATGTATGCAAGAGTAGGATTTAACAATTATAATGCAAAGGTAGGAAAAATTGAGGTTTTAGCATGGGGTATTACACTTCAGATGTAATTATGCAAATTTTCAAGACACTGCACATTGGGTGTAAATATGAGCAATTTCATGGGTTTGGGAAACTTGGATGGGATGATGATGGAGAATGGAGTGGAAGCGAGAAAACTAGCAAATGGATGTGAGAAATGGAGAAAAAAAATTTGAGCGAAATGAGTGGAACAAAGCTCGAAATGCATTTTTGGATGATCTTTGAGTGTTTAGTGAAAAACTATTTTTTGTGCAAGGGTGCTAAAAATCAGTGCCATTACATCTTGGAAGATCTGCATTTCATGCACAAGCACTAAAAAAAGTGATCCAACATGCCTTGGAAGAGTTTAGAAGATGCACACATGTGCTAAAAATTAGTGCTTTTACATTTTGAAAGTTCTGCTTTTCATGCACAAGCATTGAAAAATAGCCCTTCAATGTGTTATATGTAAAAGCGATAAAAAACAATGCTTTGCAATATTGAAGGACTTGGGTAGTTTCATGTTAAAGTGGTAAAAAATAAAACTTTTTAGGTGTCATATGTAAAAGCGGTGAAAATCAACACTTCTGCATGTGGGAAGGACACTTGAGTGTAAGAGCGCTGAAAATTTGAGCTTTTACATATCATATGTAAAACTGGTGAAAAATATAGCTTCTACATGTGACTTGAGATTTGAGATGTAGAAGTGCTAAAAATCAGCGCTATGAAATTACATGTGCCAGAAAATGACTAAGGCATTGAAAATATGCAAAAGCGCTGAAAATTAGACCTCCTGCATGAAATATGCAAAAGCATTAAAAACCAACACTCATGCATGAAATATGCAAATGTGCTAAAAATCAGCGCTCTTGCATATGCAAAAAAATTTCTAACTCCCAAAATTGAATTTTCACAACTTGGTTTAAAATGTGAATTTTGATGAACTAACAAAGGTTAATGTTTGGGATATGTGCTAAAAATCAGCGCTCTTGCATATGCAAAAAATTTTCTAACTCCCAAAATTGAATTTTCACAACTTGGTTTAAAATGTGAATTTTGATGAACTAACAAAGGTTAATGTTTGGGATGAATTTTGAGGATGGGGGACCACAAACAAGGACCAATGCAATTCGCCTCATTTTTCATGCTTAGAGTACGTGGGCTACGAAACAGACAAATTTCATAGGGGTTATCCCATGAATTGAGTGTGTTGAATTCGAGGATAACAATTCTAAGGATGGAGATTAGAAGAGATGGAGCTAATAGAAAGCTCTGGTTAAGCCAAAGAAATTATGTGAGCTCCATGTTGGAGAGATTCAACATGACAACTTGCAGATAGTTAGTTGTTCTAGTAATGTAGGAGATGAAGCTTTCTATGGAGGATTGTCCAAAATCTCCTACTAAGATGGAGGACATGACCAAAGAACCATATGTGAGTTTTTTTGTGAGTTTGATGTATGCTATGGTCTATATGAGGCAAAAAATTTCCCAAGAAGTGGGTGTCCTTAGTTGATTTATGGCTAATCCTGTATGGGTACATTGGGATGTAGTTAAGAGAGTGTGTAGATACTTGCAAGGTAATTCAAAGTATTCGTTGTGTTTTCATGGTTATCCTAATAGACCTCAACATTTAGTTTGTATTCATGGGTTTATGGATTATGATTGGGCAAGATATATTGACAGTAAAAGATCCACCAGTGGATATGTATTCACAATTATTGATGGTGCCATTAGTTGGATGAGTAAGTGATAGGCTATAGTCGCTTTGTCCATGACAAAAGGAAAGTACATGGTAGTTACTCATGCTTGTAAGGAAGCCATTTGGGTTAAGAATTTGTGTTCTAATATTGGTTTTGATGCAAGATAGATTACTATTGATTTTGATAGTCAGGGTGCTATTTTATTGGCAAAAATTCCTACTTTCCATGCCAGAACAAACCATATTGATGTTCAATTTCATTTTATTCACGATACGGTGGAAGATGGGAAGGTTAAATTGGATAAGGTTGACACCCTGACAAATGTTGCAAATGCATTAACAAATCCAGTGAGAACAAAGAAGTTCAGATAGTGTTCAAGGTCTATGGGCCTAGAACAACCTATAGCAATTAAATATTGTTACTTTCATTGACTCTTCAAAGGTATTCAACATGTGGGAGAATGTTAGGAAAGAAAAGGTGTCTCAACCTTTGATTTTTCTATAGAATTTTTAATTATTTAATATGGAAATATATTTGATAATTATCCCATGATTTCCTTGTGAGCTACAACTTGTATTTTCTATTTTCAAGGAGGAGTTAAGTTGGAAATTTGCAATTACAAGTGGAGTTATTCACAAAGGAAATTTCTATTTCATTTTGAGTTTGCATGAAATCTGAACTTTGGAGGTACAGTTATATTTTAGCAAGTGCATCTTTTGCATGTGTAGGTTTAGTGACAATTAGTAGTTGCAGCATGACATGTGGTGACAACTGGAAACTTAGCATTATGCATGTGTAGGTGTTTTTTGCATTTTCCATGTTGCATATTTATCCTTTGGCATTCAATTTTAGAATTGTCTAATTAATGTATTATAAGCTCCTATATATTGAGCACTTGTATTTTGGAGTTATACGTCATTGTTTATTGAAGTACCGTTATACTATCAGAATTACTCTAGAATTGAGTAGAAGTGTGAAGACTCCTACAAGATCATATCTCTACAAATATATTCTAACTTGTTTATTTTTTCTTAATAATATAATTGAGTTGTGTTTTGGAGTGTGAGGTTTTTCGATCGAAAGGGTTTCCCCACGTAAAATTTTGTGTTATGATTTAAATGTTTACCTATTTATGATATGTATGTGCATCTTAATCTGTAACATTTAAAGGTGTTTAAGAATTTTTTACAACTCTCTCTTGCATGGATTGGTGTAGGAAGCTACTTTTGCTTACCCGACTTCCTTTCAGAAGTGACTTGATCATTTTGAACTCTTGGACATAATCATTGGTGTGATCGTGATTGATTTTTATGATATATTTTTTCATGATTCTCTGATGCATCTACTCATCTTCACCAACATATGAGTTGGAATAGAGTGATGTTAAGGAGCACATTTTGGGGCTTGTTATGTAATTTTTGAAGTTTTCTGCTTCCTTGCACCTTATTTAAGCACCATATTTTTTCTCTTCATAATGATAGAAAGATGAATAATGTAAAATTTAATCCTTTGAAATTCCAATGCAAGCTATTCATATTTCTTTATACTAATATTAATACTATATTGATTATTTATGCATATATTGTTGTACTCATGTTGTTTTATGATAATTACCTAAATAATCTCTTTCAATATGATAACTAGAACTCATTCAAGAAATTTAGCACATAATCTAGTACATAAAAATCACAAATTTTAATTGGTTTAGCTCAAATATAGTATAAACTAGATTTGAAATTGGAGGGAATAACACTAGAGGTCATGTCTAAGAAGTGGAGATGGATGGCATATGGGACACACATATGAATTTATCAAAATGGATGGATGATTGTGTGATTAATGGATTTTATCAACCTCCACATGTAAATAACCTAAACCAAGTTCTAGACTAATACATATCAAGACATAACTAAATTAGATATTGAATTATAGGGGAAACATATGAAATATACACTTTTTTAATATTTTCCCATATTAGAGTGCGTGTAAACATAACTTTATTGTGCATGGTAAAATAAGATAAAGGAAAGTGTAAAGTAATTAACTTGTTCTCAAAATGATATAGCATTTCAAAATGAAAAGAAAATACAACATGATCCTCAATTCTCCATGTAACTATTTCTCCAAATTTACACACTTGCACACATTAAATTATTAGTAGCACTTATTGTTGAATACACAAGAAAACTAAGAGGGGGGTGGGTGAATCAGTTGTACATTAAAACACCAAACCCTCATTAACATTTAGATCTACAATAATCCTTAAACCCTTAACATGCATTAATAGAATATAAACATGAGAAATAGTAATGCAAACACATTCATGCACATGAGAATTCTAGATTTACATGGAAATCCCAAGAAGGGAAAAATCATGATGAGATTTATCTCACAATATAAAGTAATTGCAACACCAAATATAATAGGCTCACTATCAAAGGGCTCATTTCCAAAAAGAGAAGAATGCCTCACCACCATAATAGAAATAAGGAAGAAAAATGTTACAATGAGAAACCTATCCCAAAGAAACAAAGAATATCCACCACTACACCTTCTACATCATCAGTAACCTCCAACTCAATGCTATAAAAAACTTCAGGTACTCTAGAAATGTAGACCCTTTTTCTCACTGTATTGGAGTCATAGGCATTAAAATCACACTTTAGATCTTTGTATCTGATCAAATTCACATATCAACACATACTTAAATCACACACATATCCTTCATCAATTCATCACATATATACCATCTTCAACCTTGAAAAAAATCTACAAGGTTAGATATGCACCTCAAATGTGCAAATTCAAATTAGGTTGGCACCAAAACATTCCCGTGGTGGAGAGTAAAGAAGGAAGACCACATCATACCTTAACTCAGACCTAAATCCACATATATACAATATTCCATGCTTCCACAAACACCGAAGCATATCTACAATTAGTGTAAACACCCAAGGTCGATCGAACCTATGTAACCACCATTAATAATTTAAGTACACACTTCCTTTAATTTAAAGATGACTCATGGACCACACACAATAATTAAACATAATTTGGAATATTCCACAAAAACCCTAAAATTCAACAAATTCCTTTGCAACAACTTTCACTTGAAGAACACATTCATTATGTACACCCAATTAGATTTCCTCATACTATAACACATGAATCCAACTTCGCGAAGAACCAAATTTTGAAAAACTTAGACTAGAGATAGATATGATAAATTTAAGCACACCCTTTGATCTGCAAGACAAGAAACTGCACTATGGAGAAATGTAGAGAAAAAAACATTTCTCCCAGGTAGCACTACAACACAATTCACACACTGGTGAACACAACTTTCTCTAAACATTGATCCAAAACCTAAAACTCTAGATATAATGCCTCTGAACACCTCTAACCAACATATCCAAATAACACATGAATATCTCCAACCATGAAGAAATGCAGAGCAAAAGACTAAACACTACTTTTCCATACTAAACACACTTTACCACACTATTTCCTCATTAAAATTAAAATTTTCTCAAAAGAACTTGGAAACCAAGCACCACAAAAATCATCTCAACATCTGCAACACCTTCTCAACCACACAAGAGGTTGAGAATCTACAAACATATTCTCATCAAAGAAATAATAGAGGTTGACATCAATGATACTACTAATGACAACATAATTCAACCAATCAAAGAATCTCCATAGGTTGACATCAAGGCATATCAATGTAAAAACAAATATCTATTGACATCAATGACAACAAAAACTTTCAACAATCTCCCCCTTTGTCATTGATGGCAACACATGATATAAAAAACCATCAACAAAAAAACAATAGAAAAAAAAAATAGCTTTGATCACTAACACATACTGCACATCAATGCACATTGCTCCCCCTTACAAAAGCATCAACTCTCTCCAAAAACTTCTCTTTTACAAGAATTCTCTCCCCCTTTGACATCAATGGTAAAGGGAAACACATGTCTCCTCTTAGCTTCCCCTTTTACATTAATCACACATATTTTCTCTCCCCCAAAGGCATTAACTTCTCTGCAACTACCTTTTCTTTTACTACACTCTATTTTCTTCACACCTTCTTTGGATACCTTTCAATTTCACTTATTACACACTACCCCATAACATATTGTACCAACCAACAAATACTACACATATCCTTTGGCATAACTAACAAAGGAAGAAACCTTTATGCCACACAATGACAACACTTACTCCCCTTGACTGGAACAACCAAAAATGCCACTACCTACTCCCCCTGAGAAGTAGCTACCAACATAAATCTAGAACAAGGAATGAATCTTGAAATCCATTAGAATGATGCATATTCTTATGCATATATTTAAAAGGAGGGGCAATAACCCCTAACTTCTCCCAAAGATACTCAAAAGTATCAATAGGAAGGGAATTTGTGAAGATATCTGCAACTTGATCTTTTGTAGGAATTGTTGAAAGGCGCAAGAAAACTGAGAGGGGGGGTGAATCAGTTGTCACCAAACTCAAATTCAAATCTCAAGCACTTATCAATTTCTTATCCACTCAATTGTATTATTAAGTATAAACATGAAATGCAGATAACAAAAAGCAATTTCAACACAATGAAAACCATATTTTACATGGAAAACCTAATGAGGGAAAAACCACGACGAGGACTAACTCACAATACAAAGTAATAGCAAAACCGAATACAATAGGCTCAATGCCTAGATACAAAGGCTCACTACCTACAAAAAGGACTCATTGTTCAACAGGGAGGCTCATTGCCTATAGATACAAAAGATTATAGTAAATATCCACCACAATAGGTTACACACATTCACAGCCTTGATCAAAAGAATTGTAGACATCATCAGCTCACTGCTTTCTAGAATCTAACACATTAAAGTATTGTTTCCTCAATTCACTTTCACACAACTCTACTTTTCTTCTTGATTCAATATCTTTGTTCTTATTTGAAACATGTTGACTCGCATTTATACCCTCTTCAACCTTAGAAACTTTCTCCAAGGTCAGATACATACGCTTTATTTCACAAATTCAAATTAGGTCAGAAACTCAACATTCCCGCAATGGAAAGGAATGAGAGCGGACCACACCAATACTTAACTACAACCCAAAAAAACATCTTGGATCAATCACACACTTCCTTAATTAAAACTTATCATTCGTATGAAGTGTGAACACCAGGTCGACCAAACCTAATGAAAACACAAATGAATATTGAAGTACATGCTTCCCAACAAGAAGATAATACATAGATGATGTAACACACTTCATCATGCATGAGAGCACATCTCAGCTACCTTCAGATACATCTGTATCATCTACAACAACCTTTAAACCCTGAACACTTCTCACCATTCCCTCCAGATAGTACAAATACACACAGTACTATTAAAACTCATCTTCTGGACCACCAAATCATAAACATCTTTTCCAAAACATAGAGAACACTATTACAAAACATATTCCAGATCCACAAGACTTGAAACAAAAAAGTGGAGGAATGCAAAGTAGAGAAACTTCTCCCAATCCACAGACAAACAACACTATCAAACCAGTTCACACACTAGTGAACAAAACTTTCACTCTCCATCAAACTAGAAGATACAAACCAAGAGATGTCACCAACAAATGCCCATAAACAACCCTTCAAATCCACACAAGCATATGATCAACACAGAAGAAACACAAAGCACATACTGGAGCACATTTTGAACACATACATAACTCTAACTTCACTCTTTATTAATTTTCTCAAAAGCACTTGGTAACCCATCATATCAGCATATTTGTAACACCATAAAGATAGATCCATGTACTCACAACATCTCAATAACATCTCAACTATACATGTAAAATTTTCAACATCTTGTACTGTGTTGACATCAATAACATTAATGACAACACCACCAAACTTACTCATACTTGCAACAATCTCGCCTTTTGTCATTGATGGCAACACATTATGTGAAAAACCATCAAAGACAACACTCTCCTTTATTTTCCAAATTAGACAACCTGCACAACATTCTTGCATTCTTAATATTCTAGGAAAAGAACTTATCTTCCTCTTCTACTATTTTTCGCATGGCTCTCTCTCCCCCTTCGACATCAATGGAAAAGATTGAAAGCTCTAATCACTCCCCCTTAGGAGTGTACTCATACTACAACAATAAAATTTTCTACTCCCCCTACGGAGTAGAACCACCCATCAACCTAGATAAATGAAGAATCTATGGATCCATTGGAATGATGCACCTCCATGTGCACCTAGTTCGAAGGGCCAATGACCTCCAACTTCTCCCTGAGATACTCAAAAGTATCCTTCGGAATAGCCTTAGTAAATATATTTGCAATCTGATCCTTTGTAGACACATACTCCAACCTGAATTCATTCTCCAATACCTTTTCTCTCAAGAAATGATATATGATAGATATATTCTTTTTTTTTGAATGCATGACTGGATTCTTTGAAATGTTTATAGCACTTTTATTATCATAGAAGATATGAATAGGCTCATCACATATTACTCCAATATCCTTCAACGTTTTCTTCATCCACAAAACTTGTGTGCATCAAGATGTTGCAATAATATACTCTACTTCTGTATTGGATAAAGAAATGGAATCATGTTTCTTACTTAACCATGAAACCAATCTTCCACCAAGAAAGAAATCACCTCCACTGGTACTCTTATGGTCGTCCACACAACTAGCCTAATCTGCATCAGTATAAGCACTTAAAGTGAAATCAGTATCCTTAGGATACCACAAACCATAATCCAGGGTGCCTTTAAGGTATTTGAATATCCTCTTCACAACTGTAACATGTGCTTCTTTTGGTTCTGTTTGAAATCATGAAACCAAGCATACTGCATGCATGATGTCTGGTCTAGTAGCAATAAGATACATCAGTCCACCAATCATAGATTTGTACTTGTTTTGATTAGCTTTAGAAAATTTATCTTTACTAAGCTCACATCTAGTCACCATAGGATTACTAACCAGTTTGGAGTCATCCATTCCAAAATTCTTTAACAAATCTTTGACATACTTCGATTGTGAAATGAATATCCCCTTATCAGTTTGATTTACTTGAAGACCAAGAAAGAAATTCAACTCACCAATCATAGACATATCAAATTCTTTTTACATCTCCTTTGCAAATCTTTTACACATACCTTCATTCCCTCCAAAGATGATATCATCAACATATAGTTCCACTATCAACATTCTATTTCCTTTCATCTTGAAATAAAGATTGTTATCTGGAGAGCCCTTATTAAACTTTTATTGTGTCAAATATCTATCCAATCTAGCATATTATGCTCTGGGAGCTTGTTTCAGTCCATACACTGCCTTTTTCAGCTTACAAACCATATCCAGTTTGTCTGATAACTGAAATCCTTCAGGTTGTTCCATGTACACCTCTTCTTCTAGTTCTCCATTTAGAAATTCAGACTTGACATCCATTTGATATACCTTAAAATCCTTGTGGGAAGAAAATTCCAAAAACATCTGAATGGTCTCCATTATTGCCACTGGGGAAAATGTCTCTTCAAAGTCTATGCCTTCAAATTGTGAGTATCCCTTGCATACAAGTCTCGCTTTGTTTCTTACAACTTCACCATTCTCATTCAACTTATTCCTAAACACCCACTTCGAACCAATTACATTCTTATTCACAGGTTTGGGAACCAGTTTACATGCCTGATTCTTCTCTATTTGTTGCAACTCTTCTTTCATAGCTCTAACCCAACTTTAATCTTCACATGCTTCACATACAGACTTAGGTTCTATTTTAGAAAGTAAACACAAATTTACCTTAACTGCTACTTTATTTCTTGTCTTCACACCTTCACTCTAATCTCCAATTATCTATTCCTTTGGATGATTCTTCTGTACATACTTAGGAGTCTTAGGAACAAATTTCGGTGCTTCTTCTTCTTCTTCAGTCTATTCTTCTTCCTCTTCCTTACTCTCTTCAGGTACTAGTCTGCAAATAGGATCATCTAGTTCAACTTCACTTATCCCAATAGGTTTGTGCATATCCTCATCAACCTTCATAGTAGCACTCTCAACAATCTTCCTCAATCTTTTTATTAAAGTATCTATATACTTTGATGGTAGTTGAGTATCCAAGAAAAATCCCTTCATCACATCTAGCATCAAACTTCACAATATTCTCATCATCTCTTTTAATGTAACTATTGGCCTCCTCTAATGGTTCAATTACTAAGCCCTAAGAGTTGTGACTTAAAGATTAGACATCTGCACTGAGTAGCTATCTTACTCATCATGAAGGTGCATTTAATTGTCAACCCAGGGACATAAAATTGAAATGGGTCAACACTATATGTGCACTAGGACTCCAACATAGTCATCCATGAACTAGGAAAGAAACAATAGTGGAAATAAATCAACTTAAGCACTGAGCATAAAACAATAAATACACTAAACATCACAATTGTACTAAAAATGGATGATAGAAATAAGAATCTTAGCAAACAAACAAGAAACTATGTTGTCTTCCTTGGTTGCAGGAACAATCACATAACAAAATTCTAGTGGCTGTAGGAATAGACAATTGTTGAAACTAAAACTAATTGCTGAACAAAAAATGAATTTTAAACCAAATGGGTGGAATTCTCACCAAGTGGGCCCCCTTTAGTGAGTCTCCCTTGAGCTAACTCAGATGCAACAACTCAAAATATCATTTTATTCCTTGCAAGCATGATTACAACATATCCACAATATGATTGTATTACTAAAACTGGAAAAATGCCAGTACAATCTTAGAACATCCAACCTTATGAAAAGGGGAATTTGACCACTATTTATAGAGGGAAAAACTACTAATTAACCCTAACTAAGTAGGTGGTCAACTCCATCAAAATAGGAGGATGCCATTTATTGAAAGCATAGAAAAGAGAGGGGGGAAGTTATGCATGTGCCATATTTGGTCAAAGCAGACTTGCCCCAATGAGTGTAACGCTCAAAAATTGATGTTCATTTAGCCATAAAATTTACCAAACTTAATACATTCCAAGTATGGTGAAAACAAAGGATGCATATGTCATGATCTTCCCATAAATGCTAAAAAGATAAATTCAGAATAAATCACATTCCATGTATGCAAAATAAATAAATTTAATTAACAAAAATGATCATTGCATTAGTACATATATTATTGCCATTTGCATATCAATGAGTTTCCATAAATTCACTCAAGTTTTCAATTACATCATTAACTTTTAATCAGTACATCTATTTCAATGTTACATCAAATCTTTCTTTCCAATACATCTATTTCAATGTTAGAATACTAAATTACATATAAAATTACATTTACCAGTGGGATTTACAAGCCATTCCAAATAATACATGAATACATTTATAACACTTAAATCTTTGAACCTCAACCATCGTGACACCACTGGTCCTCTTGCAAGTTGGGGCCAAGAGTTTGATTAAAGCACCTTTTCCACCAAACCACGAAGTACAATACTTCCCCGAGTTTCTTCCTAACTCGAAGAAATCCCCAACCCTGCACGAGGATCCTAGCAACCTGAAACAACAACGCAGGAGGGAACTCTCAATGCAAGCCTGATGCCTATATGCATTCCTAACATTAGAATCACATACTTCTTGCAACAGAAGGTGGCAGAGACCTATATTCATTTAGTTCTAGGCTTTTAATTCCATCTATTTCAATGGTGCAAGTGCTTGGCCAAGCATAAATAAAATAAATGATAGTTTTAGAAAAGGTAAAACTACCGTCTATGTGGGTCCACCTTCGTCATCATGTCCTGAAAGTTTCTCAAATACAGTAAATAATGTATTTTCCATCTAATTTCACATTCGATTTTTACACATTTCTAATTTCAAAGAAATTTCATCATTTTCCAAGGTTTTTACAAAGATTGTCAAAATAGCTTTCATGCATGCATTGAGTAAATAAAGTTTTCTTGTACAATTTCAAGTGAGTTTACAATGCAAAATAAATTTAGTTCCAATTCTATTTTCTAAATTAGTTTTGATCACAGTAAATAATTTTAATAGTTTCAGCAAAAAGAAATCCACTCTTATCAGAAAATTCACTAATTTTGAATATGTTTTCAATAACCTACATTTCGTAAAAAAGATTCATTTTCAGCTTTTAACATAGCCTTATGAGTATTCTGATAAGTTAGAAAAGGAAAATAGTGACTCATACATTGTATCAATATTCAGAGAAATAACAGTTTAAGGAAAGAAAAAAAAATAAAGTAAATTTCTAGATTTGCACAAAAACACAAGTTTTCTAGTGTCCATAGTTATTTGTGTGAATTTAATCTGTTTCTTTTCTAGTTTCTATCTTGTGGATATTAAAGCTCTCCATATAGATTTGCATATCTATTTGCTGTAAATGAATATATATATATATTTATAACATTTACTTATATACATATAGAGTCATAATAGACTTAAATCTGAATATACATATTGACCTTGAATACAATACTGTGTTTTGTTGTTTATAAACAATGACAGGAAGTTGTATTTTCTGTAGATAACAATGAAATTTATGCCAGGTATAAATATTGGTCTGTAAATCTGTGCATATATATCTATATATATATTTATACATATATATTATCTGTGTATTCCTACTGACAGAGAGAACATTTTCTGTAGAAAATTACATAACGTTTATAATTTACATAAGTCTGAGTTTGCATGTATATGTATATGTGTGTGTGTGTATATATATATATATATTGACATATAATTTTTGCAAAGTTTACTATCCATAGGATTTCCAACGCATGCCGAACAATATTCATAAATCACATTTTAATGAAAGAAAGACAAACATTAAATAGTTCATAATTTCCAAAAGGTAAAGGGGCAGAAAAAATAGGCCGACGCCTTTCCCCCATAGGGGAAGGTGCTGGCTGTGAGGAGGTAGTGCCTCCTCCACAGGCCTTGGCTTGTGGAGGGCGCTGCCCTCTCACAACACCGCCCTCCTGTATGGACGGGGTTGGGGCGTAATCTCCAAACAAGAAGTTCCAATTCAAAAAAAAAGAATATCGATTCTTGGTTTAAAATTCATACAATTGTTGAGAATTTCAAATTCATACAAGGTATCGATAGTATATATATATATATATATATGTATGCACAAAAATACATGAGTGTATATAAATATATATATATATATATATATATATATATATATATATATATATACAATTCAAAGATTGAAAGCAAACTCATGAACTACAGTGAATAAAGAAAAGAAAGATAAACCCCAATCTAAAAGAAGTATAATTGTGCAAATTCTTTCAATGCACACAAAGAATGAAAGATTTTCTCAAATTTCCACAAATTTTGCATACAATTAAAACACTTTGCATTCAAATTCCTCAGTAGTATCTATTTATTTCAATCAATATTTGTGGGAAAAGAATGGAGAACCTAGAATTTACGCTTCCAGCTAGGGATTGGAGATAGTTCTTCAGACAACTTCTTTCCTTTTCCTCTGTTCAATCTGGTTTTTCTGAGCAAGCTTCTCCTCTTTCCTTCTTCCTAGTTGCTTTTCCAGCTCTTTATTTTCCTACTATCCTCCAAGGAACAATTCTCAACTCACTATTTTTAAAGATTCAACATCTCTTTGGCAGCCATTAAAGCAAAGATTGTAGAGCTTACTTTCAAGAAAGTTTTTCAAGAACCGTTCCCTTCTCGGGAACTCACTTCCCTATTTAAAATTGCTTTTCCATTTACAATTTCCTACCCTAATCTTGAAATGTATTTTAAAATTAATAATAATTTTCAGTTTTAATTGCATGTTAATCCCTTTTTGACAATACTTACTCAACAATAAAAGTAAATATCTGATAACTAATGATTAACTAATTAACTCAAAGTTTAACACAAAATAAAAGAAGAGTAGCATGCATAAGCATTTAAATCAAAATTCATAATTAACTATAATTAAAACTTAATCCTTTATTTTATCATGCTTTCATTTCATCATTTATTTTATTTACTAATTATCATTTAATTTGCAAATAATTCAAAGCAAACACACAAAAAATAGACATTCCTAAATGCAGTCTATATGAAACTAAGTGCGTGTGTGTAATCAAGAGGTCTTCCTGCTTTGTCCTATCAATAAGCTAATCACCTCTCCTTAATCACACCCCTGGTCTTCGACTTCCTGCAACTCAAGTGCACTCAGGCACACAACAATAATTGAATTAGTATAACATTAAGATATAAATAAAGCAATACATTACATTAATTAAAATGCTTCTACTCTATTTTGCTTCATTTTGAAATTAAAACACATTCAATACTTTTCAACTTTTCATAATTTAAATAAACACTTCCATTTATCTCCACACCAAAACACCATCATATTAATTATTATTCTACCAGGCACATCAAAACATGTAATAAATCCACACAAAACCAAAAGTAATCTACATCAGGATTGAGACGTGACATCCTTCCCCACTAGGAAGAGACATTGTCTCGATGTCCTATTACAAAGCTACACAACAACATCTAAAACATCAGTGTATCATAAGTCTCTAAAAGCAAGAAAAGAAAAACATGCTAAGATCTCAAATGAGGAAAATCTCTATCAATGTCCTCAGCATTCTCCCTAGTGGCATTATCCTCTGAGTATTGTTCCCACTAGACTCTATACTACATAATGTCCCAATTCCGCAACTTAACATTGCACTCTTCCAATATCCTGACGGGCTCCACCTGCATCACTCCTGGGTCTAGTACCTGAAACACATGCCAATCAAAAATATGAGCTACATCTGGATGGTAGGGCTTAAGAACCGAAACATGAAAAAAATTATGGATCCGGGATAGAGCTAGTGGAAGAGCAAGCCTGTAATCAACTAGATTAATCACCTCCAAGACATCAAAAGGCCCAACAAACCTAGGGGAAAGCTTTGAGTTCTTGCTGAAAGAGATTGAACTCTTATGTGGCCAAACTCTCAAAAAGACCTTGTCTCCTGCAGAGAATTGTCTAAAAGTTCTATTCTTATCCACAAAAATCTTCTATCGATCTAAAGCTTGCTTAAGATTTTCTTTGATAAGCTTCATCTAGTCTTCCATTTCCCTCAACATTTCAAGACCAATCACAATCGTGTCCTCAACTTTGTCTCAACTAATGGGTGTTCGGCATTTTCGTCCATAAAGAGCCTCGAATGGTGCCATACCCAAAGAGGCATGGTAGGAGTTGTTGTAAGAAAATTCCACCAAAGGAAAATACTCCTCCCATTTGTGTTGTTGCTCCATATAATACATTCGAAGGAGATCCTCCACAATCTGGTTCACCCTCTCAGACTAACCATCATTCTAAGGATGATATGCTGAACTAAAATTTAATTTAGTTCCCAGGGAAGAATTCAAAGTAGTCCAAAATCTGGAAGTCATCCAAGTGTCACGATCTGAAATGATCACTTCTAGCACTCCATGCAGTTGGAAGATTTCCTATACAAATTTTCTCTCCAAAACCATTGAACCATCCTTGAGGTTCCCAGGAATGAAATGGGCTACCTTAGTCAACTTGTCCACCACAACTAGGATGGTATCATGTTGGTTCCTAAACATTGGCAATCCCAGAATAAAGTCCATAGTTATCACCTGCCACTTATATTTTGGCACCCTGTGTGGATATAAAAGTCTTATCAGATGTACATGCTTAGCCTTAACTCGCTGGTATTCCAAACATCAGGCTTAGTCACATAGGGTGTCCTGAGTATGGTGCATTATGGAATTCCTCTAGCACCAACTCTCTCAACCCTTTAGGAATATACAGCAATCTTGGAACCTCAAGAGTCCATTAGACTGAACTACATAGCAAATCTGCGATCTGAAGGATCCTGCTCTAGGGCTTGTTTTACCCTAACATACTATGTAAAGCCTGAACCACCTGCTCCCTGAAACTAGATTTTATGGTAACCATGGCTTCTAGATGTCTCCTCCTACTTAAGGCATTTGCTACCCTATTTTCCTTCCCTTTGATGTACTCAATGCCAAAATCATATTCACTCAAAAATTCTAGCCATTGCCTCTGACGAGCATTTAGGTTGGGTTGAGTAAAGATGTACTGTAATCTAGCATGATCTATTTTTAAATCAAAGGGCTCACCCAAGAGATAGTGTCTCCACATATAAAGGGAATGAACTATGGTTTCCAACTCTAAATCATGTGGTGCATAATTTAGCTGATGTTGTTTCAAATTTCTTGATTCATAAGCCACTACTTGTCCTTCCTGCATGAGAACGACACCTACCCCTTCTCTTGATGCATCAGTAATCACTGTAAAATGACCATTCAGATCAGGCACAACAACAATAGGTGCAGAAGTAAGCTTCCCTTTTAGCAACTGAAAATATTTTTCACACTTGTCACTCCACTCAAATTTATTTCCCTTCTTCTGGAGTGCGGTAATGGGTGTTGCTATTATCGAGAACCCTTGCACAAATCTCCTGTAATACCTTGCAAGTCCCATAAAACTTCAGACTTCTGAAACATTCTATGGTGCGGGCCAATCTAATATTGCCTTAATCTTATCTGGGTCCACGACTATCCCTTCTGCTGAAATAACGTGTCCCAAATAATGCACCTCAGATTGGAAAAAGGTACATTTGGACATTTTCCCATATAACTTATGTTCCCTCAACCATTGCAATACTATCCTCAAATGCTTTTCATGTTCTTCCTCTGACTTAGAATATATCAAGATATCGCCAAGGAAGATTAAAACAAAGTTATCTAAGTAGTCTCGAAATACACTATTCATCAAATTCATGAAGGCTACAGGGGCATTAGTTAGCCCGAATGGAAGCATTGTAAATTCGTAGTGCCCGTACCTTGTCTTGAATGCAGTCTTGTGAATATCTTCATCCTTTAGCCTCAATTGATGATACCCTGGTCTCATATCTATTTTAGAGAATACCTTGGCATCTTTTAACTGGTCAAAAAAATCATCAATATGGGGAAGCATGTATTTATTCTTTATAGTAACCTTGTTAAGCATCCTGTAATCTATGCATAACCTCAAGGTCCCATCCTTCTTCTTCACAAATATAACAAGAGCTCCCCAGGGCGACACACTTGGTCTAATGAGACCTTGTTTCAGCAATTCCTCCAACTGGGCTTTTAGCTCATATAACTCCATTGTGTTCATCCTGTAGGGGGATTTGGACTGAGGTTCGGCACCCGGTATCAAATCAATTGAAAAATTGAATACACGCTTAGGCGGTAGCTCAATTAGCTCTTCAGGAAAAACATCCTCAAATTATTTTAGAATGGGATGATCATTAATTGATGATTCTGACTCACTTGGTCTAATGAGACCTTGTTTCAGCAATTCCTCCAACTGGGCTTTTAGCTCATATAACTCCATTGTGTTCATCCATAGGGGGATTTGGACTGAGGTTCGGCACCCGGTATCAAATCAATTGAAAAATTGAATACACGCTTAGCTCAATTAGCTCTTCAGGAAAAACATCCTCAAATTATTTTAGAATGGGATGATCATTCATGATTCTGTCTCATCAAGGTCTTTGACCTTTATTGCATAAATAGTGCATCCCTTTCAACTTGCCTTCTTCAATTGCAGTTGCCTAAAGGCCTTTTTACACCACAAATATCTACATGATTTCCTTGATCATCAAGACACCTTATTGATTTCTCTTCACAATCCATAAGGGCCTTATGTTCAGAAAGCCAATTTATCCCTAAAATCACATCATAAGATCCCAATGGTGCTACATAAAAATTAACTTGCATTTTGAGACTAGGGAGTTCAAGTTCACTACAATACAGGCACTGCTCTACCTTCCTCTCTACCCAATTCCCGTACTAAACTTTCCATGAATTTTCCATATAGTCCGGTCTAACTAATAATTTAACTATAACACGAGG
The DNA here is from genome assembly GCA_007258455.2 of Sequoia sempervirens. NCBI lineage: Eukaryota > Viridiplantae > Streptophyta > Pinopsida > Cupressales > Cupressaceae > Sequoia > Sequoia sempervirens. The sequence continues at coordinate 482,488,380 of VDFB02000015.1, read as the reverse complement.
ATCCACAAAACTACCAGTGGCACCAGTATCAATCAAAATAGAAACAGGAGTTCCAAAAATTTTACCCGAAAGCTGGATAGGAGTGGATTGATAATCTGCTTGGCGATTGTCAACCGCCACATGAATATGATGTTGATTCCTGTTATTTTTCTTATTAACCCTTTGAGGGAACACACTTGCATAATGCTCACCACCACAAGTATAACAACCCCCATGAGGTGCCTTAGGCCTGTAAGGAAAATCCCTCCTGTTATTGTCATTCTTCTTATTGAAATTAGCCCTCTTATTGTTATTCTGGTTTCCATCATTATGGTTCTGAGGACTACCACCCCTTTTCAAATTTTTGATCTTCCTGTTATTATTTCCTTGGTTACTCTAATTGCTCTTATTGCTTTGGTTATTGTTACCATGGCGATTTCCTTGGAACTTCTTATTTCCATACTTGGCTTCCCTACTTTTCTTCTAGTTTGTAACCTGCTGCATTTTATGTTCCTACAAAAGTGCCAATTCAAAGGCTTCATCCATGGTAGTCGGTCTATGCATATCCACCTCATTTCCAATTTGTGGCCTAAGCCCTAGAATGAATTTTTGAATACGAAACCTCTCATCATGCTGGTACTAAGGTACGCACTTAAGCAAGTGAGAGAATTTCTCCCAAGACTATATCACTATCATTCCTCCCTGAATGAGCACCTGGAATTTTGTCATTTTCTTATCAAAATAAGATTGTGGAAGCCACCTCTTCCTGAAAATATACAAAAATTGTTCCCATGTTACTTTGCCTTGAAAAAATTGTTTATCATCCCTTTCATTCTCCCACCATGTAGTAGCTTCACCTGTGAGCTGGTAGGATCCCCATTCTGCTTTAGTTTCCTCAGACAGGTTCCGAAGGGAAAAATACCTATCCATTTCAATAATCCAAGCTTCTGCCCCATCACCAAAGGATTTACCATCAAACATGGGTGGCACCACCTTCTTGAGGTCCTTACCTAGTTCCTCAGCTACCTTAGTTAGCTTACTTTGATTCTTTTCAGCTTCAGGGTTTTCTCTGTTTGGTTCATTCCTGATGTTTTCACTCTCACCAGTTTTAGACCTTGTTGGCCCAGTTTGTCTTGCCTAATCAAGGTTATCAATCTTGGCCTCTTGCCTACTTAGTATGGCCAAAAAATTAATCCAACTTATCATTGGGATCACCATGGGATCCTCCTCCCCGTTCTCGCTGATAATACCTACCCTCCATTAGGGTTACCCTGGCAAAACATAACATCAAGCATAATTAGGAAGAGGTCCTAGAGTTGAACCTTGCTGCTCTGATACCAAAATGTAACACTCGAAAATTGATGTTCATTTATCCATAAAATTTACCAAACTTAATACATTCCAAGTATGGTGAAAACAAAGGATGCATATGTCATGATCTTTCCATAAATGCTAAAAAGATAAATTTAGAATAAATCTCATTCCATGTACACAAAATAAATAAATTTAATTAACAACAAGGATCATTGCATTGGTACATATATGATTTCCATTTAGATATCAACGAGTTTCCATAAATTCACTCAAGCTTTCAATTACATCACTAACTTTTAATCAGTACATCTTTCAATGTTACATCAAATCTTTCTTTCCAATACATCTATTTCAATGTTACAATACTAAATTACATATAAAATTACATTTACTAGTGGGCTTTACAAGCCATTCCAAATAATACATGAATACATTTATAACACTTAAATCTCCGAACCTCAACCGCCATGACACCACTGGTCTTCTTGCAAGCTGGGGCCAAGAGTGTGATTAAGGCACCTTTTCCGCCCAACCACGAAGTACAATACTTCCCTAGGTTTCTTCCTAACTCAAAGAAATCCCCGGCCCTGCACGAGGAGCCTAGCAACCTAAAACAACAAAACAAGAGGAAACTCTCAATACAAGCTTGATTCCTATATGCATTCCTAACATGAGAATCACATATTTCTTGCAACAAGAGGTGGTAGAGACCTATATTCATTTAGTTCTAGGCTTTTAATTCCATCTATTTCAATGGTGCAAGTGCTTGGCAAAGCATAAATAAAATAAATGATAGTTTTAGAAAAGGTAAAACTACTGTCTATGTGGGTCCACCTTCGGCATCCTGCTCTGAAAGTTTCTCAAATATAGTAAATAATGCATTTTCCATCTAATTTCACATTCGATTTTTACACATTTCTAATTTCAAAGAAATTTCATCATTTTCCAAGGTTTTCACAAAGATTGTCAAAATAGCTTTCATGCATACATTGAGTAAATAAAGTTTTCTTGTACAATTTCAAGTGAGTTTACAATGCAAAATAAATTTAGTTCTAGTTCTATTTTCTAAATTAGTTTTGATCACAGTAAATAATTTTAATAGTTTCAGCAAAAAGAAGTCCACTCTTATAAGAAAATTCACTAATTTTGAATATGTTTTCAATAACCTACATTTGCTAAAAAGTTTCATTTTTAGCTTTTAGCATAACCTTATGAGTATTCCGCTAAGTTAGAAAAGAAAAATAGTGACTCATACATTGTAACAGTTTAAGGAAAGAAAAAAAAACAAAAGTAAATTTCCAGATTTGCACAAAAACACAAGTTTGCTAGTGTCCACAGTTATTTGTGTGAATTTAATATGTTTCTTTTCTAGTTTCTATCTTGTGGATATTAAAGCTCTCCATATATATTTGCATATCTATTTGTTGTAAATGAATATATATATATATGTACATTTATAATATTTACTTATATATATACAGATTCATAATAGACTTAAATCTGAATATACATATTGACCTTGAATACAATACTGTGTTTTGTTGTTTATAAACAATGACAAGAAGTGTTTTTTGTAGATAACAATGAAATTTATGCTAGGTATAAATATTTGTATGTAAATATGTGCGTATATATCTATATATATTTATACATATATATTATCTATGTATTCCTATTGACAGAGAGAACATTTTCTTTAGAAAATTACACAGAGTTTATAATTTACATAAGTCTGAGTTTGCATGTATATTTATATGTGTGTGTATATATATATATTGACATATAATTTTTGCAAAGTTTAATATCCATAGGATTTCCAACGCATGCCAAACAATATTCATAAATCACAGTTTAATGAAAGAAAGACAGACATTAAACAGTTCGTAATTTCCAAAAGGTAAAGGGGAAAAAATAGGTTGACGCCTTTCCCCTATAGGGGAAGGTGCTGGCTGTGAGGAGGCAGTGCCTCCTCCACATGCCTTGGCCTATGGAGGGAGCTTCCCTCTCACAATGCCACCCTCCTCTATGGACGGGGCTAGGGTGTAATCTCCAAACAAGAAGTTCCAGTTCAGAAAAAAAAGAATATCGATGCCTGGTTTAAAATTTATACAATTGTTGCGAATTTTGAATTCATACAAGGTATTGATAGTATATATATATATATATATATATATATATATATATATATATATATATATATATATATATATGTATGTATGTATGTATGTACAAAAATACATGAGTGTGTATATAAATATATATATATGTATGTATGTATATATATATGTATATTTATTTACAGAATCACAATTTAAAAATTGAAAGAAAACTCATGAACTACAGTGAATAAAGAAAAGAAAGATAAACCTTAATCTGAAAGAAGTATAATTGTGCAAATTCTTTCAATGCACACAAAGAATGAAACATTTAATCAAATTTCCATGGTTTCTGCATATAATTAAAACACTTTGCATTTGAATTCCTCAGTAGTATCTATTTATTTCAATCAAGATTTGTGGGAAAAGAATGGAGAACCTAGAATTTACGCTTCCAGCTGGGGATTGGAGATACTTCTTCAGACAACTTCTTTCCTTTGCCCCTGTTCAATCTGGTTTCTTTGAGCAAGCTTCTCCTCTTTCCTTCTTCCCAGTTGCTTTTCTAGCTCTTTATTTTCCTACTATCCTCCAAGGAACAATTCTCAACTCACTATTTTTAAAGATTTAACATCTCTTTGGCAGCCATTAAAGCAAAGATTGCAGAGCTTACTTTCAAGAATTTTTTTCAAGAACTATTCCCTTCTCGGGAACTCACTTCCCTATTTAAAATTGCTTTTCCATTTACAATTTCCTACCCTAATCTTGAAATGTATTTTAAAATTAATAATAATTTTCAGTTTTAATTGCATGTTAATCCCTTTTTGAAAATACTTACTCAACAATAAAATTAAATATCTGATAACTAATGATTAACTAATTAACTCAAAGTTTAACACAAAATAAAAGAAGTGTAGCATGCATAAGCATTTAAATCAAAATTAATAATTAACTATAATTAAAACTTAATCCTTTATTTTATCATGCTTTCATTTCATCATTTATTTAATTTGCAAATAATTCAAAGCAAACACACAAAAATTAGACATTCCTAAATGCAGTCTATATGAAACTAAGTGCATATGTGTAATCGATAGGTCTTCCTACTTTGTCCTGTCAAGAAGCTAATCACCTCTCCTTAATCACACCCTTGGTCTTCGACTTCCTGCAACTCAAGTGCACTCAGGCACACAACAATAATTGAATTAGTATCACATTAAGATATAAATAAAGCAATGCATTACATTAATTAAAATGATTCTACTCTATTTTGCTTCATTTTGAAATTAAAACGCATTCAATACTTTTCAACTTTTCATAATTTAAATAAACACTTCCATTTATCTCCACACCAAAACACCATCATATTAATTATTATTCTACTAGGCACATCAAAACATGTAATAAATCCACACAAAACCAAAAGTAATCTGCATCAGGATTGAGACGTAACAACAAGAATCTAGCAAAGCACACTCCCTAGATTCGCTCAACAAACAAACATGACCATTAAAAGGTAGTTAAAATATTTCATTTGAACTAGGAATTTCCCTCCATTGGAAGTTTCTCTCCATTGAAATTTTTCCCTCCTTTGACCTCATAATGACCATCTTTTTTACTTTCTTAGCAACCAACTAGCTGGAAGGAGTTTCTTCCACTTTGCAATCTTCATTGACATCAACATCTTAATGTGAACCTGCATAATGACATTAGCACACACAAACAATTGCATATCTATAATTACCTTAAAGTAACATCCATTCAACCACATGTAAAATTAACATAGATAATTCACATAGCATGTTAATGTCATTAAAAGTCACAAGGATAAGCTTATGCGCAAGGTTTATGGTTTTAATGAAATATCATGGAAAATGTCAACAACCAAGTGCCAAATTCTATGGTAACAACAACAAATATATAGTAAACCCTATCAAAATTAATCCATTAATTGGACTCATAATTTCCCCCCAACCTAATGTTTTGTTGGTCCTCCAATAGAGGGACCACTATTCCTTTTCCTAGTCAGAGCTTTGAAGTCACCAATTTCCAACTTTCCTAGATTAGTCTTTGTAGTATCTGAATTGGGATCCTAGTAGAATCATTGCTTGTTTTCCAATCTATTCCATCTTTTCCTTTTTGAAACTATGTCATACTGATAAAACCTATAATCTAGCACATGCCACAATAGAGTAGGTGGCTGAAATGTTAATGGAAGCCAATACTACTACCTCATCCTTCCCATCTGTATGTACCTTTTAGTTTGTTTGCATGTTGCAACATAGTTTTACAAGGAGTGGGGTTTCGCTTGTTTCAACTGATCTATCAAGTTATTCCACCTCTATGATAAGTACCCCATTACTGATTTCCCTGTAGTTTCAACTACCTTCTCATATTCTTTGTAGGCTTCTTCCCTAATAGGCATGATCCTATTTTTGTAGCTTGGGCAATAAAGAATTATATGCCATGTATAATAAATATTTTAGGGTTTATTGGATTCAGCTCTAAGATTCAAAAGGGTATGAAGTTCCCTTTCCCTATAGGTTCTAAACTGTCACCCCCAACTAATTTCATTCTGGATCCATGACATAAACGCTCTCAAATGGATATATCCAATGTACAGTAATGGGTTCCAATAATGATCATTAGACACAACATAATTATGCAAGTATAATTCATAGAGCATATTTTTAACTTCAGGTGGGGAAGATTGGTAGGCCTAGAAAAACTCATGTGGAGTTTCAATGGAAGGGCTCAAACCTAAAATAATCCTTGATAGTTTAAAGGAAATATTTTTCTCCTTCAAATGTAGGGCATATACTCTTGGAAGAGTTCTGCATGCCAACATTTGGGGTACTAGAGTTTCCACATTAGCTACCCTTTCCTTCAAGGAAACAATTTCTTCATTCTTTTCTTTGATTTTTGAATTTTTCTTCTTAACTTCTTCCTGTAGCTTGTGTTTTTCCTTTTTCCACTCCTCTTTCCTTTCCATCTCACTCCGTAGGTTCAAAGCTACAAGATTCCATGAAAAAGTGGGAGGTTTATATGTTCCTACCAAAATCTTTCCTTGCACTGATTCTTGTTGTTCAAATGGCACTAGTTGCAGTAATTCTGGTTGTTCCTCTTGCTCAGATTGCAGTGGCTCTTGATTCTCATCTTGCTCTTAATTATCAACATGCTCTACAATAGCAGCAAGCTCTACTAATCTTATGTTTGCTTTTTCTTAAAAAATGTCTTTTTCTTCAACATTTACCTACCCCATAGGGGCTTCTGTCTCCTCCCTAGATGTTCTCCTAAGTCTAGAGCTTCTCTTTGGGGGCATATCAACAGTCGGCCTAGTTGGTTTTGATTTCTTAGGAGGGATTTTATGTTTTTCTTTGGCTATAGGAAGACCAATGTCATCATCCTTCTGTTTCCTAGGGCGTGGTGTTGCTTTTTCTGGCATTTGCTTCTTGGCCTTCCCCTTCCTATTTTTTGCCTCTCTCATTTGTGCCTCCTCTCTTCTAATGGAAACCCTAGTTTGAATTGGGGTTTTGGGAAGAACATTAACATTAGGGTTGGAGGATGAAATTTCTTCATCTAAATATTCTGACCCAAAAGAGCCAATTTCTATCACCGCCTCAGCTACAGGAGGGTTTATGATAGGGTTTGCACCAGAGGTTGAAGCTCTAGGAGTGGTTTTAGCAACCCTCTCACCCTACTAACCCTTCGAGGTTGAGGCTTTCCTCTAGGATGCAAATTTTCTAGTCTAAACTAATAAATGTTTACAAATTCCTCCCATGTCATAACAAACACTTCTTGTAAGGATTTCTCTACTAAAAATTTTATCAAACAATGATGGGAGATAGAATTATCCCTATCCTTTTGCATTTCGGCTACCGTGATTTCAAGGAGGTTATAAAACACATTGGGCACATTCATCCTTCTTCCATGTATCATATGGTTCAAGAGCTTAAAATACATAGAATGCAGGCATGACTGGCGGCCCTCACAAGTAATATACTTGAAAATGTGGACAACTACTTGTTTCCACTTCTCTGGCAGAGAAGTTCTTCTCATTCCTTGCTTATCTACAACTAGTGGAGGGTCACTAGGTTCAGTGAATTATGCCCTAGCTAACCTTGCATCTTTGGTAGCAGGGTATGACTCTCCATCTGTAGGAAAACCTATTACCTCTACAATTCTCTCCTCAGTGGCTATCAATTCTAGCCCTTTTACCATTGCCTTCTCATTAGATAGTATGTACAAATTCTAGTGCAATGTCTTCATTGAAGCTGTCAAGTTTCAGGAAGTAGTCCAACCATCCACAATTCCTTAACTCATCCATAGAAAGTGCATTTTGTAGTATCACATCATGAACTATAGGTTCATTCCTAATTAGTTGACCTCCCATTGCTTCAACTTCCCACAATCAAGCAAACACTTTTGCAAAATTTCCTTTCTTGCAATCTTTCTCTGAAAACCCAATTCCTTCTTCTTCCTCCAGCTCCTCTATAGTGCTAACGCCAATGTCATGTAGCTCTCCAATTTACCTTCTTGGTGAAATTTAAGATTATGAATAAGGAAATAAAGAAACATAAATGAAGGGTATCATCAAGAAAAATTTCCTTTCTTGCAATCTTTCTCTGAAAACCCAATTCCTTCTTCTTCCTGCAGCTCCTCTATAGTGCTAACGCCAATGTCATGTAGCTCTCCAATTTACCTTCTTGGTGAAATTTAAGATTATGAATAAGGAAATAAAGAAACATAAATGAAGGGTATCATCAAGAAAAATGGCAGTGGTTCAGTGCATTTCACACATGTAAGCCGTCATGTCACTTTATCATTCAAATTGGCTTATTTCAAATTTGCTGACATGGATGACATAAGAAAATGTTATTCACAATCCCCCCAACCTAAATTAGAGCATGTGTTCACATAGGCTGGGTGTGAATTATGATTTGATAGGGTAGAGTACAATTATGTGCTATGTGAAATATCAACATTAATTTACAGTAATTAAATAAATGCTTTTAAGATAATTAAGCTATGACAAGTTGGTTCACACACACCTAAAAATTTGGATTACTATTGCAAAAAATGTGGAAGGAATTATGGGCTTTAAGAAGTACAGTTGAGCAATTAAAGGAAGTGGTGATGGAATGAAATAATGGTGTAGTTATGGAAGAGAGAGAAAAGATGGAGATGGATGGGTGGATGGATTTATTGATGGAGAAGTAGATTCCCACAAAAGTGGTAATATTTATTATGATGTGATTGCATGCTAACCTTGATTAGGTAGAAGGAGGGACACTAGGTCCGCTTCCTTTGGTTCAAGGAGTTCATAGGTTTGGTGTTGAATAAATTGCTCCATGAATTCTTTCTTGGAAGCTGGTTTAAGATATAACCTGAGACGGTGACCATTGACTAAGAGTCTGAATCTAACAGGGTCAATGGTTGTGAGTTGAATGACACCATTGGAGAAAAATTCTGCAACTTCATACAGTCCCAACCACTTGGTCTACAACTTGCTTGCATTATCTTGATATCTAGAGTCATAAAGGAGTGCCCAGTCACTTGGCTGGAACTTCTTTTCCCTTATGCATTTGTTATGTCATTTGACCCTCTAATTTTGCACTATCTCAGTATGATGAAGGAATGACTTTCTCATCTCATCCAAAGCATTTAGCTGCATGATTCTATCCTTTTATGCCTCAGATATGTCTATCCCGAGATCTAGTGCATTCTTAAGAGTTTTATGCTCAAACTCAATAGGCATCATGGTTGTCTTCCCATATAGTAATTCTGAAAAAGGATTGAAACCAGTGGTTGTCTTCCAAGTGGTCCTATAGGCCTAGACAACTTCCAACAACCTATTTTCCTAATATTTCATGTGAATAGCCAATTTTTTGGTCAAGATTGCCTCTATTTCCCTATTGGTCACCTCAGACTGGCCATTGACCTAAGGGTGATAGGGGGTAGACTTCCTATTCATTACATTATATTCATTGACCAATGTTGCAACAAGGGTTGATGTAAAATGAGCCCCTTGATCTGTCACAACCTCTCTTGGAACCCCATAACATGTGAATATTTCCTCATAAAGGAATTTTGCAACCTTATTATCTCTGGCATGTTTCATAGCTTTAACCTCAACCCACTTGGTCACATAGTTAGTGCAAACCAAGATGTAGGATTTTTCCTTTGATGGAGGGTCAATGGGACCTACAAAATCAAGTCCCCATTTATCAAATGGAGTGATGACTACCTAGGGGTATAAAGGCATCTCATTAGATTTAGTTGGCCAACCCATCCTCTGACATCTATCACACTTCCTGGTATACTTTCCTGCATCCTTATGAAGTGTGGTCTAGTAATATCCTATATTAATAATTTTCATTGTTGTCCTCTTAGCTGCAAAATGCCCTCCACAGGGTTCATTGTGACATGCATGTAATATATCATATGTTTCATCCTCCCTTACACATCTCATTACATGGTCTAGTCTAGTGTAGAATAAGCATCTTGCAATCCATGAGAAAGGGAAGGTTTTCTCAATAAGCATCCTTCTCTCTTTTGGAGAGAAATGAGGGGTAACTCTCCTTGTAACTAGATAATTAGCTATATTAGCATACCAAGGTGTGTGCACACTGATAGAGAAAAAATGTTCATCGGGGAAAGAGTCATCAATGACTTGAGTATCCTTTGATGTAGTCAATCTAGAGAGAAATTCTTCTACAACATTTTCCTTTCCTGGTTTGTCTACAATAGTGATGTCAAATTCCTGCATTAACAACAACTGCCTTGCTAACCTTCCTAAAATCAAGGGCTTATTCATGAGGTATCTTATGGCTACATGGTATGTATGGACAAAGATATGATACCATGTTATGTAATGCTTGAACTTGTTGAGGGCATAGATGACTTCCAACATCTCCTTCTCTGTCACTGTGTAATTAAATTCAGCTCCTTATAGGTTTTTACTGACAAAGTAGATTGCATTCTCAATTTCTCCTTCTTTTTTTCCTAAGACAACTCCAATAGCATAGTTAGATGCATCTGTATGAATATGAAAAGGGAGCTCCCAATTAGGGCCTTTAAGTACAGGAGCATGGGTTAAGGCTACTTTCAACTCAGAGAATGCTTTGTCATAGTCCTCTGTCCATTGGAACTCAACATATTTAGTTAGTATATTGTACAGTGGTGCTGCCATTTTACTAAAATCTTTGATGAAGCACCTATAGTATCCTACATGTCCCAGGAAAATTCTAACATATTTTTGTTTGGTAGGAATAGGAAGATTGGTAATCACCTCAATATTGGTTGGGTCCACTTAAATTCCTTTCTGAGAGATGTAGTGGCCAAGGACTACTCCTTCCTACATCATCATGAAGCACTTCTCACTATTTAAGGAAAAATTATGGTCTTCACATCTCTGCAAAAAAATTCTTAGATTTTCAAATGCTTCCTCAAAATCAGCACCATAGGTAGTAAAATCATCCATGTAGGTCTCCATACAATCATGTGAGATATCTGAAAATATACTAATGACTACTCTTTGAAAGGTTGCAGGTGCATTACATAATACAACTTCTTGAAATTTTATCCTTTCTATCTTTATGATCTTTGTTCTTCTTATGTACAACTCTATTTGGACATCTTAAAGCATAATGACCAATATTACCACAACTGAAAAATTTAAAGGGAAACATACCTTTATACTTACCAATAATTTTCTTCAACTTCCTTGTAAATTTTGCTTCCAACTCATCTGAACCATCACTATCCAGATCATCTTCAGTCTTTGTTTCTTTAAATGTTGATTATGTCTTCTCCTCTTTCTTTCCAAACTTTCTCTTCCCAAATGCATTCAAGGTGCCAAATAACTGTTCTTTAGTAAAATTCTTTGGATCATACACTTCTTCAATAGCTAAAACTTTATCACTATAACTCTCTGGAAGGGTCATCAAAACCTTTTCCATCACATCTTCATCAATCAGAGTGCCTCCTTGAATATTCACATCATTTACTGCAATATCAATTCTCTGTAAATAGCTCGCAATATCTTCACCTTCTTCCATTTTCAAATTATCATATCTTCACTTTGCTGTTAGCTTCTTTGACAATTTCACTCTATCATTTCCTTCATAAATATCTTCCAACTTCTTCCACACTTCATAAGAAGTTCCCAAAGAAATAAATTTAGTTTGCTCAGTCTTAGATAAAGCACTGTAGATTGCATACCTTGCCTTTTCATTCTCCTCATAAACAGAAACCTCATCTATAGTAGTAGGGCCACTTGTCAGTGCAACATACTTCATCTCAATAGCCTTCTAGGTCTTGTAACCAAGATAGATAATGTAACCTATCATCTGCACTTTCCAGTCACTGTAGTCAGATCCATCAAACATAATGATCACAAATTTGTGCGCAATTGGGTCTACCTCAAGTGATTAAGATTTCCACCAAGGAACCAAAGCTCTGATGCCAATTGTTGAAAGGTGCAAGAAAAATGAGAGGGGAGGTGAATCAGTTGTCACCAAACTCAAATTCAAATATCAAGCACTTATCAATTTCTTATCCACTCAATTCTATTATTAAGTATGAATATGAAATGTAGATAACAAAAAACAATATCAACACAATGAACACTAGATTTTACATGGAACACCCAATGAGGGAAAAACCATGGTGAGGATTAACTCACAATATAAAGTAATAGCAAAACCGAATACAAGAGGCTCACTTCCAAGGGTTCATTTCCGAGATACAAAGGCTCATTTCCTATAGAAAGGACTCACTTTCCAATAGGAAGGATCACTACCCATATATACAAAAGATTACAGTAAAGATCCACCACAACAAGTTACACACATTCATAGCCTTGATCAGAAGAATTGTAGACACTATTAGCTCACTACTTTCTGGAATCTAACACATTAAAGTACTGCTACCTCAATTCACTTTCACACAAATTTGATTTTCTTCTTGATTCAATATCTCTGTTCTTATTCACAACATCTTGACTTGCATTTATACCCTCTTCAACCTTAGAAACTTTCTCCAAGGTCATCTACATACACTTTATTTCATAATTCAAATTAGGTTGGCAACTCAACATTCCCGTGGTGGAAAGGAATGAGAGTGGAAAATACCAATACTTAACTATGACCCAAAACAACATCTTGGATCAATCACATGCTTCCTTAATTAAAACTTATCCTTCGTATGAAGTGTAAACACCAGGTTGGCCAAACCTAATGAAAACACAAATGAACATTGAAGTATACGCTTCCCAACAAGAAGATAACACATGAATGAGGTAACACACTGCATCATGCATGAGAACACATCTTAGATACCTTTAGATACATATGCATCATCTGCAATAACCTTTAAACCCTGAACATTTCTCACTAGTCCATCTAGACAATATAGATACACACAGTAATACTAAAACTCATCTTCTGGACCACCAGATCACAAACATATTTTCCAAAACATAGAGAACACCATTACAAAACATATTCTAGATCTACAAGACCTAAAAAAAAACAATGGAGGACTGTGGAGTAGAGATATTTCTCCCAGTCCATAGACAGATAACTTTTTCAAACCAGTCCACACACCGATGAACACAACTTTCACTCTCAATCAAAGAAGAAGTTACAAACCAGGAGATGTCACCAACAGATTCCCATAAAAGCCCTTCAAATCCACACAAGCATATGATCAACACAAAAGAAACACAGAGCACATACCAGAGCACATTCTAAACACATACATAACTCTGACTTAACTCTTTATTAATTTTCTCAAAAGCACTTGGTAACCCATCATATCAACATATCTACAACACCATAAATATAGCTCCATGGACTCACAACATCTCAACATCATCTCAGCTATACATGCATAATTTGCAACATCCTATAGTGTGCTGACATCAATGACAAAATTAATGACAACACCACCAAACTTACTCATACTTGCAACAAGCACATACTCTAACTTCACCTCATTCTCTACAACCTTTTCCCTCAAAAAGTGATATTGAATTGAAATATGCTTTGTCCTTGAATGAATTACTGAATTCTTTGAAATATTTATAACACTTGTATTATCACAAAAGATAGAGAGGTTCTTCATATACTAACTTAATATCCTTCAAGGTCTATTTCATCCACAAAACCTGTGTGCAACATGATGATGAAACAATTTATTTTTTCTCTCCAGTAGATAATGACACTAAATCCTACTTCTTTCTTATCCAAGATACCAACCTGCTTCTAAGAAATAATGCACCACCACTTGTACTTTTTTTTTCATCCACACAACCTACCCAATCTAATTTGTATAAGTACTCAAAGAGAATTCAGTATCCCTTGGATACCGCAAGCCATCTTTCGAAGTTCCCTTCAAGCATCTGAATATTCTCTTCATTACTACCACATGTGAATCTCTAGGATCTTCTTGAAATATAGCCACAAGATAAACTTCATGCATGATATATGGTCTAGTAGCAGTTAGATATAGTAGTCCTCCAACCTATATACTTGCTTTCATCAGACTTAGATGATTCATCATTCTTGCTCAACTTGCAACCAATAACCACAAGGGTGCATATCGGTTTAGAATCTTCCATTCCAAAATTATTCAACATTTCCTTGAAACATTTTGATTGTGAAATTAATATAAATTTTTTCGTTTGATTGATTTGAAGCCCAAGGATGAAATTCATCTCCCCAAATATAGACATTTTAAACTCATTATGTATATTTTATGCAAACCTCTTGCACATACTTTCATTTCCTCCAAAAATTATATCATCAACATACACAACCATAATCAAGATTTGATATTTTTCAACCTTCAAATAAAGATTGCTATCTGTAGTACCTTTATTGAACCCTTTTTGCAACAAGTATCCAATCTTGCATACCAAGCTCTAGGAGCTTTATTGAGTCCATATAATGTCTTCTTCAATCTACAAATCACATTAGGATCTTCTAGCAATTGAAAGCTTTTCTAGTTGTTTAATACAAACTTCTTATTCCAATTCACCATTCAAGAATGCAAACTTCACATCCATTTGATATACTTTGAAATTTTTATGTTTTGCAAAATCCAAAAACATCCTAATAGCTTCCATTCTTGCCACTAGAGAAAATGTCTCCTCAAAATATATTCCTTCCACTTCTAAGTAGCCTTTACACAAAATTATTTCCTTGTGACTAACAACTTCTCCACTCTGATTTATTTTGTTCCAAAATACCCACTTAGTTCCAATCACATTCTTGTTCACTAGTCTTGGGACAAGTTCCCAAGTTTGATTCTTCTCAATCTGCATCAATTCTTCTTCCATAGCCTTGATCCAAAATTCATCTTTACGTGCCTCAATCATTGTTTTAGGTTCAACTTTGGAAATTAAACACAAAGTTACTTGTTCTTCTATCATAGCAACCTTTCTTCTTGTCAATACACCTTTTCTTTTGTCACTAATGACCTGATATTCATAATGATTCTTCTACACATACTTAGGGGTCTTAGGGATCCTTTCCAGAGCTTCTTCCTCTTCAACCTGTACTTCATTTTCCTTACCATTATCTTTTTATTCTTGTTTGCAAGAGGACTCATCTAATTCATATCCATCTATCAGCATTGAACTTTTATGTAGATCTTCATCCACCTTGACACTTGCACTTTCAACAATTTTTTGAGCCTCTTTTTGTAGCACCAGTAAGCTTTGCTTTTTATAAAATATCTAAGGAATATACCTTCATCATATCTTGCATCAAAATTTCCTAAGTTTTCTTCATCTCTTTTGATATAGCATTTGCTTCCAAACACTTTGAAATATTTGACAGTAGGATTTCTTCCATACCACAACTCATAAGTAGTCTTTGAACTGTTTGTCCTTGCTTGTGCTCTGTTAAGTACATGTAGACTACAATATGAATTGCTTCTCTCTAGTAGAAATCTGTTAGATTTCCTTCCTTCATTAGTGTCCTTGATACTTCCTAAATAATCCTATTCTTCCTTTCCACCACTTCATTCTACTAAGGAGTCTGAGGAGCTGACAAATGTCTCTTTATTCCATGATCTTCACAAAAGATGTTGAACTCATTGGAGGTGAACTCTACACCTTTGTTAGATCTTAAAAATTTAATTTTTATATCCATTTCATTCTCAACCATAGCTTTAAATGCCTTAAACTTGTCTAAAGCTTTCGATTTTTCTTTGATAAAAGTTACCCAAGTCATTCTAGAATAAGGGTGTTGCCACAATAATGGTTTACACTTTCTAGGACATCTTATTTTTTTGCTAAAATCACATATTTTTAGAAAATATAATGATTTAAGCATTGAAAGGTTTCATTTAAAGGATAATTGAAGAGGGTTTTATCAAGTCCACTTAGATCAAACCCCCCCTTGGATAGAACCCCGCTAGTTTTTAACCATACCTATAATGGAGTCTCCTCTACACCTACCAAAATGTTGATAAAAAACCACTTTTTATTTACCTTTTGGGGGATCAAATGAATTCATTTAAATTTTATATTTTGTATGTAGTATTTATTATACGCTTCCCAAAAAGTATAAATTTAAATGGATTTAATATGATTATTATATTTATTTTGTATTTCTCGTGAATGTAGCTTTTTCACTAAAAATCAAGCTTTTTGTTCTGCACATGTGGAAAAATAGTATATTATAAAAAAAGAAAAGAAAAATATCTATGCCCTTGATATAGATGTCCTTGATCCAAAAAAAATAAATAAAAATTGATACATACAAAAAATGTTATGTGCTACCAAGTAAACCTATGTCTAAATTGTAATTGGTTTGACTTCAAAAATTAATTAAGAAAAAAGTATTCAATAAAACACTATGAAACCAACTGCATTCCCTAGATATCATAGTTACAAATCTAAATTAAAAAAAAAATTATCCTTCATAGAAAAAAATTGTGTTAGCAAGTACACATCACTCTTTAAAAATGTTGTTTACTATTAAAAACTAGTTTTAGAAGGAGATGGAAAAAGAAATGCAATTTGATTCCAAAAATTTAAAAATATATATATTTAGAATCTACAAAAAAAAGTCACAAATCACTAGTCTGCATCATCTTCAAATTCCTCATGGTTTAGTAGCTATAGGTTCCTAAAATAGATTTATTTAAAAAAAATTAGTCCAATTTCAAGTTTGGCCAAAAAGTGTAAAGCACTATTGTGAGATCACCCATAATCATCAATTAATAGCATGAAATTCTTGTCACCTGAATTTTTTTTGTTTTGGTAGGTTCACAAAGATCTACTTTCACCAACTCCAAAGGACTGGTAGTAAAATGTTCTTTGACTTTGAAACTCTTTCTAGTTTGCTTCCCAATTTTACATTCCTTATAGACAAAATTTATAGGTTTTGTAATCTTTGTCATATCTCTCACAAGTTGAGCAGAGTTGATTCTAACTAAGCTAACAAAATTGCTATGACACATTCTTCTATGCCATGGACAAATTTAATTGATTTGGGTCATAAAAAACATACCATTATCACCTTTAAGTTGATAAACATTTCCATCTATCTTTCGGCAACAACCAAAGTTCCAAAGCCTTTTTTGATCTCACAACCACCATCTTGAAACACAAGATTATATCCTTTGCTACACATTTTTCCTACAATTAGAAGATTATGTTGTAGCCCTTTAACATAAAGAACATCATCTATATTATGCTTTCGATCAAAACTTATTAAACCTTTTCCACATATCTTAATAGATGTATCATCACCAAACTTAACAAGACCTTCAAACTTCTTAAGTTTAACAAACTTACTCTTATCACCTATCATATGATTTGAGCATCCATTGGCAATAATCCAGCAGTTGTATTCTCTAGCATGAAAAGCAATCACCATAGTTTCATTATGACCTACTTCTAGAGTAGATTCCTTCATACATCTCTCAAAGTTATTAGAATTAGTTCCAATACTTGGAGCCATGAACAAGCATTCATTATTCTCATCATTGGGATAATCAGATTCATCATCATATATACCAACATCTTCTTTAACATAATAACTTCTCTTAATTGATTTACCTTTATTTTCCTTAAATCTATCATTTGAAGCTTTCATTGGAAATCTTGAAGTATAATGAATTAACTTTCTACAATTGAAACTTTTGAAAGGTAACTTACCTTTGTATTTTACAGTCCCCCTTTTTTTAATTTCCTTACAAAGTTTGCTTCTAGCTCATAAAATTCATCCAGATCAATTTCCCCATCCTTCTTTGCTTTTCCAACTTTAAAAGCAGTCTCTTTTATTGAATCACTTGGACCAAACTCTCTCAATTCAAAAGTTGTTAAAGTACCAAACAACTGATCTCTAGAATAATGATATAAATTCTAAGCTTCTTCAATAGCACAAACTTTATGAATATAAGCTTTAGGAAGAGTTCTTAATACCTTCTTTACCACCTCACCTTCTTCAAGTTTTCCTCCAAGGACTCTAATGGAATTGAAAACTTCATCCACTCTATGCATGTAGGATGTAATATCTTCATCTTTTTTCATCCTTAGGGTTTCAAAATTAGTCTTCAGATTTTGCATCTTTGCTTGCTTGACCTTATCATCTCCTTCATAGATAGTTTCTATCTTTTTCCAAATCTTACCAATAGTTTTAAGATTCATAACTTTCACAAGTTCTAAATTAGAAAAACCACTCAAAATAGAATACCTTTCTTTTCCATTGTTCTCATATGCCTTGATCTCATCATCAGTATGTAGACCATTTGTAGGCATTGTACATCTAGTTTCAATAGACTTCCAAACTCCAAATCCTAGAAAGATAAGGAAACCTTCCATCCTAGTCTTCCAAAATGCATAATTTGATCCATCAAATAGAGAATCCTCCTTCTTGTGTGCCATCCTAGATCTATCTCAAGTGGTTAAGCTTTCTTCCAAGGAACCTTGCTATGATACCAATTGTTGAATATACAAGAAAAATGAGAGGGGGGGTTAATTAGTTGTACATTAAAACATCAAGCCCTCATTAATATTCAAATATGCATTAATCCTTAAACCATTAACATGCATTAATAGAATATACACATGAGAAGCAGTAATGCAAACACATTAATCCACAATAATTATGTTAAAGAGATGGAGAGTGGGAACAGGCGTGGGGGTGCTTGTTTGAATTTTGAATTCATTGGAGATGGTGAAGCAGACTCTGATGATAGTGATGGTGATTGGGGGTTTGCAATTGGTGTGTTTTCCCTCCTTTGAAACTCTTGTTGCATATGGAGTGTGCAGGTTGTGTGCCTTCTCTCTACCTAATTTTGGTGCTACGTGTTTGACATTTCTTGGTTACGTGGTCTCTGTGGAGCTATGATATATTCTAGTCAGGATGGCTTGTGGGTCTTGGCCCTGTGGGGGTCAAGGTCATGGTCACTATGAGGAGTGATGTTTGCTACTTTCTCTAGTGGGTGCTTTGTTTATGTAGACTATTGGTGTTCTATGTTGGAAGCCCTCTGTCTGCCTTAGGAATTGTTTTTTCTATGCTCTATTCTTGTGTTGTGTGGAGGATGTCATTTTTGTGAGTTTTTCTCTTGTGTTTCCCTCCCTTGTGCCATTTTCCTTTGAGGGGTCAAATTCCTTTGTTGTTTGCCTATCAGTGGTTGGTTGGGAGCTAGTTGCTCAATGGATTTTGGGTCCTTCACTATTCTATTCCCTTAGCCTCTTCTTTGTTGGGTGGGATGGGTCTCTTATTCGCTTGGTTTCTCTTGCTATGCAGTTGCCTTGTCTCTCTATGCTCTTGTGGGTTGCTCTTTTTCCTTTGGAGCTTGGGACTTAGTGGGGTTTCTTTCTCCTCCCCTTGGCTAGTTGTCTTAAGCTTTGTTTGGTTTTTTCCTCTTGTTGGAGTTGGAGGCTTGCTCTTTCTTGGTTATTGTAGGTCCTTTATTTTGGTTCCTGTTGTGGTCATTTTTTTGTCTACCACTTTTTCTTTCAAAACTTGGACTCTTATTTCAAACCTTGGTGGTGTGGCTATCCCTGTGGAAGTGGCTTCTTCTCTTGCAAGTCTCTATTTTATCTGTGGGATTCCTTTTCCCTGTGAGTGCTTGTGCTTGGTCTTTCTCCTTTTTTGGGTGGGGATGTTCCTCTTCAGTGTTGCAACCCCCCTTTTTTGCACCTCATAATGGTGGGGACATTGGAAAAGTGGTGGTTTGTAGTTTTCTAGGACTCTACTCATCTTTGATGGAGTTAAGGGGCTTTCTTGGCACTCTCAGGTTGGAATTTTCCCATTTGGTGCTTGTGATTGGTGAGTGGTGCCCTATTTCATTGGTAGTGGTTGTTTTAACTCATGTTTGTGTTGTCCTTGAAGATTTTTTGGATAGAAAGACCTTTCTTGGTTTACTTTTCCTATATGTGGATCTGGTTCAATTGGGGCTTCATTCTATTTTGATCTCGATGGTTCTAATGTTGTTGGGGTATGCTTTCTCTTTGTTTTTTTCTCATGATTTTCAACTAGCTGAGCTACCTCTTACTGATTCCTTATTGTACCTAAAGCTCATGTTGCCTTGGGATGAGGTGTGTTTTCTTACTACCAGAGTGTTGGCTTCCTACTAGGTTTTATAGTTGGGGTCTCCTATGGAAGTGGATATTTCTCATGTTGAGGTGGAGATGGTTTTTGTTGCTGCAGTGGGTTGTCCCCTTTCTTTTTGCTAGTTCCTTTTGAGGTGGCGCATATTTATTCAAGAGATTGGTGGCTCTCATAGTTTTGATTATCATTTAATCCTCTCCTATAGAGGGGAGCTCTCTCTTATTGAGGTTGAGATTGAGTTGGTGTGTTGGATGGAGTGGTGCATTAAGTTGACAGTTGATCCTCAAAGTTCTATTTTTCTCGCCAACTCCCTAACTGTGGTAGGGAACCTGGATGTGTTGGACTTACACATTTTCAGGAGCTATTGTTTTAATGGTGTTGTTGTTTGGAAGATGTTGCTTCATGGAGACCTTGATGTTCAGGGAATCTTGGCCACCCTAGGGGTTGATGCTATTTTGTTATTATAGCCTGATGGGTGGCTTACAGGCCTATTATGTTAGTCGTGTTCTTGATTCAGGATCAATGATGACTTTGTGTGGTAGATGTGTTGTGGTTTGGGAGTTGTCTTGCCCACCCTCAGGGTGGATTCTGATAAAATCTATTGTACTTATGGTTTCGAGCCTATTTCTTTGGCCTTGAGGCCTGTTTGGAAGTTATTGTAGTGGTGAAACCTGATTCAAAGAATATTTGTGGTTTAGGTCCTTGTAGGCCTATTTTGTTGGCTATGAGGCCGATTTTGTTGTTTGGTTCCATTTATTTCTCTTATAAAGTCTTGAGGACCATCTAGTTTTTTCACCCTTGGGATGTCTGTTAATTTTTCTTCTTGTTCTACAACTTTGTTTTGGCCTAGTGGCCTTTTCTATTGGCATTGTTGTTTATCCTACTTTGTTGTTTTGCTGGCTTCAATTATAGTTTCTTGCTGCTATCTTGTCTTGTTGATGTTCCATGTCTTGTTGTACTAAGTACTAAATATTTTGTGTTGTAAAAGGTTCAAGGCCCTTTCAAAATCCTTGCTTACCTAATCAAAAACACATTCATGCACATGAGAATGCTATATTTACATGAAAAATAGAAGGGAAAAACCATGATGAGGATTATCTAACAATATAAAGTAACTACAACATTGATTCAATAGGCTCACTACCAAAGGGATCATTGTCAAGGGCTCAGTACTAGAATAGAAAGAAGAAGAAAGAAGAATGTTCCAGTGAGAAACCTATCTCAAAGCAATAAAGATTATCTACCACTACACCTTCTGCACCATTAGTAACCTCTAGCTCACTACTATCTAAAACTCCAAGTTCTCTATAAATGTAGACCCTTCTGCTCACTACATTAGATTCATAGGAATTAAGCTTGCACTTCAAATATTTGTATTTGATAAAATTCAAATCTTAGCACATCCTCGTATCACACACACATCCTTCATCAATTCATCACACACATATACCATCCTCAACCTTGAAAATAATTGACCAGGTCAGCTATGCACCTCAAACGTGCAAAATCAAATTAGGTTGATACCAAAACATTTCCATGGTGGAGAGGTAAGAAGGTGAACCACATCACACCTTAACTCAGACCTAAATCCACATTTATACGCCATTCCATGCTTCCATGAACACCAAAGCATATCCATAGTTAGTATAAACACCCAAGGTCAACTGAACCTATGTAACCACCATTAAGCATTTAAGTACATGCTTCCTTTTATTCAAAGATGACTTGTAGAACACACACAACACTTAAACACAATCTAAAGTATTCCATAAACAACCTAAAATCTAGAAAATTCCTTCACAACAACTTTCACTTGAAGCATACATTCATTATGTACACCAAAATAGATTTCCTCATACTATAACACATGAATCCAAACTTGCAGAGCACCAAACTTTGAAAAAATTGGACTAGAGATAGATATGAGAAATTTAAGCACACGCTTAAATTCATAAGACCAAAAACTACATTGTGGAGAAATGTGGAGCAAAGCCATTTCTCCTAGACAACACTACAACACAATTCACACATTGGTGAACACAACTTTCTCTAAACATCGATCCAAAACCTGAAAAATCTTGATATAACACCTCTAAAAACCTCTGATCAACATATATGAACCATACAAGAAGATATTCAACCATGAAGAAATGCAGAGAAAAACACTTAACACTACTTTTCCATATTGAACACACTTTACCTCATTGTTTCCTCTTTTATTCAAATTTTCTCAAAAGTACATGAAAACTAAGCACTACAAACATCATTTCAAAATATGCAACACCTTCTCAACCACACAAGAGGTTGAGCATCTAAAACATATTCTCATCAAAGAAACACTAAAGGTTGACATCAGTGATACTACTAATGACAACACAATAAAACCAATCAAAGCATCTCCATAGATTGACATCAATGAAAACACAAACTTCCAACACCTATTTCACACATAAATGTGAGAAATTTAGTCAGTGAGCATTGTATACATTGCATAACAATATTTTGAAGTGAAAAAAATACATAGGCGATGAAAAGAGGGTTCATAAAGTTATAAATAAGTTGGCCCTCATGAACCATGGAAAAGAGTATTACAAAAGCAAAGAGGAATAATACTACTATATTTGTTGGGCAGTAGTAAATTAGTGGCTCCCTTGACCTATGTAGATGAACTAAAAATAAAATATCACATTTGTATGGTTTTTGAATACTAGTAGCTAATTTATCACCCATAATCTACACAACCTAAGGTCAACCAAAGTTATGTTATGATCCCATTGAAGACAAGAAAATAAAATAACACAAAGATAATGCAAACATATAATCCCTTTTACCTCAAGTCACCTTTCTCCTCATATAGAGTAGAATTAGAGTGCACCCTTTCTATACTTTATTTTATCTCCCAAATTATTGCTTGCTTGACTATAGTAGACTATGATATGGATTTCTCAATGATCAAACCAACACAATATTGGTACGATGGAATGTTTGTGATATCAATATGATAACATGTACTTGATAGAAAAGTACTTGTTGAAAATAAAGGGTGAAGGATTCCATTTATAGATTCATGGTGTGCGGAATGGATGGCTAAGATGCAACCAAAAGATCAAGGGATCATAATAGAGGAGATATCTCAAGTAAGAGGAAATAGACAACTATCATGAGATGGTTTATTGGAAAGGTTTATTAATGAATGGAGATTAGATAATGAAGATGGGATTTTGGTAGGATTCTCAAAATAGGAAAAAAATAACTTTTTTCCTACTCCAAGGGATGTGAGAATTTGAAATTGAATTTTATTGGAAAGTGATGAAGAGGGATTAGGGGAATCCTTCTTCTATATGATCAACAACCTACTTACCATAGCTCTCTCAAATACTCTTTAAGTGGAGCTTTCAAATCCACTTCCCAAACAAGGAGATATATCTACCTTCCACATGAGTTTTTAAAGAAAAATAGTAGACATTGACTTGGTAAAATTTGAAACACCTTTACCATGCAAAAACATGTTAAACAACTCAAGTTTTCAAGGGATACACCTCATTTTCCCATCGCTCCACTTACTGACCTAGAAACTCCTTATAAGTCTCCAAGGTAGGACTATCACAAAGAAAGGTCTTAGGCATACACTCCTGCAACCGAGAATCATATACAACCTTGAAGATACCTTCAAAAACTCACTGAGGTTCAACAACACCCAACAACAAAGCTTAAAGCATTAAAAATAGTCTAAAACTCATCAACCTCCTATTAGGCATGTCTTCCTTGCAGCCTATCAACTAGGACAGTCACTATAAAACTAACCTAAACACAAGAACCAGATAAAAGAATTGGCCTTAGACTCCTCCAATGGATTGATTTTAGACCCCAAAAACTGCAGGGTATGATACTTAACCAGATCTACACAATAAGGCACATTTCCCACTCCACAAGGAGGCCTAAATTGTAGGTTTACAGCAAGAACCAAGTCTCCAAAGCACAACCCCAACTTCCCTAAGCCTTAAATTTATTTCTTTCAACTTCATTGCACACATTTCAACCTTCCATAGTCACCCTTCTTCAATTATTTTACCATAGATCAACTAAACATAGAAAATCAAGATCCAACTAGACTTGTCATATGGAGATGCCAAGCCTAGGGTTGTTCAAAAGATGCATCAAAGACTCTTCCATCCTCCAAAACCTTCATGAGCATAATTCACATGTTATTCCTTGCCTCCCCACCAAAAATCAGGCCATGAACATGAGGAGAAGGCGAGATAAGAGAATTTTTAGACCAAACCTTGATTTTGAGGGTTTTCAAGACCACTTTCAGAAAAATATAGATATCTCCTTTATTACTTGATGAAAAAATTCTAAAACCACTAAAAAATGAGAGCTAGTTCAATCCTCTATCGATCCATTATGGTATCCTACCCATACAATACATAATCTATCCGTACCACGAGTTTTAACAACAATTTAACACACAAAAATGGAGAAAAATAGTGATATTTCTTATTCCAACTTCAAGAAAACTTCATCATCATCATGCCTTGACCAAAAGAGGACTATTTTAACCTTTTTACCCTCTTCCAAATTTCCTCCAACTGATTTTTGAATTAGTTGGACGTTGGAATGCAACTAACTTTTGAATTACTTCAACTAGACTCCTAATTTCCTAGTTAAGGCAATTTACACTACTCCCCATAAGCCCGATTACATCGAGCATTTAAAAGGTGTTAAAACACCAAAAAGCACATAAAAAACAAGGAACTCAAGGTGGCTCCCATAAAATACCTGGTTGCACCAAGTCATCTTAATTCCTTAACTTTCCTAGATGCACCAAGTTCACATGGTGAGGAAGGAGACCTTGTTATTACATCAAAACTTAACACTAGACCTAAAAACCTATTACAAAGCATTCAAGATTGTCCTTAGGACCTTATTACATCATTATTAACTTAGACATCAAACAAAAATCCAAACAAGGCCTCAAAGAGGCATGGAGACCCCAAGGTGCCCCTACACCAGAAAGAGGAGGATTTTTGCATGCATGGTCAAACCTTAAAGTGTCACTCAAGTCTCATGTGGGTTTATGAGGGATGAAGTGGAAAATTATTGGAGGATTTTACATGTGCTTGTGCATGTGAAGAGGGAGGACACATGTCACATGATGGCAATTTTAGAGATTGGAGGAATATTTAATTGAGGACAAGGCTAATGATAATATAAGAGGGATTAATTAATTATTCATGGAAATTACTTAATTAATTGGGATTAGAAGAATTATTGAGTGGGAGTTATGATTGAATTTAATTAAATTGATCAACCTTATAAAAATGGAAATATAATTAATTACAAGGATGAGTGATAAGTAATTAAATAATAAATTATTTAATTAATTAATATATGTTGAAGAACTGATTTTGGGGTGTCTAAATGTTTCACCCCTTTGATATGATGTTACAACTAATAGAAGTGGTTCCATGTCAAAGAAGAAGCAATTATGCCTTGGTTTGCTAGGAGGATGATAGAAGAATATGCCCCCTCAAGAGGTCACTTGGATAATTTTTTCTAGGCGATCTCTTGAAAAAAAGAAATGGGAGCTAGGAATGGATAAGAAAAAGAAAAAAAGGACATGGAGGAAAAATAAAATAAAAAGGATGAAAATGGATAAATAGGAGGAGAAGAGGTGTTATGAAAATTCAAGGCCTATGCCTCTAAATTGGGCTTGGGGATCATTTAAATAGGCATAGAGGGGTCCATTTGAGCTCATTTGTGTTCACATCATCTAAAGATGAAACACACTACATAGAGTGAGTTCGACAATTCCAACGACTCAAGGGCTTAGGGGCACCAATATATCTCTAACCTTGGACCTATAGGAGTAGCTTATGGGGTCATAAATGAGGGTAAACTTAAGAAAAAGTGTAGTGTATAAAAAATTATTTCTTTCACGTTAGGATTAGCACTTCTCTCATTAGGATTATCACTTTTATAATAAAATTTCACTTGCAAAGAAAAATATTGATTGTGCTAGGGGAATACACGATTGCACAAGGAAAAAATTCACTTGGGTGGAACTGTTCTTGTGCAAGAAAGGGTCTTGCATACATAGGACAATGCTTGTGCGAGGAAGAATACCATTTTCACAAAAGAGTGCCTGCATAGGCTAGTGAATTACTTGTATAAAATAACACTTGTGTAGGATATTGTAGTGCTTATGTAGAGAAAAGTGACACTTACGTATAATATCACCTACACAAAGTAGTGGTTATGTGACTTAAGATAGGTAGACTTAGGTTTGATTTTGAAAGAAGCTGATGAATTGGTTTGGATGAGTGTTGAGGAATCTACATCCCTTGAAATTAGTAGAGGCTACCCATAATGTGGCTAAGGTTGTAGTTTATGGACATGAATTGTGAGTTTTTGGAGGTGATCGAGTTGTTTGATATTACCTCTATAGACATTGAATTTCACAAACTTCAAAAAATGAACCATATTAGTATTGTTAGTCCATTTAAAGCAAGTAAAAATAGCATCTCTATGAGATATTGAATCATTCTAAAAAAATGCAAGAAAAGTAACAAAACATCAAAGAGATTGATTGAAAGCAGGTGAAGCATGTTCAAACCTATCCCATAGTGGCCCATAGTGGATTGGTGCTACTTTGATGTGGAAAGTAGCCATTTTCCAACCCTTGATAAGCTTGTAGATGGATTGAGTGATCCTTGATGAAAATTGCCAATAACCTTGCTATGATAATAAAATTCTATGATAAAAATGGATGAAGATGCTATGAGTTGTGGATAATGAGCTTGTATGAAGTTGTGTCCCTCAAATTAGTAAAAGAGCTCTACATTTATAGGAGAGAAGGATGGAAGAATGCAAGACATGGAGGATGTGGTACAAAAGACAAACCAATGGCAAGATGCCACTTGTCAACATGTCAATGGAGGAAGGTTGTGCACATTTTGGTCATTGTGCATGATAAATTCTATTAGGTGGATTTTGAAAATTTGAAATTTGGCTTGTTGAGGAAGAAGAAAGTGTCTTAAATACCAAGTTGGAGACATGTAAGAGACAATGTAACAGGAGTTAATGCCATGTTGGAGGACAAGTTCCTTTTGGGGGGAGATTTCAAATTTGAAGTATAATCCATAAAAATGCCATTTTGAATGAAAATACAAGAAATAATAAATCAAATAAATTGATTTATTGTGCAAGTTGTAAAATATAGAGAATTTGAGGATTAGATTTAGAGTTAATTAGGATTTAATTAACTTTAGATAGAGATTAGTTGACATGACATTTGATTTAGATTTTTGGATCTATTTAAATCAAATGGGAGGAAATTGATGCATTAGTAATTTTAATTAAATAAATTTGATTTATTCAATTAAATGAAGGAACTTTAGGAGATAATTAAATAAAATTGATTTATTTAACTTAAGAAGGATGAATTAGGATTTAATTAAACAAAAGATGATTTATTTAATTAAAGAGGGAAAATGAAAATAAAGTTAATTTATTTAATTAAAAGAGGACATTGGTGAATTTAATCAAATAAAAATTATTCAATTAAATGGTTAGTAGAGGGATGATTAAGGATGAATTGAAATTAGTGAATTTGGATCAGATGCTTGTATATTTTATGTGTCTACATTTTTCTCCTCTTTGAAGCAATGTACCTATTGCGTTGGTTCAAAGAATAATCTTGCCGTGGTCAATTTTTTTAAAAAATCTTTTTTTCTAATGCCCCAGCGAAAAGAAGTATACTGGTACACTACCCCCTCAAGAGATCTAGTGAAAAGTTCAATTTGAGGGTCGATATCATGACAAAGAGGTTCAAGATGGATGTATGGATGGTTATGGTGATGATGCAAATGAGATGGTTTAAAGATGCTTAGAATAACCAATCTATATTATCCTAAATAACTAAAAATGATGATGCATTGCATTTGAGATGGATGATGTGATGATGCCTAATGGATGTTTTATGTAAATGTATGGTTTATGAGATGCTAAGACTAACCAATATATATAATGCAATGATGAAAATGTAATGCATGTGAATGATATGCAACATGCTGATGGTTTGTGGATGCAGGATGGATGCATTGGTGATAATGATTAACTATCATGGTATGATGTTAGTGTGAAGAGAAAAAAGAAGAAATGAGATGATGACAAGAGGATCCAACAAGCCAAATTTATTAGAGATGATGAGAAATGGATGATTTTATTATCAGGAATTGGGACTTTAAAAGAGCTACTTACCTTATGTTTGATAACACACATAGGCATGATGCATCAAGGTATAAAGAACCAGGATGGTGTTGCACCTAGTGTGATGGACTTTGACTTGACAATCAGATAGGAGTACTCCTATTCACACCTGACATACAAAACCTTATTTGAAATGCAATTTAGACATTCCAAACATCTCGAACCAAAACATGGAAAAGCAAGCCTTCCCATGTGGTCAAAAAAATACTTACAACATCCTCCCTACACCCAAACAAAGCATGCATGACCAAGGTTATATTACAAAAATATCCAACAAGCACAATAGATAAAAAGATGATGATCATTTCCCCATTCCTTTCTCTCTAAATCCCTTTTTTTGGACATGAATGAGAGGTCATTGGAATGAGCACAATAAGATAAGCCAAAAGACAAAGATAAAGTAAACAAACAAGCTAATGTTCTTCAATACTGCTAGCCAAGACTAAACTATGGCGATGCCTGATGTTGATGTCCAGTGTAGGAAGGATGCATCCTAGGAAATGATGTTATCAGATGATTTGGGATTGATTGGATGATAGGATATTGACACAAAGAGTTGACCAACTTGTTTACTTACTGACCTAGACTTCAGACCTTGACGTTTGAGTTTTCACTTTTAACCTGCTAGACTCGTTTCTGACTGTTTCACCAAAGGTTGAGGACGATGATTGATTTATGATGAGTGATGTTTATTGCAGGTGAAAGTGAGATGGGACAGATGGATTTTTTCAAATATTTGGATGTTTTTGGATTTTTGAGATTTTGCAAATTTTTTGATTTATGAATTTTCCAATGTTTTGGGGTTTTCTGAGATTTTTCCAAGAGACTAACCTAATGACCTATCATAAGGGCCTTGGGGGATAATCAAAAAATTATCCTTTCCTACGTTATACATGTAGAGATCACGTAGTTCGACTAGATGATAATGTTTTTGACTTTTTGACCTATTTTTGGATTTTGATATGTTATGAATGTTTTTAGGTTTTCAGATGCTTTTGACGATATGGATATGGACATGTGTGATGATATCAATGCTCTATTTTGGGATTTTGTTGAAAACCAAGCTAAGGTTGATTGATCGGATTGATGGATTGATGATGATAACATTGTTAAGGATACACAACAATGCAAGGATAGTGTTAAGCAACACAAGGATTAGGATGGATATCCCAAGATGATGAGGGATTGATTGGATTCAATTGATCGAGATTGATGATAATAACATTGTTGAGGACAACAATGCAAGGATAGTGTTAAGCAGCACAAGGACTGGGAAAGATATCCCAAAATGATGATGGATTGACTAGATTTGATTGATCAATATTTTAAAGCTTGAATTGTAACAAAAGTGTTCTGAATGATTTGATATGACATTGAAGTACAAATTAGATACAACTAATATTTGATTGTTTGGATTGATGTTCGATGAAAGATAAAGATTGATAAAGAACATCGTCTTGTCAAAATATCCATGGGCTAGTGATTTGTAGTTTTTTCTCACCAATGCTTTGACCGATTTGATTTCATGTTTTCCAATGTTTAGATCACCATATAAGTTGGAAGATATAGTTCAAGATTTATTTTTGAAGCAAGATGTAAATATCTTCCCCCAGTGTCTAGTAATGTATGGAATGCCATGGATGGCTGATTGGATAGGTGTATGGATGGATGGATATGGATTATCTTGTGATAAGATAGGGTGTTCGAATAGAGGATGCTCATTTGGATAGTGCTTCATGGCTCAGCTAATGTTAGGATAGGATAGGATCAATGAAAATGACCCATGTCAAGATGTTTACCATAAGTAAGTGTAAAGTGTACACCAAACTCTTTTTCAAGATCAAGATAATTTGGAAGATGGATGTAGATGGATGAAAATGGATTGGATTAATTGTTTATGGATGAATGGATTTATTATGGATGGAATGAGATGCTTTCACCTGAATAAGCACACACAAATGCTTGATTCTACACATGACACTTTTTTTCTAGGTTTTCATCATGGTACCTACCCAAAGCACCGCCCATGCGGTTTTCACTAGAGGATGATTTTTATCTTTACTATTTTTTCATAATTTTTTTATTTTTTTTAATTTTTTTAAAAGATTTTAAGCTCATGCTGAACCACCTGGTGGTGTCGATGTTGATGCTTCTATCATTATGTGCTATCGTATCCTACTTGAAGAAGTTGCTTTTCCAAGATACATGCACTTGAATGCAACTTTTGAGATTCTTGATTTGCTTTGTTGATATTGGAGTTAACTTTATCTTTGTGTGCACATTGCGATAGAATGCCTTCTAAATCCTATGATGAAGGGTCATTGCCAACACATGGTCAATGTGAGAATCAAATATAATGCATGGAGGCATTGATGGAGTGTGTTTAGGAATAAAAGATGGATTGGTTGACATATTGGAACCTTTGACTCTCCAAACTTGGGAAGATGAGCAATGATGGGTGGATATGAAAGTGTGCATGGAATTAGGACCAACTGCTTGATATACATTGTACATCGCTTGAGAAGCCTTCTTTTTCCTTTTTGGAAATCTTTGATGGATACTTTGCCCTTTTTTATTTTTCCCCATAGTTTCTTTGACTAATGGAGTTTGATAGGGATAATCTTTCTTTGTACTTTTTGGTATCCATGTGTATTTGATTTATCCATTATGCTTCTTATCTTCTTTTGCTTTGATAATGTTCTTTGTTCTTTGATTCAAATATTTCTTTTGATATTGGTCCCAATTCGTGGATGGGGTGATGGATGGATGAATATTTGTGACATGGTTGGTTGTAGTATTGGCATTGGTTCCATCATAAGGATTCTTCATGCTTCCTATGTTGGTGTTTGCTTGAGACAAAGCTTACACCAGTACCGAATAACCAAGACCTTGATGCTTAAGATTGCCAATACTCTGCACTAGTTCTAGGATACCATGTTCATGTAGGCCTAATCCCTTGCCTTGATAATTCATCTTTTGAAAAAATCTATTTGCAATAAGATATGATTTATCTTGGAAACAACATGTTAATCCTTCTCTACTCTGTCATGGATCTTCAAAGGTGATAGATTCTTCATTGATAAGATAACTTTACCTTAAAAAGGTAAGTGATCCAAATTTATAAGTGATAGGATCTTCCATGTGTGGTATAACTTTCTGATTGATATCTTCGGATTGATCTTGTGGAATATCATGTTTTAATGCTTCTTCAAGAGGTGTCAATGATTCACTATCCTCGTAAAAGTCTTCCTAATGATTCATTTTAGTTATGCTTTCACAAGATGTTCCTAATTCACAACTTCTATAGAAGCCTTCTTCATGACCCATTTTTGATATGTTTCTAGATTTTTTCTATATCTTGATCATGTGTACAAATGTTAAGAGTAGGAGACTCTTGTTCCTTGCTAATGATATCAAGAGTATGAGAATCTTGTTTTGAATGAAGATCATCTACATGTCCATTAGGAGTAAACATCTCATGGGTAAATGGAGGAATATGTGCTATATGGATATGATCATCATTTGTGACATCTTGTATAGATAGGAGAGTGTCCATTAGATCATTGTAGTATCTTGGAGATACAAATTCTTGATCTTGATTAATTTTGGAATTTCTTTTGACATACTTTGGATAAAGTTATTAACATGGGTCAGTTTCAAAGGATCGATTGCTTACAAAGGGTTCTTGGATGTCTTCATTAGGCATGGGAAATGGCTCAATATCCTCTTGATCTTTGAGTGGACTTGGATATAATGTTGAGTTGAGGATTCCTTCAGTATCTGTAACCATAAGGTCAAAGGATGTCAATATGTCCTGGAAAGGACCATTGCTAGAATTTGGTGAAAGATGTCGATCATGCTTTGGGGTAAAATCTTGATATATGTCCTCTAACTCATTAGGTGATGTAGAGACATTTTCAACATGATCATTGGTCGATGGATCATGGATTATGTCAATTGGATCAAATAATTCTAACACTCCTTGAAATAGATCATTGCCGAATGTTTTGAGGGGTTTTGATCATGACCAAAAAGTGACTCTTGATGTATGTGGAGTTGATCATCAGATGAGGTGGAAACAACATCAAAGTGCTCATTGATGGATAGATCTTGATCATTGTTTTCAACAATTATGGTGGAGAGATTGTCAATGTTTTCAACCATATGATCAAATGATGTTATCATTTCTTGAATTGGATCATTGTTGGGTATTGTTGGTGGATTTTGATCATGATTGAAAAGTGACCCTTGATATATGTTGATTTTATCATTGGATGAGGTAGAAATATCTTCAAGGTGCTCATTGATGGATAGTTGTGATTGATCTTGGAGATGTGATGATTGATCTTCAAGATGGAGTGATTGGGTTTGTTGTTGATGTTGTTGATCTTGATATCCAAATTCTTGGCATTGGAGATATTGTTCTTGATGTGGTTGTGGACAAAACTCAATTCTTTGATGACATGGTTTAACCAATGGAAGAGTGTATTGATTTTGGGGTGGAGATGTCTCTTGGCTCAATGCTTCAATTATTTTGGCAAGTGAAGTAATTTGATCTAGCAAATTTTGGTCTTGATTTTGATCTTGACTCCCTTAACATAGTTGATTTGGTTCTAGTTCAAGTAGATTTGGAATGTATACTTGTGGTGTTTGTATGAGATCATGGACAAATTGATTTTGGACAATGTTTTGATTTTGGATGATGTTTAGATTTGACATTATTTTTTGATGTGTGAACCCCAACCTTGGTACCTACAAAACAACAAGAATAAACAAGTTAAAAAAAGAATTGCAAGCCAAAACAAAGATTCTCCATGAAATCTGTTTACAACACTCAAATTAGGAAGAAAATAATGAAGAACTCAATGGAAATGCCAAAACAAAGATTGAATCCTAATTAGAATAGAAAACACATGATCCCATGGGGAAATTGGTGCCAATTTGATGTGAAAATTGGCCCTTTCCCAATTCCTAAGATGCAAACTTGATGTGTTGATGAAGATTTGATCCACTTTGTTGATGTTCAAGAGTGCTCCAAGCTAAAATATGCAAAACCTAACTATGATTCAAGAATGATTAATGAAATTTGATGGATATTTGGGCATGGTAACTTTTCATAATTTGTGGATGATGAAATGAGGATATGAGATCTTTATTTATAGAATGTCAAGATGGATGAATGTCCAAATTTGAGCAATGTGGGACTAACATTCATCCAATGGCATGATGCCACTTGTCAAGCTATGAATGGATGAAGGATGTGCAAGATTTGGGGATTGTGCCAATAAATGCATAATTTTGAATTTCAAATTTGTTGAAATGACTTGTAAGAGGGAAGGGAAAATGCAATAAATGCCACTTGGCTCAAGGCAAAGGACATGTAAGATGAAGTTATTGCCTTGTTGGATGTACATGTTGACTTGGAATTTTTGAATTCAAATTGAGAGAATATTCCAAAAGATGCCTTGTGAGGAAAATAGAGATTTAATAATTGAATTAAATCTATTTTCATGTGAAACTTGCATTATCTAGAGGATGGGACATGAGATGAGATTAAATTAATCAAGGGTTAATTATTTTAATGAGAGAGGTTAGATGATGTGATCTTTTTGACTCAAATTTATGGATTTATTTAAATCAAAAGAGGGAGGAATATGACAAGAGATTAATTAAATAAGGATTTTGATTTATTTAATTAAAAGAGATGGTGTTAGATTAAATCAAATAAGGTTTTTATTTAATTTAATGGATGAAATTTAGAGATTTAATCAAATAAAATTAATTATTTAATTAAATAGGGATAATTAGATCAGATGAATTGATTTAATTAACAAAAGAGATGACTTGATTAGATAAAATGATTTATTTAATTAAGAGAGGAATATTGATGAATTTAATCAGATAGGGGAATTTGATTAAATGGTTAAAACGAGGGATGATTCCGGAAGAAACGATGTTAGTAGTCAGGATAAGATGGATAATTCCAATCGGTATATTTTACGTGTCTACATTTTGCCCCTCTTTGAAGCAATACACTTGTTGCATTGGTTCAAATAATAAACAATCTCGATCAAAGCCAAAAATGTGTGATATTTAAAAACCTACCCCACTGCTACATGGCGAGAGGAAACATGCCATTATAATGCCCCCTTGAGAGATTGGACAAAAATTTCAATTTTTGGGTGATCTCGTGAAAAAAGAGAAAAAAGTACCCAACAAGTCCGAAAAGGCTCTAGGAGGCTAAAAACGTGTCTAAACGCAATAAAATGATGTAAAATAGGCCTCAACTGGACAAAAACAGGCTCGGGGCTCCAAAACCCTAGCAGGACAGCCAAACAGGGTGAAAAAACCCTAATTTTTAGGCTTAAAAGGGGCTCGAGGGGTCACTTTCAAGTCATTTTCACACACCTCCGCTAGCAAATTTGAGATTTGAGCTTTGACTCTCTGGTGATATGGCACAACGACAGCTTCCCCTATACATCACTGATCGAGTTCAGACATACCAGCGGCCACCTGGCATCGGGGCACCGGCATGTGACCCTTACCCAAGCTTCATTTTTTTCATTTAATGCTTTAAAGGGTTGGTCTGCCTACAGCGGCGCTATATAGCGCCGCTCGGCAATCAAGCTGCACTGTGCAGTGGTGTTTTGCACCACAGTGGTGCAATTCAGAGTTTAAAAACTCTGCTGCTGAGCTCGGGGTCGGCAGGTCGGTTTGACAAAGTGTGACGCGGCAGCGCCAAATTCACCCAAACTGTGATGCTAGGAGGGAAGGTGCACCACAGTGGTGCTATTTTTCTCCTTTTAGGGTCTAGCATTAGAGTTTGATTAGAAATCAAACTGCGACGCCATCACAAGTTATACCACTAGAGAAGTTTTTTGGAGCACTCGATCAAAAAAATTCAAAATTTATAACACGCCGACCTTCCTTGATGCAGGACACAGCGAGGGAGCTTTACTCTCGGGAGCATAGGTCACGAGATTTGTCTGTCTTCTTGTGGGACCTAAGCAACAAGGACCAGGATCGACTCTAGATTTCAGGGTTGTGGCACATTGCGTATGCGGTGCCTATGCGTACTCAGCTAGGGATGCTGTCAGCGTTGGCCAAGAGGTGGAACAACGAGACATCTTCATTTCATCTTCCCACTGGGGAGGCCACCATCACCCTAGAGGATGTTTGGCGTATTCTACGATTGCTGATTCATGGCCGATGAGAGATTTTTGATATGGATGAGGGGTGCAAGGCCTGTTACAGAGTCCTTGCCACATGAGACATCGTCTTCTGTGAGGGACAAATAGAGCTAGAGTGACATAGGATCATAGCACCTCTCTACTGCTGGGTGATTGTAGCTATCATTTCAGGTCTTGTTGCCCCAGACAGATGGGGGCGATACTTCAGTCTCGACTGGGGATATTGCTGGGAGCGGATGGTGTGAGACAAGTCGGTTCATTTTGCATGGGGGCTTGTTCTTCTCGCTTCACTCTACAGGGACCTCTATGAGTATGTTTACATGGATGACAGAGCGCTAGGAGCAGGGGTGAATTTACTTCATGTCTGGGCGTGGGAGCACATTTTGGTGCTACGGTCGTGCATTGTTCCAGTTCTGATGGGGACAGATGATCCCCTCATGGCACGATACAGAGGTGGTGTGTCCTTTACACAGACCGGTGAGCACGAGATCCCCTACTGGAGGCGGGTCTTAAACGAGATGTTGGTTTTCACTTGATGACCTTACCTTGGTCAGCCTAGATGGGCCGACGATGGCGATCGGCTATTCTATTACCACTAGGACTGGTATATGCAGGGGCGGGAGCATACTATGATTGAGAGGTACCTGCTCGAGTGCATGCAGCATCAGTTTGGAGAGCTGTAGGATCGACCAGATGATGACTACATGGTTGTCTTCACCTGCTCCATGACACAGGTATCATGGGGGCGGTACATTCCTACTTTGGAGGTGATCGACAGCTTTAGGTAGCTGGTAGCTTGACCATGGGCTTATGATTAGGGTTTAGCAGATCCAGGTACCACCCAGGCCTATAGGGATTAGTTCTGACCTCCACTTCGGTTGACTATTCCAGGTGTTGACCCAGATCTATGAAGAGTTGGAGGCAGAGGGGGAGGACAAGGACGGAGAGCTAAGATTTGATAGGATCAACCAGTTGTGCCTCCATTCTAGCTAGGGAATGGAGACATACACATGTAGGACCAATAGCAGGAGCCACCACGAGGCAATTATCAGCCTTGGGTGTAGCCAACGGGATAGGCAGATGCTCAAGATGCGTTGATTACGTAGTTACAAGCTCAGATCCAAGTCGTGACAGCTGAGAGGGATCAACTCAGAGCTGAGAGGGATCAGGCTGTATAGCAGAGACAAGCTGTAGAGCTACAGGAACCCACTAAGCTAGGCCGGAGATAGCAGATAGAGAACATGATAGCCTCCTCCTCCCAGGGTACAATGCTAGTTTGATCTTATAGGGATGCCATCCAAGAGGCAGAGTATTATCGATGGGATTATCACGAGGCCATACCTAGAGCAAAGTGGGTCCCAGAGTGCTTAGAGTGGGCTAGCCACATACCAGCAGAGGGTCATGGTGATAGGGGCGAGGGCAGCATTCATAGGGACCGAGCTTGATCAAGATGTTATGATACTTTTTGCACCTTATGGGCTCATTTTTGATAGCCTGATGGGTGTTTTGTACTGATTGACACATATGTACAGTGATCTGATTTATTATTGTACTATGACAGTTATGTTATTGATGATATATATATGATCCGATGATGATTTTGATGTGATACGATGTGTTATTCTTTTATTTATGTCTGTATGGTTCTACTTCTATATGTTGTGGATGAATTTATTTCTAATAATGTATGCATTATGACTATGACTAATAGATCTATATTATGTTGCCCTACGATATGCAGATTCATTTGTGTGATGTGCAATGATGTTGTCTATATGATGATCTATTTATGTTTATGTGGAATGGAATAATCTAATATGTGATATGGATTGTAATAAAATGATATGCTCTATGGTGTACATGTGAAATGATATGTGGCTTATGGATGCATATACGCTTTGCCTGTGATGGACTATTTATGTTTATGTGGAATGATTTGTGCAATGAATGATTTATGATGTTATTTATGAGATGACATGGATGATGTAAATGCGATGGTCGTGGTGCAAATGAGATGGTGTAGTGCAAAATGAGATGGTTTTATGAGATGCTTAGAATAACAAATGCTATTATCCTAAACATTTAAATGATAATTTAACGTATGTGATGCATTTAATAGGATGTGATGTTATGTTAATGCAAAGTGATATGATGATGTGTAATGTAATGTGAACGTAATGTGGTGAGATGATGTCATGATGTTATGCAAGTATGTATGCCAATGAATTTAATACCTATATACTTATTATTTATGATTATGCACAAATGATTATGAAATGCTTCTATAGATGTTATGTGATGATTTATGTGATAGATATAATGTGATGCAAGGAATGGATGCAATGAATGCTTATGATAACATGTTTATGCGATGCATATATTTCCTCTATGATATGTTTATGCAATATGCTAATGATTTGTGGATGCAGGATCGATGACGATGATGGTGATGCTGATCAACTGTCATAGTACCTTGTTAGTGTGGTTAGCAAGGAAAGAAGAAGTCATTTCAACAAGACACAAGATGATGCAAATTCCAATGAGGATGATGATGATTACTTGCCGAGGAATTGGGATTTTCAAAGGGCCAAATTTTCTTATGTTTGATAACGCATGTGGTATGATGCATCAAGGTATAGGAAACCAGGATGGCGTTGTACTTAGTGTGATGGACTTTGACTTGACAAGAAAATAGGAGTATTCTTCCTCACACCTGACATACAGAAACCTTGCTAGGATGCACTTTAGAAGTTTCAAACATCTCGGGCCAAAACACAGAAAGGTAAACCTATCCATGCAATAGTCAAAAAATTGCTCTAGACCTCTTCTATACATACCTAACAAAGCAACTATTCACCGAGGTTATATTACAAGAGCATCCAACAAGCATAGCAGACAAGAGATAATGATCGTTGCCCCATTCTTATTTCTCTAAATCCCTTGTTTTGGGATATCATCAAGAAGTCCTTGGAATGAGCGCAATAAGATAAGTAAAAAGATAAAAGACAAAGTAAACAAACAAGCTGATGTTCTTCAATACCGCTAACCAAAAGGGAATGTGTTTTCAAGGATAGGAATCAAAACTATTGCTAAAAGATAATGCCCATTGTAGGAAGGATGCATCCTAGGACATGTTAGTGGATGGTGGCACGCCATTTCGTTTATCCAAAGTGCTTCTTCTAATAAATAATGCCCATTGTAGGAAGGATTCATCCTAGGACATGATGTTATCAAATGATTGATATGGGACTGATTGGATGATGGGCTATTGACACAAAGAATTGATCAACTTGTTTACGTACTGACTTAAACCTAAGACTTGATGCTTTTGAGTTTTACTTTTAAGCAGCTAGACTTGTTTCTAACTATTTCACCAAAGGTTGAGGATGATGATCAGTTTATTATGGATGGTGTTATTGCACGTGCAAGCGAGATGAGATGGATGGATTTTTTCAAATATTTGGATGTTTTTGGAGTTTTGCAATGTTTCGAGGCTATTTTTGGTATTTTTTCAAGATTTTCAAATGTTTTGATTTTTGATTTTCCAGTGTTTTTGGGATTTTCTGAGATTTTCAAATGTTTTGATTTTCAATTTTCCTATGTTTTTGGGATTTTCTGAGATTTTGACCAAGAGACTAACCTAAGGACCTATCCTAGGGATCGTGGGAGCTGATCAATAGATTAGCCTTGCCTACGTTATACACGCAGAGACCACGTAGTTCGATTGATGACTTGACTAATTTACAGATGAAGATACACCTAATGAAATGTCAATTTATTATGATAGACTCCTAAAGGACTGACCTAAGTGTCTCAGGGGATGATCAAAGATCAACCTTGCCTACGTTCAAGATCAGAGATGATGTAGTTCGACATGACAACTCTGTTTTTGATCTTTTGATGATTTTTGACTTGTTTTTGGATTTTGATGATTTTTTGTTGTTTTTGGATTTTCTGATGTTTTGATGTTTTTGGATTTTCTATTTTTTAGGACTTTAAGAATATACACGAATCTGATCCAATAAGAAAATGCCCCCAGCATGATGCAATAGACTACTCTGATAAAGGCAGGACAAACTAACCTTGAGGGTGGGTCGAGTAGTACTGGGAAAGATCATGATAAGAACACAAGACCAAGCTATGGTGTGGATGCGAGTGGATGAGTGATGGATGGAGATTTGGATATGATGGATGATGGAAGTGAAATGGATGGATGATGTAGAACGAGCCGTAAAGATCCTGGTGGATGGAAAGTGCTTATTTGCGCAAGGCGCCTGTTTGCCAGGTTTTCACCAAGGTACTTGTCCAAAGTGCCACCCAAGTGGTTTTCACTAGAGGATGATTTTTTCTCTTTACTATTTTTGATCCTTTTTTTGGATTTTTTTGCTTTTTTGATTTTTTTGTTGTTACCAAGACGCCTGTTTGCCAGGTTTTCACTGAAGTAACCATTTTTTTAGGACTTTTTCTGATTTTTTTTTGGATTTTTGGTTGTATACGTTGAAAGATTTAGGCATAAAACTTTTTGAGATGAGAGATATTCATGGGCTCTTGCAGAGGTTCCCCTTTAGGTGTTGATAACTGATATGCCTCTGACTTGTAACTTGTTGTGATGACGAATGGTCCCAACCAATTGGGTTCAAACTTGCCTTTGTTGCTTGGGTTTGGGACATTCTTCTAATTTTCTTTTAAGACCAGTTCTCCGACTTGGAAAGTCCTGCTTTTGATTTTATTATTGTAGCTCCTTTTGAGTCTATTCTGATAGACTTGCAAATGATTCAAAGCATCTATTCGTCGCTCATCCAGTAGCTCCAGCTCGTTCAGTCTTGACACTCGATACTCTTCATCGGTGATGAGGTTTTGTAGTGATATCCTAAGGGATGGGAGCTTGATCTCAATGGGGAGTGTGGCTTCTGATCCATAGACCAAGGAGAAGGGGGTGGCGCTAGTGGGTGTGTGGATACTAGTTCAATAGGCCCAGAGGGTAGGATTAAGTTGCAAATGCCAGTCATGACTTGCATCATTGACTATTTTTTTGAGGATTTTTAGAATGGTTTTGTTTGTATCTTCTGCTTGGCCATTGCCTTGGGGATAGTACAGGGTGGAGAAGTGATGGTGGATTTTGAATTTCTCACATAAGTCACAGACTTCCTGATTTTTGAATGGTGTCCCATTATCTGAGATAATGGCTTGTGGAACACCATAATGACAAATGAGATAGTTCAAGATGAACTTAGAAATATGCTTCCCAGTTATATATGTCATGGGTATGGCCTCCACCCACTTAGTAAAGTACTTTGTTGTAGTTATGATGAATTTGTGGCCGTTAGATGAGGTGGGTGTGATTTTCCCAATGAGATCGAGTCCCCACTATGAAAAGGGCCATGGTGTGACGATAGGATGAAGCTCTTGAGCTGGAGCATGGATGAGGTCCCCATGCTGCTGACATTGTAGACACTTTCTGGAATGATCATGTGCTTCTCTTTCCATTGTGGGCCAATAATACCCCATCCTCAGTAGTTTCTTAGCTATGGTCATTCCACTCGAGTGTGAACCACAGGTACCATTATGTACTTGAGTTAGAGTGGTTAATGCCTCCTCAACGTTTAGGCAGCATAGTAGGGTTCCTTCTATGATCCTACGATATAGGGTATCACCTAGGATGACAAATCTGGATGCCTTTTTAACAAAGGTTCATTTTAGGTTTGAAGGTAGGTCAGTGGGTATGACTCCTATATGAAGGTATGTGTAAATGTCGTGGTACCAAGGATCACTGGGACCAACGATTTTGCACATGAATTCTGATTCTAGTACCTTGAATGTGGGTATGAGAAGCTGCTCTATCAAGAATTCATATTTTGAAACATTGTTGGGGATGTCCAGTAGGGACCCGATTGTTGCCATGGCATCTGCTGCTCTATTGTTGGCTCTAGGTATCTGCTCAAATGTTATTTCAATGAAGGATTCTTTTAGAGTCTCCACCAATTTATTGTATGGAGTGAGCTTGCCATCCTTGGTCTAATATTCATCATTGACTTGATTTATGATCAATTGGGAGTCTCCATATACTTTGAGAGCTATGATGTTCCACTGCACTACTATTCTGAGCCCTATGGTTAAAGCCTCATATTCCGCAATGTTATTAGTGCAAGGAAATGCCAATTTGTAAGACCTTGGTATGCAATCCCCTTGTGGGGTGATGAAGAAGACACCAGCTCCTAATCCATGTTATGTGTATGAGCCATCGAAGTATAGTTTCCAGTGGTTAGCTATGTTGAGATTGAAAATGGATTCATCTGGAAACTCTGAGACAAGAGGATTCTCAGAATAGATAGGTGCTTCTGCCAGTTGGTTTGCGATGACTTGTCCCTTGATTGCTTTCCTCTCCACATATTCAATGTCGTATTCTGACAGTATCATCACCCATTTTTCCATTCTTCCTATGAGCATTGCCTTTGATAGTAGATACTTGAGAGGATAAATTTTGGCAATGAGTTTTATTTTATGTGTCAACATGTAATCTCTGAATTTTTGTGATGTAAACACTACTGTGAGACATGCTTTCTCGATGAATGAATAGTTTAGCTCATGACCAACCATTGTCCTACTGATGTAATAGATAGCCCTCTCCGTTCTGTTTTCGTCATGCTGAGCTAGGAGAGCTCCAAGGGCTACTGATGTTGCTGACACGTATAGAATCAATGGATTTCTTGGGATGGGTGGCATTAATACTGGTGGTGTCAGTAGATATTCCTTGATTTTGTTGAATGCCTCTTCACACTTGGTATCCCATTTGCATGCTACTCCCTTGTGGAGTAGGTGAGAGTATGAGTTATGTTTGTCCGCCAATTGTGCTATGAATCTACGAATGGATTGGAGTCTGCCTTGGAGGCCTCTCAATTGTTTTAATATCTTTTGTGCTTCCATTTTGAGGATTTCTTTCACCTTCGCTAGATCCACCTCGATACCCCTCATTGATACTATATATCCTAGTAGTTTACCTGATTGTATGCTAAAGACGCACTTCTTTGGGTTTAGTCTGACCTTGTACTCCTCTAGTCTATCAAAGATGGCACCTAGGGTTTATGTGATCTTTTCTTTTTTTGGACTTGGCTAGAATGTCGTCAACATAGTCTTCAACCGTCTTATGAGTCATTTCATGGAATATCAATGTCATAGCCCTTTGATATGTTTCTCCTACGTTCTTTAAGCCAAATGGCATCATGTTCCAATAGTATGCCCCCCATGGACAAGTGAAAGTTGTTTTGTGTTGGTCCTCCTTAGCTATCATGATCTGATTGTACCCTGAGAATCCATCCATTAGTGACAACATCTCATGTCCTGCTATCATGTCTACTATCATGTCAATGTTGGGAAGCGGGAAGTCACCTTTCGGACATACTTTGTTCAAATCTCTAAAGTCTATGCAAATTCTAATGGCTCCGTCAAGCTTTGAAATAGGTACCAAGTTTGATACCCATTCTGGATAATCTATTGGTCATATGAATCCTACATCTAGAAGCTTTTTTAGCTCCATTTTGACCAGTAGGGAAATCTGAGGATGCATTTTTCAAAGTTTTTGTTTGATAGGCTTTGCTTCTGGATACACTGCTAAATGGTGAACCACAGTCTTTGGATCAAGTCCTGGCATGTCAGCATAACTCCATGCAAAGTTTATCTATCTTTCCCTTAGGAATGCTGCTAGGAGCTCTTGCTCTTCTGATAGTAGTGATTCTGCATAGAATGTGAGGGTTTCCTCTGTTCCTAAGTTGACTGGATTGCATTTTTCAGCCAAGACTATTGACTTTTCCTAATGAATAGCTCTTAAAGGAAGATTGAATCCCTCATCCTCGAGTGCCTTAGAGAGGTTTTCACTATTGGATGCGTCCTTTCTTTTTACTTTTTTCTTGTTAGAGAGTGCCACAGTGTGGTTTTCACTCAAGGACTTGGATATTATTCTTAATTTCTCACTTTTACGAATGAAGGATTCAATCATTTCCCCATAATAGGCATGTGTGTCCAACTCCATTATAAACCCTACTTTGTGATCCCCATCTGGAATGTTATCCCGCAATCCCATGAATTTTGAGAGTGCCTCATTTTTTTTGAATGTATCAAGAACTGGTGGTCCTCGTTGGTCGTAGTCGACAAGTTGGGGATATACTGGGAAAATCTCATGATTTTGATGGCTTGTTTCAAAGGATAGGGTACTAATCATGCAAAGAGTGGTATCCTCAAAAAGCCTAGGTAATTTAGATGTGGGGTTCTTGTCATCACTACTACTACAAATGTCAGTTATAAAGTTATCTATAACTCTGCTTGTGGATATTGGTAAGTTTACTTCTGCTACGGTTTACTGAGGAGGATTATTAACCGTTCTAATTGGAGGACTTCGGCCATGTATGGTTATACTCGGAGGGGTACATCCAAGGTCAAGATTTTTTATCGGTCGCGTCTCCAGAATGATAGGTGTTATAAGCCCATTGTCATTTTTTCCCAGTCTTTGATTTCTATCGTAGCCCATTGCAAGCATCATTTGTAGGCCCTTACTCCTATCATCCATTGGTAAATCAGCCATTGGTCTTTCATCTTGATATAGCATATGTGATGGATCTACCTCAATAACCTCTTGGCTGAGGTCTCCCCATCTTGTGAATTTGGGATAGTCTTCAAGAAATGTTTGTGATGTGGAAGCTTCATTTATTTGTGGTCGTCCCCATGATCTAGGAGATTGTGATAGCTCTCCTACCAAAAAATCATTGTTAGGGAGCTTGTAGCTTCCACAACCATCATCCTAGATGATGCACTTGATGTCGAAGATGGTGGGAATGGCGGGAGTGGTAGGTGTCTCTATCTCAAAAGTGGACGTGAGAGTGGCGGGGTCGATGTATGGTGTGGATGGACCCTCATCATTTTTTGGTACTTGGGGGATTTTGTAATACTTTTCTTCAAGATTTTTGCAATACGAGAAAGGTTCAGGATCTCCATGGATGGTAACTTCTTGTCCGTTATGTGTAAATTTAACACATTGGTGGAAAGTTGATGCTACTGCTTTCATCGCATGAATCCATGGACGTCCTAGGAGGATATTATATGGCAAGTCGAGGTCCAAGACCTGACAAGTGGTTTCCATGATTGCAGGACCTACTTGAATAGGGAGTTTGATTGTGCCCTGAGACACTCTTTCTTGGTCATCATATGCTCTTATCGTAATGCCCTTTCCTTTGTCAATGGAATCTTCTGATATTTTCAACTACTTGATGAGGCTTAGGGAACATATGTTCAAGCCTGCACCTCAATCCACCAAGACCCTTTTGATATTT
Source organism: Sequoia sempervirens (assembly GCA_007258455.2). Classification (NCBI taxonomy): domain Eukaryota; kingdom Viridiplantae; phylum Streptophyta; class Pinopsida; order Cupressales; family Cupressaceae; genus Sequoia; species Sequoia sempervirens. Next base: position 482,443,633 of record VDFB02000015.1, on the reverse strand, counting down.
CTCTTGTGTACAATGGCTTCCAAGTGAAGTGCATGGTTGTGAGATGGTTGAGCAGGGAAATCCTAGTTAGAGAATGTAAGAAGATTAGGCGTAATGATATTTCCCACCATAGCTTGGAATTTCTTTGCATCGAGATTTGCAGGGACAGTGGATGAGGCTAATGCTTCCTCAAAGATCTTCTTATGAGCTGATGATATTTTAGCAACTCCATGATGGAGATTTTTGTACCTTTAAATCGTGGCTGTTGAGATGAACACAGATTACAAGGAATAAGATGATCCAAAAGGCATATTGATCATGATCTAATTTGTGAGCTTACTTGGGTACTGGGCATACGAAACAATAAAATTATGAATTTTATATAGATCTTCTTAGTTATACTTATTCTAATGATACGCCGTTCATTATTTTTATTTCAATTATTGCTCAAGCCAGATGATCCAAATTGACATGTCTGGTTCTTTCGGGGGATAGATTCATTCATAATAATCTACTTATCCCAATAACAAAGAAACCTGACTTGAATGATCCTGTATTAAGGGCTAAATTAGCTAAAGGCATGGGACATAATTATTATGGCGAGCCCGCTTGGCCCAATGATCTCTTATATATTTTTCCAGTAGTTATTTTTGGTACTATTGCATGTACCGTAGGTTTAGCAGTTCTAGAACCATCAATGATTGGTGAACCGGCAAATCCATTTGCAACTCCTTTGGAAATATTACCTGAATGGTATTTTTTCCCCGTATTTCAAATACTTCGTACAGTACCTAATAAATTATTAGGCGTTCTTTTAATGGCTTCAGTACCTGCAGGACTATTGACAGTCCCTTTCTTGGAGAATGTGAATCAATTTCAAAATCCATTTCGTCGTCCAGTAGCTACAACAGTATTCTTAATCGGTACCGCAGTAGCTCTTTGGTTAGGTATTGGGGCAACGTTACCTATCGATGAATCTTTAACTCTAGGTCTTTTCCAATTTGATATAATTTAGAATATTAAATTAATATAGGAGAGGAGGGAAATCTTTTGTTTATATATCTAGGGAGTAGTTGCTTTGCTTTAAGACAAATGGTCTCTCCCTAGATATATTTTTTTGAATAAGATATTTTCTAATATTGCTATAAAATGGTCAAAGATTTCTTCCAATTACTTTCCAGAAGAACTTAAAAGAAAGGAATGAATGGATAGATTCAATATAACTATTTATTGATAAATCTAAACCGGATTCCCCGGTGAATCAATTCCAATATTTCGCATAAATTCCAATATTTCTTTGACAGATTGTTCCCCAAGATGTTTGATTTTCATTAAATCTTCTCGCCTGTAATTCGAGAGGTCCGACACTGTATTTATATTGGCCTTTTTGAGGCAGTTATATACCCTAGTAGAGAAGTTTAATTGGTCAATATACATTTGATCAAAATCTATTCTCTTCGTATCAGTCGATATATGCGAAATAGGTAAGGAAGGAGTAATATTGTCGCTTAAACTGTTTGTTCCATCGATGTTCTCTTCCTTTGCATTCAGAAAGGGAAGGAAAAAATCAATCAAATTCCGAGACGCTTCATAAAGTGCTTCTTTAGGCGCTAATCCTCCATTCGTCCATATTTCAAGAAATAGAATTTCTTGTATCTCATTTTCGCTCCAATAGGAGTGAATACTGTAATTGACATTTTGAACAGGGACAAAGGCAGCATCTATAGGAAAAATTCCATCCTTAGAATTGTAATTATTTGGATTTTGGATAATATATCCGCGACCTTTTTCAATTTGTAATGAGATATCTAAGGTAATTGATTTATTTATGTTAGCTATATGTTGTGTAGTATCAATTATTCTCACAGAAGGTGGTAACATTATATCTTGAGCGGTTACTTTTTTTGGTCTGACAACATGGATACATCCTTCTCGAATTCCGTACGCATCACTTCGAAGTACAATTTCTTTCAGATTCATCAAAATTTCATGTATTGATTCTTCAATACCTATTATCACGGAATATTCGTTTGATATATTTTGAAATTGAGCACGTGTGATACATGTTCCTTCTACTTCTTCGAGTAAAACTCTTCTTATTGCGCTGCCTATTGTATTAGCTTGACCTTTGCGAAGCGGAGATAGAGTGAAACGACCATAATTAAAACGCTTATTCTCTGTTCTGAATTCCACGCACTTCAATTCTGGTATCTTAATTGAGACTACTATTTTATTCTGATTGGTGTTCTCTTAAGCTGATCTAGGACATTATAGCCATTAGGAATGGATCTAGATGCGGGGACTCTATTTGGCTGAGATGATCCTGCAATGGTTACTTTGTCGCCTCTTGTGGTGACTCCACAATCTTTGGCATAGGCGCCCTTGATAGTAATGACCATGCAGTCTTCATTTAGGGAGGTGACGACTGTTTCATACACATGATTTACGTTTGAGTGGGTGCCTTTGCCTTTATAATTTTTATTCCCTTTGTTGCCATGATTCAGCATCGGATTCGTGTATATCTTAAGATCCTGATTTCATGTAGGTTGTTCCAAGTTTATGATTCTTTTATCAATGAGGTCTTGAATTATGTTCTTTAATCTCATACAACTATTCATGGTATGGCCTTTGATTTTATGGAACTCGCAAAGTTGATTCTCGTTATACTAAGGAGGTTTTACATTTGATTCTTGGTAATTTTCGAAGGTAGGAGCCTTGATGAGTTTTTCATCTATCAACTTTTCCATTATGTCCTCAAGTGGTTCCCCCAAAGTTGTGTATTTTTGCTTGGGATAACTCTTGCATTGAGGTGGTCCCCTTTGATCATTAAGATTATTGATGGTTGGATTGTTGTTTGGTTGGTGTGTTATGTGATGAGTGTTTTGGTGTTGTGTTTGGGTTTACGGTTCGGGTGTGTTTTGGTGAGGGGCACTAATGACCACCTTGGCATCGATGATACCATCATTAGTAAAGTTTTTGTTCCTTGCCCACGTGTGAGGTTTATCATTGTAATTGGATGGTGGGCGGTTGTTTTGTTGTTCGTGGTATGATGTTGATTTCGTGGGTTGAGTCACAAGGGCTCTTTCGTGCTAAGCACCTTGGGGATCAACTGATCATATGTGGTGATGCCTGAACCTTGAGATGAAATTCCAAGTGGCCTTCAAGGTTGGCTATGATGGTGCAAACTTCTTGTTCTTTTGGAATGGTCCACTTGCTCCGATTGGCCTTGGATCGCCATCATTGTAGGAATGAGGCAAATGTTTCTCCCTTTCCTTGTTTCAGAGCTGAAAGTTCTTCTAGACTAGCATCCATTGCAATGTTGAATGCATAGTTTTTAATGAATGCATCCATAATTTCTTGGAATGTTCTAATGCTTGAGGGTAAGCGAGAGGAACCATTCCATAGCGTGGCCTGCCAAGCTCCTAGGAAATAGCTACATCAAATAAGTATCATCATATGTGACCTCCATGCAATGAACTTGGAATTCCCTGATGTGATCTTCAGGGTTTCCCATCCCTCGATATTTTCCAAATTTGGGGATCTCAAATCCCTTGGGGAATGGTTTCATTTCTAAGCTCCTATCAAATGGATAGGGACACAAGTTGCTTGGTGTTTTGGTTGTTCGCCCTAATTGAAGGTTGAGCACTTGTTGTGAGAGCAACTTGATTTGTGCCGTCACATCATTTTGCTGATCAAGGGGTGGGATGAAAGTGTTTTGGGGTGTTTCAATTGTGGGTTGGATGGGTGGTTTGGTCGGTGTGTTGTTCGATGGTATCTGTATGTTTTGCCGAGCGAGGTAGGCTTCCACCTACTTTTGTATGAACAATGCCTGTTGTTGATCTTGTTGTTGTTGCGCTGAGATTTGTGCTTGTTGTTGCACTTGTTGCTGTTCCAACAATGCTTGTTGTTGTGCTTGTTGTTGTTCCAACAAAACTTCTTGTTGGGTTGCCAATTATGTTACTTCTTGTTGTTCTTGATATTGCTTTAATGCTTGTTGATATTCTTGCAATTGTGCTTCTTGTCTTTGTGCAAGTATTTGTGCTTGATATTGGGCTTGTTGTGCCTGATATTGAGCTTGCGCTTGTGCTGCTTGTTGTTGCAATAGAGCTTGTGCTTGAGCAGTCTTGTGTGCTTGCAATTCTTGAGCAGCTTGGGCAACTTGTTGTTGTTGTTGTTGTTGTTGTTGTTGTAATAAAGCTTGGGCTTGTGCAGCATGTTGCACTTGTAATGTGGCTTGTGCATCTTGGGAAGCTTGCGCAGCTTGAGCGGCTTGTTGAGCAACTAGTTGTACAGATTTTTTTTTTTGCACTTGTTGGTATCCCCTTTGAAAAGCAGCTTGCAATGCTGTGTTGTATTGACTTAATGTGGTGGAAGTTAGTGGTGGTGGGGGTGGCGGTGGATTCAGAATAGTGTTTGTGGTGAGTGATAATGTCGTATTGATGTTTTGAGTGGTGGATGGTGGTATTGATGTGGTGGTTGGTCCTATGCTTTGCGATGTTAAGAGGGTGTTTGATGGTGTTGCAATTGCTTGTACATTTGTTGTTTGTTGTTGCGATATCGACCACAAATTTTGAGTGTTTGGAATAATGCTTTGATTGATGGTTGGGATATTGGTTTGATTGATACTTGGTAGGGGGGGAATACCTAAACCAAGGAGTGGTTTGGATGATGATGGCAATGGTGGAAGAAGTGGAAATGTGAGGGGTGCGAGCTCTTGCAAGAATTTTGTGGTGTCGAATATGCCCCCCGGTCCAAACATACCTCCCTCCTCTTGTGAATTTGTGAGGAGAGGTGTTTGAGGTGTTGCATGAAAAAATGATGATGATGGATCATGATGGAAGGTGAGAGGAACATTTTTGTGTAATGGATTTTGAGGTATGTTTTGTTCCAATATGGTGTTTGCATCCAAGTTTTGATAATTAACAAGGAGGTGTGTTTTGATAGCATTGGAAAATGCATTTCCCTTATTAAAATTGGGTTGGGTTGGAGCAAATGATGTTGTGATTTGCAGAATGTTTTGTGTGATGTTTTGAGATGGGGGTGTAGATGATATGGGAATGGTGGATGATATTGGAGGAAAAGATGTCTCTACTATAGTACTCACATCGAAATTCGAAGGTAACTTGGCCCCTTGTTTTGCTAGCTCAAGCATGTATAACGAAGGGTTAAGTCTCATCATTATGTTGATGATTTTATGGTTCTCTGGATTTTGGAGCATTTCAATCATTTCTTCCTGAGACATTCCAAAGGTAAGATCCTCTCCTTGGTTTTCCTATTGCAGATTTTTTGATGATGAGATGGTCAACAGATTGCTTGGTTCAGCGGGATTCATTTCTACATTTGTTTGGCTAAGATTGCTTGAAGCGGGTGTTTCTTTGTTGGCTTCCATACTCTTCTTGTATTGAGATCTAGTTAGAACCATAAAATGAGGATCAATTTTCAAGAATATGGGAGATGAATCTCTTGATTCTTTGGATTGATCTTTATTTTATGCCCAAATTAGAAAGTTTTTTTTTAAGGATGTCTTGAGGATCAAAAGGTGATGATATGATGATGATGTTAGGGATGGATGATACAGATGTTTTTGGCTTTTGATAAATCTTGAATGAGATACTAGTCTTTTAGGACTTGCAGATTTTGATTTTGATTTGATTTTGGATTTTGGATTTTGTCCTTGATTTTGATTTTGATTTGCTTTTTATTTTGAACAAATAGACCCTCAGATGTTGGATGATGATCTAAGGGATAGATTTGTTCAAAAGATGATAATTTGAATATGTGTGGGGAGAAGGATGCATCTACCCACACCTATCCAAACAAGATGATAGTTTCACTAAGCATATGAAGAAGGATTCATCTACACATACTAAGCTAAACAAGATGATTTTGATAATTTTGACTAAGCATATGCAAAAGGATGCATCTACACATACCTAGCCAAAGGTGATTTTGATAATGTTTTCAAGGATTTTAGTCTCAATGATTTTGATTTTGCCACAAAGCCTAGTATTGGGATGATTTCAAGATTTTCCAAAGGTGATGATGAGATGATGTTTGTTTTGATGTTTTGATGGATGAAAAATATTTTGACTTGTTTTGATCCTAGGATGAACCTAAAAAAGACACTTTGTTTTCCTAGACCTAGGTATTGAAGAACATGCAAATGCTTCCTAGAGACAAAAGAATGATACACTTTCGGATTTCCAACCAATGACCTTCATTTTGGAAATTTTCAAGAATTTTGAGGCTTCAACACACAAGAAATTTCATTTTTCTTAGCTTTGCTTAATGGCTTTATTTTACTAAAAACACTTTCTTTGATTAAGTTTTCAAACTAAGATGTCCAATGTCTTAATTTGTTCAAACCCCACAAGATATGTTATGTGGAAATTCGATGAGCTTAAGGCAAGGGTTTTCCTATTGTTTACTTAAGTAGACAAATCGAGATGTAACCCAATGTTTAGAAACCTCTAAGGATGTGACTCCCAAGGGCAAGCAATAACATATGGATTGAGTCAATTGTATTTATCTTCAAAAGAGTTTGAAATTTGGATGATGTTCAAGTGTTTGTTTCCATGATGTTTTCGTGCAAGAAAAGCATTTTGTAACCCAAGAATAAGTATGATCCTATGAATGTGTAAGACAATATTTTTTGGATTCCCACTTGGACAAGTCCAGCTATGCTTATCTTTAGCGAATGGTTAGATGCTTGACCCCACTAGCTCCCCTCCACGACACTCACTTATACAGGGCAGCCAAGCATCAACACCCATGAAACTCCCATGGCATGTTTTCCATTTCTACTAAAAGATAGTAAAAGTGTGGAGTGGCTTCAAAACGACCGTTCTTGCACCAAAAAATAGATTAAAGGATTTTAGAAAATTCTAGCACGTGTTTTAATAAGGACTTTCCATTCATGGAGATTGACCCATACGGCAAGAGTCCCCTTTTAAATCCATCTTGTCGGAATCAACTGCATGATATTGGCATTTACTCCAATATCCACATTTATATACTGGTTGGAAATACTCTTGGCTTTAGAGTGTTACCGGTTGAGTCGTTCCCTTGGGTAAGTACTTTTTCCCCAAGGTAGGCCCTCTAGGATAAACAAAAGCGAATGAAAACAATATTCGTAACTCGATCAATCTTTGTTGGCAACAAAGAGAGAGAATATATGCAATAATACCCCCAACCACACTCGCACAAGATGTTCAATTTTAAGCCCAAATCTAAATGTGGAGGTGATTGCTTTGTCTCAACCTAAAATCATGAAAAAGGCCTTTTGATTCTCAAGATCACTATAAAGCGCAAGAGAAGCACATATGTCCTTTTTCAATGATGTTAGTTCAAGTAAGCCTTCACAAAACAAAGTTGCACTTGTTCTTTTTAAATCCTCAAAACAAAATGTGAGTTCTTTTTAAGCACCAAATGACAAGTGAGAGACATTTTGTTCAATTGTTAACCAAAGACAAACTTTAGTATGTTGTTGATCCTAGTGTTCATTTTAGCCCTTTTGCAAGAAATGGAAAGATTCTTTTTAAACCCAAATGAAAATTAGTGTCCTAAGAAAGAAAGGATAAAAATTTCATGAAAAAGTGTTAAGCAAACACTAAAGTGTTCAAAAACACTTTGATTTGATGAAACATCCTCCTCGTGCTTCTCCTTTCTTCATTTTCGATTTCCAACCTACAAGGAAGAAAAAATAGTCAGATTCTGGAAAACACAGAAATTAAAAGGTAGAAAACAGAAGAAAAATTAATCATCAATCAAAAGCACATGCTAAAATTAAATTTCCCCTTTTTACTCCCTTCCAGCGTCGCAACTCATAACTGCGTCGCATTTTTATTTTCAAGTGGTGCCCTCATAGCGCCTCTTGCCTGTTAGTGTCACTCTATGTCAGGACAGAGAGCTCAACTGCGTCGCATTTTTCGCCCAACATCGCATTTTTCGCCCAGCATCGTAGTTTTCTTCTAGCATCGTATTTTAATTTTTCTTTTTAAAATTCCTGCAAGTCAAGGAGTCCAACAACAGAGTTAGAAATTCAAATATTTGGCGGGATGAGTCCAACATCATGGTTTTAATTTCAAGCGGTGCCATATAGCAACGCTGAAGAGTCAGCGGTGCCAAAACAATGACACTGAGCTCTCAACATTGGAATTTTCTGTGTATGAGCAAAAAAGCAGAAATTTTGGGAAAAGATGAGAAAGAATGATATCCAGCCCTCCTTCTAACGCCAAATGTGTGAACCCCAACCTTGGTACCTACAAAACAACAAGAATAAACAAGTTAAACAAGGAATTGCAAGAAAAAACAAGGATTCCCCATGAAATCCGTTTACAACACTCAAATTAGGAAGAAAATAATGAAGAACTCAATGGAAATGCCAAAACAAATATTGAATCCTAATTAGAATAGAAAACAAATGATCCCATGGAGGAATTGGTGCCAATTTGATGTGAAAATTGGCCCTTTCCCAATTCCTAAGATGCAAACTTGATGTGTTGATGAAGATTTTATCCACTTTGTTGATGTTGAAGAGTGCTCCAAGATAAAATCTGCAAAACCTAACTATGATTCTATTACCCAATTTTCACCTATGAGCTCAATCAGGCTAGGGCAACCTACGTTTCAGGTGTTATGAAGTCCAAATGGAGACATTGTTGTGCATGATTGAATCATACCCCTGATGCATTTCTCAAGGAGCGTAGTTGAAAAGTCTGCCTCAGTCAAGTTTGGCATAGAGTTCCTCTAAGGAGAAAGTCGACAAGACCTTCCAGTTGTCTTGCTGACTAGCAGAGGTTCTATTCATTTTGAAATGTTCCGTTCAGCCAGACATTTTACTCGCTGTGAGGTTTTGTATCTCCCTCTACATGGGAAGTATCTCACTGATAGGAGAGGATGTCTCGGTGAAAGGAGACATCATCGGCATGAGGTCTTGCTAATCAACCGTTGTCTCACTGAAACATGGGGGTCTCATCAAAAGAAATGATTAGAGCTCGGGGAAAGCGGAACTCCTTCAGCGTAATGTGGTAGCTTCAGAGAAAGGTCTTTCCAATGATGGATGTCTCACCAAAGCGAATGGTCTTAAGGAGATGTCTTCCCGAAAGGATGGGGTCTCGACGAAAGTTGGTGCCTTCGCTATAATGTCTCCCTGATATGAAATGAGCTCACCCAAAGATCTTGAGCTCGACGAGAGGTCTTCCCGACCCGCTAAGGTCCTGCCGAAATGGTCTCAGCTTGCCGAAGGATTTTGCCTTCGGCATAAGGTCCTATTGATCAAACGAAGTCTTCCCGATCGATGGGAGTCACGCCGAAATTTGTTCACAAGGCCAGCATCAGAGAGAGTTGTTTACCTTCAAGGAGAGGTCCTACTGACCCGATAATATCTTAGCAAAATGGAGATCTTGGCGAAAGGTCTCACCAACCAAGAAGGGGTCTTGCCGAAATGAAGTGAGCTTGGGCATAATGGAGGAGTTCACTATGAAGTCCCGTTGACCTGATGGTGTCTTTCCAATAGCGATGGATCTATTATAGGCTTTAGTGAGACCTCTGGCCAACAACGATATTCTGGGTGACATTTTTTATATCGATATAACTCTAGCTGCTCACATTGAGGTCTTGTCAACCGTCGTATGTCTTGCTGAATGCTGTTGCAAGGTCTAATTGCATCAGGGAGACATGATTAGTGTCTCACCAAAATGCGATTCTGATGAGGTGACCTTTGACCATCGGGGAATCTATGTGGCACAAGTTCAACCAATCAAAGGGAGCTAAGGACAGACCATGAGCCGTTTGACTGTTTGACTACCCCCTATGAACGAGATCAGTAGAGCATAACGATCTACTCAGAGATCGAAGGTCATCAGTCAGCTCGGTGAACATGGTGTTTGAATCTAACAGGGCAGGTCAGATGTTGCTTCTCAAAGATAGTCGACTTGAAGAAAGATCTAGAGCGAGAATTAGGCCAAAGGAAGAAGAAACCGTGAGTCACAGTGATAGCTGGGATTGCTACTAGAAAAGGGGCATCGACATTAATGTTAATGCTTTAGAGCATTCAAAGCGGCCCTTCAAGGAGGCTCGAACATGGACAGTGGGGATATACATGTTACCTAATTTTTCACCCTCAGGCTCAATCAGGCAAGACATCTATGTTGCAGATGTTCATATGGGCCAAATGGATTGTTTCCATTGAGGGTTACTTCATGCATCTGATGGCATTTGACAGAGATGTCAGTTGAGAGGCCTACTCTGTTGGAAACATGCCTTAATATTCTATGCTCAATCTCCATTAGAGCCAGGTCGGCATGACATTTTCACTATCTGGCCGACTGGCTACTTGATACATTTTGTTTTGGACAGGTCGCTGTGACTTGGTCTTTGTCTTGTCAAACACGTCACTATGGAGCCTATCACTATAACAAGAGGGGTTCGGTATGACCTCTTACCGCATGGATTTCTTTGGCTGATAGGTCATTCAATCATCATTCGGCAAGACTCACAGCAACCACAGGCTTCGGGGTGACCTATAGCGCTTGGTGAGAAGTCCCTGCGAAGGTTCAATGTCTCACCAATAGCAGATGGCGGCAAGTCTTTGGGGAAACTCTCGCTGGAGGAAACACTATTGGTGAGAGGTCTCAGCGATGTTAGAAAGTCACATCGACTGCTTGCATTCAGGGTAAGTAAGGGAAGTCTATAGAAGGTCTCGGTGACCCAGAAAGTCTTAGCAAAACAAAAAATTTGAAGCTCGGGCAAAATGAAGAGTTCAGCGTAAGTCTCGGCGAACCGATGATGTCTCACTGACAACAAAAGGGCTTCGCTAAGAAAAGAACTTCGGCAAGAGGTCTTGCCGAAGTAATGTTGTCTCTGTGACAAGAAAAGGAACTCACCAAAAGGAAAAGCATTTGCCAAAAGGTCCTGCGACCAACTAAAGTCACACCGACTGGACACTTCAGAGTAAGTGAAGGAACTCGCTAAGAGGTCTTAGCGAGAATGGAATGTCTCGGTGACAAGCACAGGTTTCGGCAAGGATATTGCCTTCGACGTATGTCTTGCCGAATGATGAAGAAACCACCAAAGATAAAAGAGAGGCCTCACCAAGACTTGAGGCTTTTGCAGTGATGTCTCGGCGACTGGCAAGGGTTACGCTGATAGTGTTTCACCAGGGAGTTTCGGCATAATGCATAATGCTTCCTCTTCGGCGAGATGTCTTCCTGAAAAGATGGAGTCCCGTCGACACAAAAGAACCCCTCGGTATGACTAAGGGACTTCACCAGGATATCACGCTGATCTATGGATGTCTCCCCAAAAGGAAGAGAAGCCCGCTGAAGGACAAAGTGCTCGGGTATGGTCTTAGTGACCCGTTAAAGTCTCACCGATATGAAGACCTTCGGTATAGCATTCCAAGTCAAAGAAAGGTTTTCCTGACTCGGTGATCTCTTGGTGAAAGGAAAGTGGAGCTCGGTAAGGTAAAATGCATTCGGGGAGACACTAATGGTCTCTTGCCTCTCGCCTAGCAAAGTGCCTTTGGTATGATATCTTCTCAACCGGCGGGAGTCTCAGCGAAATGAGGATAGCTCGGGTAGATAGGAGGAGTTCATTATATGGTCTCACCGACTAGCCGTGACAAGGAAGGTTGCTTCAGTATAAGGAATGAAGATTGGCAAGATGTCTCACCGAAGTGAGGAGCTCGCCGAAGGATTTCGCCTTCGGCATAAATTTTTGCCGAAGTCTAGATGTCTCACCGAAGGGAAAGCAGCGTCGCTAAAGTGGGGAAGTTGGCATGATGTCTCAACGAAGAACTTGCATCTTGCCAATAGTCTCAAGGATATCGGTATGACTCTTCAGGCTCGCTAAGAGCTCTCATTGATGATTTCGAGCTATGCTGATAATCATAGGAGGATTTAACCGCATCGGGGAGACATGATCAGTGTCTCACCGACATGCAATTCTATAGGAGAGATTTTTGACTCCCCAAAAATCTACGTGGAGTGAGTTCAACCAACCTGAAGGAGCCAAATATGAACCTTTGACAATTTGACTGTTTGACTCCCCCTGTGAATAAGATCAACAGAGTAGGCACAATGTGGATCAACCATGAGCTCATGAACATTCAAAGTAGCTCAACTGAGGAGGTTCGAGAGAACACAGAGACAAAAGAATTAATGCAACAGAAGATCTGAAGGCTTACCCAAGGGTGATCTTTTCACACCGACATGAACAACGGGACACGCAGGGTGCAGCATTAACTTCATGAAAAGATTTGAAATGGTGATCTTTCTGATTGATATTTTGTAAGCCCTGAGCGGCCGACACATTTTTATATATAAGGCATTTTTTCCTTCTTGTAAAGGAGTTCTGATGTATGCTCTTCTAAAGTCTGTGACCCTTTTGCAGTCCTCTCTCAGATTAGCAGAATTATATAACTCATCTTGGAGCATAATATATGAAATCTACCTTGATTACCATTCATGGCCCATCTTTATGCCTTATGATTCTTGTGAAGTATTGTGCATTCTTTATTTGTTCAATAAGCTACTTAGTGAAATTTTCTCTTTCCTTATAACTTTTGTTTCATGTTGTGCCTTTCTTTGCAGAAGTAGTATCATGTAGGTTACAAACTGTGTTTACTTAATCCTACACATGAGCTTCTAGTTTGTGAAAATTTGTCTTTCCTCCTTGAAGGCATGTGCATGTCAAACCTGTTTGTATGTGTGATCTATAGGATCTTGTTGTGTAGTCCCATGGTTGTCACCAGTATTCAAGCGTAAATCGAGTATCTCATTGTTCCTATCAGTTTGGTGTATCACCTTAGGATTTAATTTCCATTTTTATGTTTCTCCTTCTCCCTTTTCCTCACAAGATCAGTAGTTTTAGGTGACACCAAAGGAAGCCGGCCTTCTCCAGAGGTTCACTCCAATCTCAGGTGACCCATAGCCCTGGAGTGATCCAATGTTTCACTAGAAAGCTTAGTTTTACAACTTTGCATAGGGTGCATTTCTAGGTGACAACAGTTTCTGGCATGCCTGGTGGGACAGTGAGTGAACTGCTTCTCAGTTCATGTTTATACATTTTATTGCTGCTGTTTGGTGTGTACAGTAGTAGTTTCAACCTTTTAGAGGCATTTTCTTTACATACCTGGTGACTCCGAGCTTAAGTCTTCTGGTTTTGCAGGCATAGGTCTTGGTATGTCTCAAAATAATCTATTAATTCTGAGTTTCCAGCTCTTTAACTGAAAAGATGTCAAATAATTATGAATATGCTTATTATTACCCTCCATATCATGAGTATGCTGCTCCTAAACATCCATATTAGAGTGTATTGAACCTGCTTCAATAGATTGACCATACGTTGTGGGATCTCAGTCAAGGTCTTCACAATATGAAGATTAATGATATTAGTAAGGTGCTTGTGTGCCTATCTAGGATATTGGTTGATATCAAGGTGCAGCAGGGTACCATTATGCGACAGCAAGAAGTGGTTGAGCAAGTCAATTTTTATGATCAAGAAAGAGTGGCAAAAAGAATCCAGTTCGAGGAAGGCCTTGAACAAGAAATAGGTGCTAGAGAAGAACAAATGAAGCTACTCTCTGCTAAGGTGCAGAACACTCAAGCTTATTCAGATTACCAACACCAACTAATGGAGGACTTGCAAAAGAAGCAATTGGAAGAGGACATTTCCTAGTAGCTAGCTGCAAAAGAGGCAGAAAGGAGGCTAAAATTTTCTGAACAAGAGGCTCCCAAGTACAAGTTTTCCAGCTTTAGGAAAAGTTAGCCTCTTGACTCCCCTAGTAAGTCTTCTCAGCTTGAAATCCCAAGCTTTAAGAGATTCAATTTGACATAAGAGAATTTAGTATCTGAACAAGATCAGTCCATCATCCCTCAAGAGCAGCCCATTGATCGAGTTGACTTACTCCTCAAGGAGAAAATTAGCAAAGTAAATCCAATGCATTTAGTTGTAGCATGTTACCAACTATAGCAAGAAAAGCTCAAACAGGAGGAGAGGTAGGAAGTAGGACAACAGACAGTTGAAGATCTTCACTTGCAGGTAGAAGATACCCAAGTTTCACTGCAAAAGGAGCCACATGAAGAGGAACAATTCACTTCTTTATTTGATCAACTACATGGTTATGTTGAGCAAGCTGAAGAGAGCATGTAGGTTCCTGATTTACCAGTTGATTTGGAACGGCCAGAGAATATTGCTGACTTTTTCAATGAGCTTCCTCAATTTTTCGATGAAGATCAAGATCTCACATGCATGATAACATCTATGCCTGATGATGAACTAGTGTCACATGAAAAGGAAGCATGTGATCAACCCATTCAGGTTGGCAAGACTATTAAAGAAGTTGTTAAGGATAATGCCTTGCATCCTATGAACTTATTAAATGAGCTTCCCCACTTTGTTGAAGAGAAGGTATATTTTTTCATGGACAAAGAGCATAAGGAGCCACAGTCTGAAGATTTGTTTTCAGTCATCCAACAGGGATATCAGCTCCTTAGTCAAGGAGATTAGACTGTAGCAGTCAATGAACAACCTGCATATTACCCCCATTCAACATCTATTCAAGGAAATGATGAAGTCTTTAGAGAAGATAAAGAGACCAGCAAGGAGAGTTCAAGCTTGTCCCTTAATAGAGTCTGTTCAATTAGGCACCTAGCTCAGATGGAGTCCAATGCAACACCAAGCACCAATCCTGTACCTATACATGAAGGTACAATGAAAGAAGATGTCCAAGATGCACTGACAACCAAGCAAGAATATGTTCAGTTCACCTATCCTACTTTGGTCGGAAATGTATATGATCTATCTAGAAAGGTAGGTGAACTTATTGCTCTCTTTCATGAGGCAGTGCATTTCTTTTTTCAACATTTTTTAGTATACCATCTCTATTCAGCTGCCATTAAGTTTGAAGGCCATTGTACTTTGAAGAGAAAAGGTAGCTATTTTAACTATCATGTGAATGGTTTTGTTTAACTAGTTTTCTTACTAGTTAGTTTAGGGTATAATAGGTTTAGTTATAGATTTTATTCCCTAAGTGTTGTTTCAACACAGTTGGTATTTTCCATTCGACATTTTTTCCTATTTTCAATAAGTTTCCAAGTGATCTATTTCTCGAGTTACCATATGTTTTGGCCATGTACAAAGCTGCTCTTGATCTTTTCTGAGTCGTCCCAATGACTTCGTGCCCAATGGATAGGCCTAGGCTACTGGTCTTCATGTTTAGCAGGAAAACATCCAACAAAGGTCACCAAAAATGTTACCTAATTTTTCACCCTCAGGCTCAATCAGGCAAGACATCTATGTTGCAGATGTTCATATGGGCCAAATGGACTGTTTCCATTAAGGGTTACTTCATGCATCTAATAAAATTTGACAGGGATGTCAGTTGGGAGGCCTGCTCTGTTGGAAACATGCCTCAATATTCTATGCTCAATCTCCATTAGAGCTAGGTTGGCATGACATTTTCACTATCTGGCAGACTGGCTACTTGATACATTCCACTTTGGACAGGTCACTGTGACCTGGTCTTTGTCTTGCCGAACGTGTCACTGTGGAGCCTATCACTATAACAAGAGGGGTTCGGTATGACCTCTTACCGTGTGGATTTCTTTGGCCGATAGGCCATTCAATCATCATTCGGCGAGACTCACGGTGATCGCGGGCTTCAGGGTGACCTACAGCGCTTGGTGAGAAGTCGCAACGAAGGTTCAATGTCTCACCGACTAGCCGCAACAAAGAAGGTGGCTTCGGTATAAGGAATGAAGATCGGCAAGATGTCTCGCCAACACCTGAGGATTTGCCGAAGGATTTGGCCTTCGGCATAAAGTTTTGCCAAAGTCTAGATGTCTTGCCGAAGGGAAAGTAGTGTCGCTAAAGTGGGGAAGTCGGCATGATGTCTCAACAAAGAATTTGTGTCTTGCCAATAGTCTTAAGGATATCGGTATGACTCTTCAGGCTCGCTAAGAGCTCTCATCGATGATTTTGAGCTATGCCGATAATCACAGGAGGATTTAATTGCATCGGGGAGACACGATCAGTGTCTCACCGACATGCAATTCTATAGGAGAGGTTTTTGACTGCCCAGAAATCTACGTGGAGTGAGTTCGACCAATCTGAAGGAGCCAAATATGAACCTTTGACAATTCGACTTTTTGACTCCCCCTATGAATAAGATCAACAGAGTAGGCACAACGTGGATCAACCATGAGCTCACAAACATTCAAAGTAGCTTGACTGAGGAGGTTCGAGAGAACACAGAGACAAAAGAATTAATGCAACAGAAGATCTGAAGGCTTCCCCAAGGGTGATCTTTTCACACCGACATGAACAATGGGACACGTAGGGTGCAGCATTAACTTCATGAAAAGATCTAAAAGGGTGATCTTTCTGATTGATATTTTGTAAGCCCTGAGCGGCCGACACATTTTTATATATAAGGCATTTTTTCCTTCTTGTAAAGGAGTTCTGATGTATGCTCTTCTAAAGTCTGTGACCCTTTTGCAGTCCTCTCTCAGATTAGCAGAATTCTGTAACTCATCTTGGAGCATAATATATGAAATCTACCTTGATTACCATTGATGGCCCATCTTTATGCCTTCTAATTCTTTTGAAGTATTGTGCATTCTTTTTTGATTCAGTAAGCTACTTAGTGAAATTTTCTCTTTCCTTATAGCTTTTGGTTTATGTCGTGCCTTTCTTTGCAAAAGTAGTATCATGTAGGTTACAAACTGTGTTTACTTAATCCTACACATGAGCTTCTAGTTTGTGAAAATCTTCCTTTCCTCCTTGAAGGCATGTGCATGCCAAACCTATTTGTATGCATGATCTATAGGATCTTGTTGTACAGTCCCATGGCTTTCACCAGTATTCAAGTGTAAATCGAGTATCTCATTGTTCCTGTCAGTTCGGTGTATCACCTTAGGATTTAATTTCCATTTTTATGTTTCTCCTTCTCCCTTTCCCTCACAAGATCAGTAGTTTTAGGTGACACCAAAGGAAGTCGGCCTTCTCCGGAGGTTCACTCCAATCTCAGGTGACCCACAGCCCTGGAGTGATCCAATGTTTCACTAGAAAGCTTAGTTTTACACCTTTGCATAGGGTACATTTCTAGGTGACAACAATACATTCAATGCAGAAGTTAACTTCATTAAAAGACCTAAGGGTAGATCTTTTTCTATAGGATGATATTTTTTGTAAGCCCTAGGGCAGGGGCCGACACAATTTTAGTATATATGGCATTTTTTTACTCTTTGTAAAGGGAGTTCTCCTTATGATTTAAGTTGTTGACTTTTGCAATCCTTTCTCAAATTAGCAAACTTTTGTAACTCATTTTGGAGCATGATATATAAAATTTACCTTGGTTACCATTGATGGTTCAATTTGCCTTCTGGCTCTTGCAAAATATTGTGCATTTTCAGGTGATTGATCAAGCTACTTCATGAAATCTTTCTTTTCCTTATAGCTTTGTCTCATGTTAGCATGCCTTTCTTTGCAAAAGTAGTATTATGTAGGTTACAAACTGTGTTTACTTAATTGCACATGAGCTTTTAATTTGTGAAAATTTGCTTTTCCTTCTTGAAAGTGTGTGCATGTCAAACTTGTTTGTGAAATACTTATGCATAATCTACAAAAACTTGTTGTGCAGTACCATATCCATCATCAATACTCAAAGTGTAACTCAAGTGTCTCATTGTTCTTGTCATTTTGGTGTATCACCATAGGGTTTAGTTTTATTTTTATGTATTCTCCTTCTCCCTTTTACTTACAAGATCAGTAGTTAGGTGACACCATAGGAAGCCGGCCTTCTCTGGAGGTTGACCTCTATTTACAATAAACCCACATCTTTAGAGGTCTTCCCATGTTACACTGAGGTGTTGAACATCAAGTTCAACAGGATGCAATTTGAGGTGATAACAGTTTTTGGCACGCTCGGTGGGACCGTGAACTACTTCTCAGTTCATGTTTATGCATTTTATTGCTGCTGTTTGGTGTGTGCAGAAGTAGTTTCAGCCTTTTAGAGGCATTTTCTTTACATACCTGGCAACTCTTGGACAATAACAACATGTTTCAAGCAGATTAAGTGCTGGTATGTTCTTATTTCCAGAAAATCAGATCTAGTTTTCTTGTTTTACAAGAAATTTTAATGCATTTCTAGCTTCTATGAATGGTCCAAAATTTATACATTTTATGACGACATGTTCTATCATCTAGCTTGTCATGAAACTACTAATCATCCCTCATTTCATGAAAAAATTTCTCATATACCTAATTATCAGCGATATCAAAATGAGTATGCAACTATTTTTAGTCCAAGTATCTTTGATATAGGAGATTATCAATATTACCCACAAGTTTTCCACCCTCCCACCCCTGCTCAGTTTGTGCATCAGCCTATATATGACCAATAACAGTTTCAGCAAAACCATCATATTGCCAACCAACATGTTTGTTCACATGCCCAATCTCAAGGAGTTAACAACATGTGCATCGATGACATAATCTTTGATTTTCAAAGACAAATGTGGGAGATTGAAGGACAACAGGAGATTGATTGGCAACAAGACCAAAAGGCTTACCAAGCTCAGACAAGTCAAGAGGATTGGGAGGCCAAAAAGAGGCAATTTGAAGAGAACCTTACCCAGTAGCTGGCTGCAAAAGATGTAGAAATGAGGCTAAAATTTTCCAAACAAGAGGTTCCTAAGTACAAGTTTTCCAGCTTTAGGAAAATTCAACCTCTTGAATCCCCTAGTAAGTCTTCTCAGTTTGAAATTCCATGCTTTAAGGGATTCAATTCAATGCAAGAGAATGCAGTACCTAAACAAGATCAGTCCATCATCCCTCAAGAGTGGCCCATTGATTCAGATGACTTACTCCTCATGGAGAGGATCAACAAAGTAAATCCAATGCAGTTAGTTGTAGCATGTTACCGACTACAGCAAGAAAAGCTCAAATAGGAGGAGGGGCAGGAAGTAGGACATCAGACAGTTGAAGAAGGAAAGGATAATCAAGTTCAAATTTTTGTTTGTTTATTTGATGAACTTCCACAATTTATAGGTGAAGACGAGCAATGCTTGACTGAACTTACCTCAATGCCCAGTTTTGAGCTGCAAAGTGATGAGCTCACAATAGATTGGCTTGTTGAACTTCCTAGTCTTGTGGGTGATGATAGAGACACCTTGCTTGAACTAACACCAGTGTTAAAGCTTGGACAACCAAAAGATGAAATTCACTTTGATAGGTTGTTCATTCATCAAGAGGAAGATGGGGGCAGCCTGGTCTTAAGAGGTGAAAGGGTTGGTACCTATGAAAACATCCACGAAGAGGGGCATGATCAACAAAAGCATGTTTTGAAAGGTACGGGTACTCCTTTAAGTTTTCAAGGAGAAAGTTATGAGATTGATGTAGGACATGTCATGCATGAGGAAGTTGATCAAAAACTTGAAGAGGATATGTTTTCAAGCATAGTGGAGGAGTTTTTCTCAAAGCTTGATGCCAAGCCATCATTAACTAAATCCAGAGAGTGTGAGTAGCATAACCAAGTGGAAGGAGCTGCCATAGTTTCATTTGAATCACACAAGGTAGCTCATTCCAATCATCATGGGCTTATGACTGTGGAAGCAACTGATCAAAGTAGACCCAGCATGATTGGCTTGGAGGCTATTCTTTCACAAGGATGCCCGATTAGGCATCTAGCCAAAATGGAGACCAGCAAAGATATTGATACCTTGCTTGCACCCAAGCATGAGGGTACTGCTGAGGAGGAGCACACTCAAATTACCTTTCCACCTTAGAACGAGAATGTTTGCATTCCATATGAAAGGGTTAGTAAGCTTGAATATGTTCTACAAGAGATCTTGCAGCTATCCGCTAAATTGTCATGCATGCTTCATTTCTTTTTAGTTGTTCTCCAGCGTAGCAAACATTATAATTTTTTTAGAAAAGGCATTTATTTTACCCAACCTATCAATGGGTTTGTTTGACCAGCTTCTTTGCTGGTTAGAATAGGGTAGGCTAGTTTCATTTTAAATGCATCTTTGTTTTCCCTAAGTGCTTTTGAGCATAGTTAGATAGTTTGCTTCTTTTGTGTTGGGTTTTCATAAATTTCAAGGGTGTCTCTTGCTGCTCTGTTGAGTTATAACAATTTGAAATGCTGCTTTCAAGTGGTGTTGGTTCTCTAATGACTCCATGCCCAATGGACAAGTTTAGGCTACTGGTTTTCATGTTTAGCAAGAAAACATCCAACAAAGGTCACAGGAAATGTTACCCAATTTTCATCTACGGGCTCAATCAGGTAGGGCAACCTATGTTTCAGGTGTTATGAAGTCCAAATGGAAACATTGTTGTGCATGATTGAATCATACCCCTGATGCATTTCTCAAGGAGATCAGTTGAAAAGTCTACCTCAGTCAATTTTGGCATAGAGTTCCTCTAAGGAGAAAGTCGGCAAGACCTTCCAGTTGTCTTGCCGACTAGCAGGGGTTCTATTCATTTTGAAATGTCCTGGTTGGCCAGACATTTTAATTGCTGTGAGGTTTTGTATCTCCCTCTGCATGGGAAGTATCTTGCTGACAAGAGAGGATGTCTCAGTGAAAGGAGACATCATCGGCATGAGGTCTTGCCAATCAACCGCTGTCTCACCGAAACATGGGGGTCTCATGGAAAGAAATGATCAGAGCTCGGGGAAAGCGGAACTCCTTCAACATAATGTGGTAGCTTTAGAGAAAGGTCTCGCCAATGACGGATGTCTTGCCGAAGTGAATGGTCTTGGGGAGATGTCTTCCCGAAAGGATAGGGTCTTAGCAAAAGTTGGTGCCTTCGCTATAATGTCTCCTCGACCAATGGAGGTCTCCCTGATATGAAATGAGCTCGCCCAAAGATCTTGAGCTCGGCGAGGTCTTTCGGACCCGCTAAGGTCCTGTTGAAATGGTCTCAGCTCGCTGAAGGATTTTTCCTTTGGCATAAGGTCCTGCCGATCAAACGAAGTCTTCCTGACTGGTGGGAGTCACACCGAAAGTTGTTCACAAGGCCAGCGTCGAGGAGAGTTGTTTACCTTTGGGGAGAGGTCCTACTGACCTGATAATATGTCGGTGAAAGGTATCATCAACCAAGAAGGGGTCTTTCCTTAATGAAGTGAGCTCAGGAAAAATGGAGGAGTTCGCTATGAAGTCCCGTAGACCTAGTGGTGTCTTTCTGATAGCGATGGATCTATTATAGGCTTTGGTGAGACCTCTGGCTGACGGTGATAGTCTGGGAAACATTTTTTGATATCGATATAACTCTAGCCGCTCGCTATGAGGTCTTGTCGACTGTTGTATGTCCTACCGAATGCTGATGCGAGGTCTAATCGCATCGAGGAGACATGATTAGTGTCTCACCAACATGGAATTCTGATGAGGCGACCTCTGACCATCGGGGAATCTATGTGGCACAAGTTCAACCAATCAGAGGGAGCTAAGGACGGACCATGAGTTGTTTGACTATTTGACTACCCCCTGTGAACGAGATCAACAGAGCATAACGATCTACTCAGAGAATGAAGGTGATCAGTCAGCTCAGTGAACATGGTTTTTGAATCTAACAGGGCAGGTCGGATGTTGCTTCTCGAAGACAGTTGACTTGAAGAAAGATTTGGAGCGAGAATCAGGCCAAAGGAAGAAGAAACCGTGAGTCACAGTGACAACTGGGATCGCTACTGGCAAAGGGGCATCGACATTAATGTTAATGCTTTAGAGCATTCAAAGTGGCCCTTTAAGGAGGCTTGAACATGGATAGTGGGGATATACATTCAATGTAGAAGTCAACTTCATTAAAAGATCTAAGGGTAGATATTTTTCTAGAGGATGATATTTTTTGTAAGCCCTAGGGCAGGGGCCGACACAATTTTAGTATATATGGCATTTTTTGCCTCTTTGTAAAGGGAGTTCTCCTTATGCTTTTCTGAAGTTCATGACTTTTGCAGTCCTTTCTCAAATTAGAAAACTTTTGTAACTCATTTTGGAGCATGATATATAAAATTTACCTTGGCTACCATTGATGGTTCAATTTGCCTTCTAGTTCTTGCAAAATATTATGCATTTTTAGGTGATTGATCAACCTACTTCGTGAAATCTTTCTTTTCCTTATAGTTTTTTCTCATGTTAGCATGCCTTTCTTTGCAAAAGTAGTATTATGTAGGTTACAAACTGTGTTTACTTAATTTCACATGAGCTTTTAATTTGTGAAAATCTGCTTTTCCTTCTTGAAAGTGTGTGCATGTCAAACCTGTTTGTGAAATACTTATGCATAATCTATAGAAACTTGTTGTGCAGTACCATATCCATCATCAGTATTCAAAGTGTAACTCAAGTGTCTCATTGTTCTTGTCATTTTGGTGTATCACCATAGGGTTTAGTTTTATTTTTATGTATTCTCCTTCTCCCTTTTCCTTACAAGATCAGTAGTTAGGTGACACCATAGGAAGCCGGCCTTCTCCAGAGGTTGACCTCTGTTTACAAGAAACCCACATCTTTAGAGGTCTTCCCATGTTACACTGAGGTGTTGAACATCAGGTTCAACAGGGTGCAATTTTAGGTGATAACAGATTCAAGAATGATAGATGAAATTTGATAGATATTTGGGCATGGTAACTTTGCATAATTTGTGGATGATGAAATGAGGATATGGGCTCTTTATTTATAGAATGCCAAGATGGATGAATGTCCAAATTTGAGTAATGTGGGACTAACATTCATCCAATGGCATGATGCCACTTGTCAAGCTATGAATGGATGAAGGATGTGCAAGATTTGGGGATTGTGCCAATAAATGCATAATTTTGAATTTCAAATTTGTTGAAATGATTTGTAAGAGGGAAGGGAAAATGCAATAAATGCCACTTGGCTTAAAGAAAAGGACATGTAAGATGAAGTTATTGCCTTGTTGGATGTACATGTTGACTTGGAATTTTTGAATTCAAATTGAGAGAATATTCCAAAAGATGCCTTGTAAGGAAAATAGAGATTTAATAAATGAATTAAATCTATTTTCATGTGGAACTTGCATTATCTAGAGGATGTGACATGAGATGAGATTAAATTAATCAAGGGTTAATTAATTTAATGAGAGAGGTTAGATGATGTGACCTTTTTGACTCAAATTTATGGTTTATTTAAATCAAAAGAGGGAGGAATATGACAAAAGATTAATTAAATAAAGATTTTGATTTATTTAATTAAAAGAGATGGTGTTAGATTAAATCAAATAAGGTTTTTATTTAATTTAATGGATGGACTTTAGAGATTTAATCAAATAAATTTAATCATTTAATTAAATAGGGATAATTAGATCAGATGAATTGATTTAATTAACAAAAGAGATGACTTGATTAGATAAAATGATTTATTTAATTAAGAGAGGAATATTGATGAATTTAATTAGATATGGGAATTTGATTAAATGGTTAGACTGAGGGATGATTCTGGAAGAAATGATGTTAGTAGTCGGGATCAAATGCACAATGCCAATGGTATATTTTACATGTCTATAGTTGAAATTGAACATTGTTGTGGTTGGAAAATATATTGCCTTGATTTAGGTAACTTTGATTTTGCATGGTGTTACCTTGGCTTGGATTAATACATGGAGTCATTAACATCTTGTTTGGACTTTGAACAACATTTGTATGATTCACAAACATATCTATCCCAAAGTTTACCAAGTGTGAATTTGAAATTTCCATGTTTGGTAAACTTGTACTTGGTATATTCACATTTGGCATGTATGGATTTGGTGGGATAATGTTATTTTGTTGAAGACTCATGCATTGATTGTTTGGTTGATAGATTTGTAGGTTTGGAATTTGATTTAAATCTACCATAGGGAAAGGTGTTCCAAAATTTAGATTGGGCATACTCACATTTGTTGTACCATTGAGGTTTGTAGGAGTTAATGATCCCTTGTATGGATTGTATAAATGTGAGTTTTGATAATCAATTGGCATTGTAAGGCTTTGATAGTTTGGTTGATTTAGACCATTCATGATGTATGGAGCAAGTTTATATTCCACATTTTTCTTTTGTTTTGACCTTGATGACCTATAAGGGATTTAGGACCAATGATGAGGTGAGGGATGAAAGGGGTGAATGATATGGGTGTTGAACTTTTAGGATCCTTGGAGGAATACTAGACTTTAAGACATTTGGATTTTTGATTTTGGATTTGATTTGGTTTGATTTGGATTTGTTTTGGATTTGATTTTGTTTTGGATAATGAATTATTAAACCCCAAGATGTTGGATGTTATCTTGGAATAAAATTTTCCACAAGGTGATAATTTAACTAAGCGTATGAAGAAGGATTCATCTACAGACACTTAGCTAAACAAGATGTTTTTAATTTTGATTTGAAAGGATTTTCTAAGAGTATAGAATGAATGATTTTTCCAATGGTTAAAAAGTTGTTTGTGAGATGGGATTTGATTGATGTTTGAGATGGATGAAATGTTTGGTTGTTTTGATCCTAAATGAACCTAAGAAGAATCTTGTTTACCAGACCAAGAAAGTGAAGAATATGCTTTATCCTATAAGTAATTCAAACCAAAATACCAATGTTTGCATGGAAAACCATAAGACAAAAGATAACAAGCACTCGTGTGGGGTTCAATTGATTTAATCTTGGTTAATGAATTTATTTTACCACATCCACACTTTCTTGCTTAGTTTTTCAAACTGAATGTCTAATGTCTCAATTTCTTCTTATCCCACAAATTCTGTTATGCGAAAATCAAAGAAAGTAAGGAAATAGTTTCTTATTGTTGAATTTAGTGAGAGCATATTGTGATCTAAATTCAAATGCTTAGAAGCCTCTAAGGATAAAATCCCTAGGGAAAGCAATAGCACTTGGATTTTTTCAAAGGTATTTTCTCTTCCTAAAGGGTTTGAAATTTGATGATCATGTTGAATGAGGTTTTTCAATGTTTAGGATCCAAGCAAAGTGTGTAACTGAATCAAAAATTTCACAAGCCCTCGGATAGAATGAGATAATATTTGTTGAGTTCCCAATTGGGTAAATCCAACTACGCTATTTTTAGCGGATGATTAGAAGCTTGACCACACAGGCTCCCTCTTATAGTGCACTCACTTCTCAGGTCAACCAAGCTTCAGTAACCATGAATCTCCAATGGCATACTTCTCATCTCTACTAAAGAACTGTAATAATATGAGGTGGCTTCAGAATGATCATTCTTGCACCAACAAATAAATAAGGATTTGGGCTTCTAAACAAAAGGTTCTAGTATAGGCATTCCATTCATGGGGGATCATCCATATGGAAAGAGACCATAGTTTCCCTTCTTGTCAGAAAAATCCTTGTGATGCTTGAACTTTCCTCAAGTACCCACACTTATATACCGGGTGGAAGTCGCTTGGCTTTAGCATGTTCCCTGTTGGGTCATTCCCTGGGGTGCTTACTTTTTCCCACCAAGCAAGCCCTCTAAGGGTAAAAAAAGCGAGCAAGAACATTCGTAGTTTGATCAATCTTCGTTTAGAAACAAAGAGAGAACACAAGCGATATACCTAACTCATACTCACAAGCTTTGTTCAATTTTAAGAACCTAAATGAAATATGGAGGAAATATTTTATACAACTTAATGTCACCAAAAGGACTTTTGATTCTCAAGATCGTTGTGAAGTACGAGAGAAGTGCATACACCATTTTGAATGAGATTACTTTGTAAAAAAAATTACAAAACACAAAAGGCACATGTTCATTTTAACTTCAATGTAGAAAATAAGTTCTTTTTAAGCACTAATATGATGTGTGAATTTTGTTTGTTCAATTTTAACCAAATCCAAACTCTAGTGAGTTTCTAAGTTCAATTTTAGTCTAAATTTGAAAAAATCAAAACAATGATTGATTTTAAACCCAAATTGATCTAGTTGGCCTAAAATAGAAAACAAAAGCAACAATTGGATGCTCTAGACTATTACAATAAGCATTAAAAAATGCTTTTTCAAGTTTGATAAGCACTTTATCCAACTCAAATATGATTATTGTTTGATTCTTGTGTGAGAGTAAGCCACTGTTGTTTCTTGATGCCAACCTCCTAAAAAGAAACAAATGATGTTAGTTCAAAATATTTGCACCAAATCCAATGTAATCAAACATACACTGGCTGATAATATTATTTTAGCACAAAAAATTATTTTGAATTAATTGACAATCAATCTACAAAAGCACTCGAGTTCATTTCCTACAACGTATAATGATAAATTAACTGCTTGCAAACATTTCAAGTGGTCATGGCTCTTCAATCACTTGTAGAAGAAAAGAAGAGTGTTTGAAAGAAAAATTGTGTTCTACACTTCCATTATCAGTAGAGTATCATTAGAAAAGTACACTTCCTACACATCACTATCACTGCAAAAAAAGGAAATCAACAATTCTTGTTAAATACATATGACAAGTATAGCAACGTTTGCATTAATATCATGTGACAACGAATTCAATTCCCTAATAATGACTTTCTACCCAACTAAACATTCATTTATTGTTCTGCCTATTATGGACAATACTCTATGATCCATGATACCGATAACAAATCAATTTTGGAAAAAACTAACGAATTTTTAAGTCAATGTGATATCTAATGAAAAAATGCCATCATAAATGTAGCAAATATGGTTCAGAAGAACGACCCAAAAAGGAATTAAATCAAGTGACTGAGATAAAATTCCATCATAATCACAGTATTAAAGCATATCAAATCACATAAAGTATTTTAGCCATTTGGTGTTCTTCCCGGTTGAATAAATCGGTTATGATTATGGGATTGTTATTGATGTTGATGGGCCTCTTCCATCGGCTGCTATTGACAAATGCAAATATCGTACCATGGCTGGTATTGAAAAATGCAAATATTGTATTGACAACTACTATTGATGGGCCAACGAATTGATGAAGAGTCGCCTTTAATGACCAATCAAGAGATTTTTCATAATATAGAACCCTCTAATATTTTTTGTAATGTCTACGCCCTCCATAAATGAAGGCCACAATTGCTGCATTTAGGCGCTCCTCATGTATGCCAATTTACACACATTCAATACATTAACCAATAAATCTCATAGAACCATTAATATTTAAACAATAATGTTAATGAGGTATAAACAACGATATGATAGAAAGAAATTTTCCACCACTTTTCCCAAACAAAAAAAAAATCATTAATGAGAACAACTATATTTAATGCGAAAGAAAACGATATTGATGAGAAGAACAAAGATATTAATAAGAGAATCATAGACAAAGCATGTTACCGTTCTGACTAAAATCCTCTTAAGAAATGTGCTTTAATTAATGCAAGGATTTGTACGATATGCTTTGAATAATGAATCTATTAAAAGGGCGTTAGAATGCTTTCAAGCAAATAGAATGATAGATGTAAAACCAAATTATACAATATTTGACCAACATCCAAACTTATAAATGCACTTTCAAGCAAATGCTATTAGCAGGCGCAAAGCCAATTTTTCTACAGTACATTTAGAAATTCGAATTTTGTCTTCCACAACATAATTGTAAACTTCAGAATCTTGAAATCAGGAAGATATAACCAGATTTCTCTAAAAGCACAAAAGCATTTAAGGAAATATCACTTCAAAGGAAAAAGCATTTAAATAAATATCAGAACGGAATTAATGACTGAATCTCTACAAGTAATGAAAGAAATGACCAAATAAACTTTGATAGACAACACCAATAAATGCAAATATTTTCTTGGCGTGTGGTTCAATTGATTAAGCCAGCCTTGTAGAGCTTTTATATTTTTGGAACACCATCATTTTCTGTATTTGAGGATAATTACTAAATAGTATCAATTAATAGGGGCTTGTGAAGGTGGGTGAATCATCATGTTCAAAAGCATGTGCCATGAAGATGAAGATGAGGTATGTGCTTGGGGAGACCATGAAGTTCGTAATTGGGAAGGAGGTTTACAAGGGGCTCAATGGGAAAGACAGTGATGCTAGAGAAAGGGGTTGGCATCACACTTTTCCTAAATCCCTGGAGAAACTTGAGAAAGACTTTTTAAAAGAGGCTCTTGAAATATTTGGTGCAAAAGTGTTGAAGAAGATGATGAAAAAATGAGGCATCATGAGCGGCTAGGGGAAATATGTGAGGCATTCCAAAAAAATACAATAGCAAACAAAAAAAGTGATATTAAATGCTCAACTTGCAAGGGTAGATGACAAATTCAATGGATATGGTGCGCAATATCTAGTGTACTTTTTAGCCTATGCCAAAATGGAAGCATAGAGATTCAAGATAAACAAAAAATGAAGATTAGTCAAACACAAATCCAATAAAGAGTGTTCTTGTTTCTTGAATGCTTCAAAATCTATGCATGTTAAATATATATGGAATGACCGACCACTTAACAAGGCATTTCAATAGATCAATTTTTTCTATGAAGGAAAAACATACCACTAACTAAAAATGAAATGCAGATTACAAAGCCCTCCTTCTAGCGCCAGATGTAGACACTGAATTTCACAAACTTCAAACAAGGAACCATATTAGTATTGTTAGTCCATTTAAAGCAAGTAAAACTAGCATCTCTATGAGATATTGAATCATGCTAAACAAATGCAAAAAAAGTAACAAAACATCAAAGAGATTGATTGAAAGCATGCGAAGCATGTTCAAACCTATCCCATAGTGGATTGGTACAACTTTGATGTGGAAAGTAGACCTTTCCCAACCCTTGATAATATTGTAGATGGATTGAGTGATCCTTGATGAAAATTTCCAATAACCTTTCTATGATAATGAAATTCTATGATAAAAATGGATGAAGATGCTATGAGTTGTGGATAATGAGCTTGCATGAAGTTGTGTCCCTCAAATTAGGAAAAGAACTCTACATTTATAAGAGAGAAGGATGGAAGAATGCAAGACATGGAGGATGCGGGACAAGAGAAAAACCAATGGAAAGATGCCACTTGTCAACATGTCAATGGAGGAAGGTTGTGCACATTTTGGTCATTGTGCAATATGATAAATGCTATTAGGTGGATTTTGAAATTTTGAAAGTTGGCTTGTTGAGGAAGAAGAAAGTGTCTTAAATGCCAAGTTGGAGACATGTAAGAGACAATGTAAGAGGAGTTAATTCCATGTTGGAGGACAAGTCCCTTTTGGGGGGAGATTTCAAATTTGAAGTATATTCCATAAAGATTCCATTTTGAATGAAAAGAGAAGAAATAATAAATCAAATAAATTGATTTATTGTGCAAGTTGTAAAATATAGAGAATTTGAGGATTAGATTTAGAGTTAATTAGGATTTAATTAAATTTAGATAGAGATTAGTTGACATGACATTTTATTTAGATTTTTGGATCTATTTAAATCAAATGGGAGCAAATTGATGCATTAGTAATTTTTATTAAATAAATTTGATTTATTCAATTAAATGAAGGAACTTTAGGAGATAATTAAATAAAATTGATTTATTTAATTTAAGAAGGATAACTTAGGATTTAACTAAACAAAAGATGATTTATTTAATTAAAGAGGGAAAATGAAAATAAAGTAAATTTATTTAATTAAAAGAGGACATTGATGAATTTAATCAAATACAGATTATTCAATTAAATGGTTAGTAGAGGGATGATTAAGGAAAAATTGAAATTAATGAATCCGGATTAGATGCATGTATATTTTATGTGTCTACAACCTCAATGCTAGAGATTTAGACACATTGAGATATGATGATAACTCCCTCATGTAGAAGTGGAAATGTGAGAAAAGTGTGTTCCTATTGCTTATAGGTGAGATCACTATCACCTTGGAGGATGCTTAAAGGATCCTATGAATCCCTATTTTAGAGGATTTGGTCTAGTATGACCTTATGACCATGGATCTATATTTGGAGAGGGTATTTTTGATGGATGAATTATCTATTGATGAAAAAGAGATGGATTCGATAGTTCAGATGGAGATACTACCCACCTCTTCCCATATTTGTAGTTGGATTAGTCACAAGATTTCTAGTTCTAGATAGGTGGTCACACAATTTTTTGATGGTAGGACTTAGGTCTTAGAGTGTATGCTTTAAAATGGAGTTTTCTATGCTTGGGGATCATGTGTGCGTGTATACCTCTACAATGAAATTTACATGGTAGTGTATCATGATGGGTGCAACTTGAGGTATAGGGTAACATTGCTCCATGTTTGGTCATGGTAGCACATATCCATCTTGAGTCTAGTTGTAGAAATGGTCAAGGGTGCAAGAAAACCCTATGTATTAGTATGGAGGGGCCATTTGACATAGGAAGATGGGGGATATGGCATAATAGAAAAGGATCATAAATGAGATTAACACAGTGAAATGGTGGCCATGGAGAAATTATTAGGCATGGATATGAGATGATAACCATATCCCTTACACAAATAGATGTATTAATAAGGTGGGTAGGACCACCTTATTATTGAGCATTATCTACTAAGGAGGTTGATGAAAAATTTTGGACACATGTAAGTTGCACCTAAGCATGATGCAATGTTTCCCCAAGTTACCAGGGATATTATCCCATGTGAGATGTGAATAGATGACTATGTGGCAAGATTAGAGTGGTGTGAGGTGGTAAAAGTAGCATGGAACCTAATACTAGGGGTAGAAAATATGGGAACCACCATGGAATATGATGCTTGGTGGGAAGTACGTATGCCCATACAGTTGACTGTACTACAAAGGAAAGAAAAAAGAGGAGGAAAAGATGACAATAGAGGCGGAGATGGAGGGGGGAGGCAACTAAGGAAAATGGTAGACTAGGGAAAACTAGTGGTAGTCATAAAGGAGGAGGATATAATGGATATGGAAGTGGAAGGAGATAGGGAATAGGAAGGAGGAGATATTGAGGTAGGAGAGGAGGATGAAAGAGGGGAGGAGGAAAAAAGAGAGGAGGAAAATTGTGTAAACATATATGTACATTTGGTTATAGTCATGCCTAAGCTACAAGAGTGTTGGTAGGAGAGGGGCTAGGCATGGACCAAGGTGGGAAAACATACTATAGAGAGGGATAGCTTGCAAGTAGAGCTTATCAGATTACATACCTTGTTGACTAAAATATAGGTGGAGAGACATAACCTATAAGTATAGGTGGATAAATAGGGAGGGTATGGATATGACAAGGTGGGATAGGTGAGGGTAGAGAGAGGCCTAGCTATTATGAAGTAGGATAAATATCACATATTATAGAAAAACTAGAGGAAGAGGTGGGCTAGTTGAGACATGATAAAGTATTTTAGGAGTAAAGGGGATATCATAGACATTATTAGATATTCTATAGGCTCAGAGGGATATAACATGGGTAGTATGGGAGGTCCATTATTATCACTCTCTATATGAGGGGCTAGCATTGATAGAGAAAAGAGTGCCAAGTTTTCTAGAGTATCTGATTAGGATCATTAGGATCTATGAGGACAAGTAATTGTATCAATATGGGATCACCATAACCACAAGGTTCACCACCACCAACCTCACCATCACCAAGTGTTACATTGTGGGATAGCTCCAACTAGTAGTTTTGTATAGAGTGTATATTATATGCCATCAATTGCATATATATATATAGATAGATAGATATATGTTTATAATCTTAAAGTATTTAGATATAAATTTATTGATGACACTATTGTATCATGACCTTTCTATTTATTTTTATTTATATATGAGATGCCATTTTTTTGGTGGCTTATCATGTGATGGTGTTATGGATAATTTTATTTGATTATGATTAATGATGTAATGGATATGATTTTATTATATATTATAGATGATGATTATATGATGTATGTTATAATGTGTATATGATTGATTATATGTATGTTGTATATTTTATGGATTATGTATATGATTTATGGATGAATTTGATGGTTTATAATGCATGATGTATGAATTTTATAAGATTTTAATGGATTTTATGATGGAATATGTTTATATGTATCATAGATGGATATATATTATTATGATGAATTATTTACGGATAAACATGATTTATGTTTGATTTTTCTATGGATGAAATGGTCTATAGTTTATGATTGATGATATATGGATGCAATTATGTCATGGTGATGATATTTAATGTGGTTATGATTATGGATGTTATGGTTTATAGTTTATGGTTGGTGATATATAGACGAAATCATGTTATGGTGATGATATTTAATGTGGTTATTGTATGTGTGAAATTTTGGGGGTTAGTCAATCAATAATAAACACACAAACATCAATGA
This sequence comes from Sequoia sempervirens, assembly GCA_007258455.2. NCBI lineage: Eukaryota > Viridiplantae > Streptophyta > Pinopsida > Cupressales > Cupressaceae > Sequoia > Sequoia sempervirens. The sequence goes on along the minus strand of VDFB02000015.1, from coordinate 482,411,385 downwards.
GACGTATTATATTAAAGATTTGAATCAATAAAGCTACTCTAATTGCAACAAAACAAATCTCTAAAACCATTCCATTGTTCTCTATTCTCAAGGATTCATTAAATCATTTGGCTCTCAAATTTTGTATGTGCACTATGATTGTTAGAATGACAACTTGAGAAATGAGATGCTATTCAAAATACAAGAAATCTAAGTTCCTACATGATATTGCATGATGCAAATGAGAATGGTGATATTGACAAATGGATAATGATGCAAGATTATATGATGTTAATGCTGTGATAAGAAGCTAAAATGATTTTGCATATACTCAAATATTAACTATTGATATGATAAACTAAAATGCAACTATAAAGCAAGACATGATTCTACATTAACATGATACTACAATGCTAACTATAAACTCCAAACACTCCAATGCTCCAAAGCTATTCCTGCATAATAATTTTACTCAAATATGGGATGCAAAATACTATAGCAAAGGGTTGTATTTATAGGATTTTCCAAGCATCTTGTGATGTGGCAGCGATCGACGATCCAAAATTCAGCATGTGAGATAGACGGTGGAGATGGAAGAATCTTGGAGGATGTTCCCTTGACCAAGGGCAACATGCCAAATGGATGAGAAGAATAAAGTGTGTGAGAAATAATCCACGTGTAATAAATAAGCCATGTGTTAAAAGTTTGTTGATGATAAATGTAATTTAAATATTAGTCATATTTAGTTACATGTGACATTTGATGATGTGGCCAAAAAGTGTTGTAGACATGTGACTAAATTTGAATTTGGAATTATTCAAACTTAGTAAGAAGATATTTAATTAAACAAACTATTGAAATTTGTTTATTTAATTAAATTTAGAAGAATGTGGTTTAAGATGAAGAATTTAGAAAAGTGTGAACTATATAAATAAATTGAAAATTTATTTATAAGTAGATGAAATAAAAGGGGTCATTAATTAAATAACTAGTATTTAATTAATTAATTGTCTTGACTAATTTTAGGTGTATACATTTTTCCCCTCTTTGAAGTAATGTGTTTATGTGTTGCTTCAAAGAAAAATTTGATACTGATGTCGAGAAAAAAAAAAATCTATGCCCTAGACGTTGATTTTTAGGTGATGACAGATATAGCCCCCTTGGAAGATAAATTGGTGAATTTTTGAATTTTGGAGATTTTTAGATTATTTTGTAATTTTTGATGACTTTTCAATGATTTGGTGATGATTGCAAAATTTTATGCTCTAGAAACAATTTATCTCCTGAAAAATGATGTTAAAGCCACCGGGTGATGATTTGATGAATTACCCTTTTAAAAACTAAAATAAAACAACCCCATAAAAATCCCACATAACTAACCTTTAAAAAGGTTAAAAAGGTGATTTTCAGCTTCATTTGTGCATTGTGGATTTTGAAATTGAGAGTGGTTGAGAAATTTGTGCAAATTTGGCGAAATGGTGATCCCTTCTCACACATCAGTTTGAGTGCATCAAACGTCACAACCGCCCGACAATGTATGGACCTCTGGTATGTACCCCGAAAACCTCCCTCATAATTTGTGCATTTTGTTTTTCCCTCCTTTTTTCGTGTTTAAATTCATTTTTTGTTAGTTTAGCACATTCGAGCATCGTAGTAGTGCATAGGGTGTCTATTATAGCACATAGAATAAAGTAGCGCTTAGGGTTAGGGCTTTAGCACATAGGGTTAAAAAATTAGGGCATAGATTCATGTAGCGCCTAGGTTGCCTGAAGTAGTGCATTGAAGAACTGTTGTAGCGCATAGGATGATTCAGTACATTGGGACTCTGTTCCAGCACATCCATGAAATTTTTTGGTGCATAGGATAGTTTTGCACATAGGGACTCTATTTTAGTGCTTTGATGGTTTTTTCTAACACATAGAGTTTTTCAGCACATTGAAGCACTGTTCTAGTGCATTGGTGAAATTTAGATTAAATTGATGATTTTATTGATTAGACTCCCTAATTTTGATGATGTTTGATCATGTCATCCTTTGATTTCATAATTATTGATGATGTTGATAGATTATATGTCCATTGATCTCATGATAGGTGAGATTCAATGATTGATATTGATAATTAACCTCATGATAGGCGAGGATCAATGATAGTTTGATTGATTGATTGACCTCATGATAGGAGAGGTGCACTGATTGATGAACCTCATGATAGGGGAGGTTGAATTGATTGATGAACCTCATGATAGGCGAGGTTGAATTGATTGATGAACCTCATGATAAACAAGGTTGAATTGATAGACTAATGCTCATGAGATTTTATCAAAGTCTCACCAGAGCTGATTAGATTGATAGGATGATTGATAGGTTGATTAATGGTGATTGATTGATTTGTTGATTTGTGATTTTGTGATGATAGGACCCTTTGATGAGTTTGTAGATTAGAGATCATTTCTTGAGGACATGGGAGTTGATTCCACACCTGACGCCACCTGAGGTAGGCATTATTACACGATGCAAGTTGTCATCGTTGATAGATATGCCCTAGATTAGGATCAATAGGGGTTTGTTGATAGCATTAGCAGAGAGGTGGCATAGCGAGCATGACACCTTTCATTTTACCACTAGTGAGATCACAGTGACTCTAGAGGATGTTTATTAGATCCTATAAATACCTATTGTTGGGGAGCTAGTCTTATATGATTCTCAGGAGCAAGGTGGGACCAAGGCACTAAGGAGAGTATTTGAGGATGATACTATATGTGGCTATGAGATTCCCTAGAGGGAGATGGTCGATGCTTATGCCACATTGTTGTCAGTTCTTGTTGGATTCATTGGAGGGTTCCTTTGTCCTGATCACAGGCCAAAGGAACTTTTAGTTGGATGGGGTCAGATTCTGGAGAGTATGATTGCTTAGGGTATCAAATATGCATGGGGATGTTGCATGCTTGTGAATTTCTACCATGATTTACACTAGGTGGTTTACCTTTATGGGGCTAGTTTGTCGGTGGGTGTTACATTGCTTCAGGTCTGGGTCTGGGGGTATATAGTGGTCAACCGTCTAGTTGGAGAGAGGCAGTGACCCGCCATGAGGCCATATGTACAAATTTATGCAGGTCAAGTTGCTCAACCTAGGCTAGGAAAACTGGAGTATTGGCGGAGGACACTTGATGATCTTGAGTCAGTGATATGGTGGTCATATGTTGATTGTGAGCAATGGCTGGAGGATGACACTGAGATGCCATTTTTGTGTCAGTCCATGTATTTGATTGGGCAAACCTAGTTTATTATTGAGAGATTTTTGTTATTGAGGGTACTCAAATAGTATGGCAGAGGGCAGGGGATGCCCCATGGCATGGTACATTATGCACGACATCGAATGGATGCTACAGAGTGGGGACCTATTTTGGCTTATGATGCAATAGTGCAGCATTTCCAGGGTTTACAAGCCATCCTTTGGGATGTTCATCTTAAGATCATCAATGCTCCGATATTAGAGGAGTATGCTTAGTACATGTTCCTACATCCATTCCCTTGGATCACCATCCTAGATGAGCCAGTGCCATTGTTAGAGGAGGAGGAGAGGATAGGAGGTCATGGGCATAGGCACAAGAGAGAGGAGGAGGAGGAGGAGGAGAAGGAGGAGGATGAGGAGAGTAGTGATGACGGGGAGGGTGATGGAGATGCAGGAGGTGAAGATGATGAAGGAGGTGATGGGGGGGAGATGGAGGAAGAAGAGGGCTAGGTCCAGATGTTGGAGATATGAGAGTGGCTCGCAAGAGGTGATCATTAGTAGAGGCAACTCATCAGCACGTAGAGATTAGGTTAACCTTGCAGTAGTAGTAGACATAGATAGTTGCTTTATAGGTACAAGTACAGACACTATAGTGTCAACTTGAGCAGGTGTAGGCTTTGTTAGCATAGGCTAGATTATTGGATTGATGACTAAGAGGGATGCTGTGAGACAACAGGTTCTACAAACCCAAGCTCTACTTGCATAGGTTCAGGCCCAGTTCAGGCACAGGGTCAGATGTAGGGGAAGATTGCCACACTTATTGTTGAGAGGGATAGCCTGAGACAACAGGTGGATCAAGCCAATGGTATCTCTAAGAGATTACAGTGGGCTACCAAGGTTTCTAGTACATCAGAATATTTTAGAGAGATACACCATACCGCACAGGAGGCAGAGTTTTACAGAGTGCAATATCATGGTGCAGGTCCTCCAGAGCGGCAGGAGAGTTATGCACAGTCTCAGTCAGGTAGGTCCCATTCTCAAACCATGAGCAGAGGGGTGAAAACCACTTTCGAGAGATCCTCAAGACCTTGGTGCAAGTTCATCTAGTGTGGGAGGTACTAGTTCAATGATGTTGTCACTGTTTGGCCATAGCTTCGATGATGATTTCTGATGTATTTTGGACATTGATGATTCCTGATGTATACATTGATGTATTTGAGACACTAATGATTCACTGCCATTTTTGATATTGATGTATCTCTTTATACCTTTGGATATCCTTGTACACTTTGACATTATGATTTTGAGGTTATATGATATGCGGTGACGATTATCAATCTAGGTTTCGATATTATGTTCATATGATGATGATCATGATGATTATGATGGATCCATTTGATTTCTATTTTATGATGCTATGTGATGTTCTATATGATGATGATATGATGATTATGATGGATGCATTTTATTTCTATTTTATGATACTAGGTGATGTTCTATATGATGATGATATGCTATGGATGTAAATGATGATGCAACCAATGTGTTATGATTCTATGATGTTCTATGATACATGTGATGGATGAAATGTGATGCATTTTATGTTTTAGTACTTTTCTAATGCAAATAGATGATGCAATGAATGGATGAATGGAATGATCATATGATGATGTACAGTCCTTTGTGTTTATGATGTTTATATGATGATGATTTTGATGATGTAATGCAATGATGATGTGATGTATGCAATGATGACATGGTAATGCATGATTGATGATTCTATATGCTTTATGGATGATGTTTTATGCTATGTGAGATGGATTTTACCATGCAAATTATGTGTGATGCAAATGATTATGCTTAACTAAGTTCTCAAGACTTGAAAACCTTTAGGGCCTCAAGCTTAAATGAGTGAATCTATCCAAATTCCAAGAGCTACGGGAAGGTTGCAGTAAGTTGATTATTTGTTAAGTTAAGCTTCACAAAACCTAACATATTTCCTAACTCTCTTGGAAATCTAAAGAGACTCACTCATCTAAGCTTAGTGGGCCACTTTCTTAATGCAACTATATGAAATGATTTTGATTATGTAAGTGGGATGCAATGCACTTGTTTTTGTGTTTTCTCATGATGTGATATGGTATATGATATGAGAATTTGTTTCTAATGTATGCAAATGATGATGCAACTAATGTGCAACTAATGTGCAACTATATGAGAATGATGTGTTTTTGGTTAATGTCAAATGTACTCAATCCTTTAATAAGAGAGATAGCATCATTGTGAAATTGTTCCTGCTTTGGAAACCCCATAGATACAAATGTAGAAACCAACATGGATGCAATCTACTTTAACCATGAAAATCTAATATGCAGATGTTGCCATTCGTAACAACCAATTTTTCATGATTTTTATCATCATTGAGCCTTTAAAATGCTGAAAGTGAGTACAAACATCGATGGTATAATTAGACCATGATGACCTGAGTACTACTTCCATGATTTTTGATATTGCAAGTTAACACAAGCATCTAGGTATAATTGAAGCGAGATGACCTGAGTATTGCTTGCATAATCAGACAAGAGTTAATCATCTTCCTATGCAAATTCAAAATGTCATTAGTGATACTTTGTAGAGCATGTCCCATGACAATTTCATAGTAATAATGATCAACTCATTGACAATAGACAAAGAAAAATCATACTCCTTCCTGGATCCTCTAGTTCCATACATCATCGAGGTGCTTCAAAGATATGATAAAAAAATCAAAGTACAATAGTTGAACATTCATGCTTGAAATGATAAAGCCATGATTAAGAAGGAACATCATCCATTTAAAGTTTTCTTTTGGTTTGATTGATTTGGTTATTTGATTTGGATGGTTGATGTGTTACTAATGGTGTTTGATGTTCAATATTGGGCTGTCCTAGGATCATTGTGTTTGTTGTGTTGTCTGACTACTATTTTTCTATTGGTTCAAGCTCAAATTTTATTGCCCCCAATGAGTTCAAGATTTTTCCCCCAGTCTAGGGTGAGACATGACTGTGATGCCAGGATATGTACATGAAGCTTTCGGATAATAGGTAGATTGATGGTGAAAGAAAATGGTGAAAATGAATGGTCGACATGATCAAATAGATGGAAAAGCTAACCTATCACAAATAGCATCTATTGCCAAGTTTTCACTACTTTTTTTTATTGCACTTTTTCAGTTTTTATGATTTTTTTGATTTTTTTGATTTTTCAATTTTTTTGTATTTTTTTCTTCTTTTTTAATTTTTTTTTTTGTTACCAAGATGCCTGTTTGCCATGTTTTCATCAAGGAAACCATTTTTTCAAGACTTTTTTTGATGTTTTTGTATTTTTTCAGGACTTTTACCGATGCATTGGATTATTCAAGTATAGAACTTCTTGAGATGTAGGCTATTGAGGGGTTCATCAAACAAATCCCCTTTAGGTTTCAACAACTGGTATGCTCCTGATCTGAAGACTGATACAACAACAAAGGGACCTAGCCATTTTGGTTCAAATTTCCCCTTCTTTGCTCGATCCTATTGATTACAGGGGTTCTCTTTCAAGACTAAATCACCCACTTGAAATGTTCTAGGCTTTACTCTGTGATTGTAACTTCTGGATATTCTTTGCTGATATGATTTTAGGTGATCCACGACCTATTGTCGATGCTCATCCAACATTTCTAATTCATGTAGCCTAGAGACTCTACAATCCTCATCTAAAATGATCCCCTTTAGTGACACATGGAGTGATGGTAATTCAACCTCAATAGGTAGAGTGGCTTCTGATCTATAGACTAGAGCATAGGGTGTGGCTCCTGTCAGGGTGTAGATACTAGTTCTACAAGCCCATAGAGTAGGGTTCAATTGAATATTCCAATCACATCCAACATCGTTGATGGTTTTCTTCAAGATTTTTAGGATGGTTTTTTTAGGCCTCTGCTTGGCCATTTCCTTGAGGATAGTAAGGTGTAGAAAATTGATGCTAGATATGAAACCTCTCATAAAGTTCTCAGACATCCTGATTCTTGAAATGTCTACCGTTATCCGTGATGATGGATTGAGGGATGCCATATCGACAGATGATGTAGTTCAAGATGAAGGATACAATTTGTTTTCCTATGATGGTGGTTAGGGGAACAAATTCAATCCACTTCGTAAAGTATTTTGTGGCTGTGATGATAAACTTGTGTCCATTTGACAAAGGTAGATTAATTTTACCTACAAGATCTAGTCCCCACTGACAAAAGGGCCAGTTTGATGCAAATGGTTGAAGCTCTTGTGCTAGCGCATGGATGAGGTTGCCATGAATTTGACACTTTTGGAATTTCTTGACAAACTAAAAAGACTCCTCCATATTCAGCTAGTAATACCCCAAATAGAGGAGTTTCTTAGCTAAAGTTAAACCACTTGAATGAGTTCCATAAATACCTTCATGAACTTCTTGTAGAGTCATTTTAGACTTGTCGTGTTCCAGAAATTGGAGGAGAGTTATGTCAAGACCTCATCGATAAAGTACATCCGTGATAAGGGTATGTTGGCTTGGTGAATGAAGTATCATTTTTGGTTTTGGGATAAGTCAAGTGAGAGAGTGTTATCTTTAAGGTAGGTGTAGATGTTCCTATAGATAGAGGTATTGGCACCAACCAAGTTACATATGACTTGGGATTCAGTATCATCATAAGTAGGGGTAAACAATTGTTCCACCATGAACTCATAACGACTTATTTTTTCTGGAATTTGTAATAAGGAAGCAATGGTGGCCATGGAATCAACAACTTTATTATCCACTCTTGAAATTTTTTCAAATTTGATATCCACAAAGTATTTCTTAAAGTCATCAATCATTCTTTTATAGGGCATCAGTTTTTCATCCTTTTTCTGATAATCATCATTGACCTGGTTAATGACCAACTGAGAATCTCCATAGAGAATCTCCATAGACTTGCAATTCTGGTATTTTCCATTCTACTACCGTTTTGATACCAATAATTACTGCTTCATACTTTGCCATGTTATTGGTGCAAGGGAACATCAATCTGTATGATTTTGGAATGGTATATCCTTGTGGAGTGATAAATGGAATTTCAGCTCCTAATCCATGAAAATATAATGTATACTGTTGTGTAGTCAAGGTGAGAACATCAACATCTAGAAACTCAATGTGTAGAGGATGATCATCAAGTAAGGGTACTTTCACCAACTGGTCTACAATTTCTTGTCCTTTGATTTGTTTCCTATCGACATATTGGATGTCAAATTCACTCAGCATCATGACGCTATTCTTCCAGTTAGATTAGCTTTGCTAAGAAGACATTTCAATGGATCTATCTTGGCTATTAAATTGAAGGTATGAGTTAGCATGTAGTGATGAAATTGTTGGGTAGCGAACACTACTATCAAACAAGCCTTTTCAATGGATGTGTAATTGATTTCATAGCCATTTAACATTTTGTTGATATAGTAAATTTCCCTTTCTTTTCTTGTTGAATCCTCATATGCTAACAAGGCTCCCAATGATATCTCAGTTCTTCCTATGCATAATAAAAGTGGCTTTCCTTCTGCTGGTGGTATTAAGATAGGTGGGCTCATTAGATAATTTTTTAATTGGTTGAAGGCCCCTTCACATTTCTCATCCAATCGGAAAGAAAAATTATTATGTAACAAATGAGTGAAAGGATGGGTCTTGTCTACCAGTTATGAGATAAATCTTCGGACTGATTGGAATCTCCCTTACAGAGATTGTAGCTGACTGATCTTCTTGGGTGGTGGAATCTCTGTGATGGATTTGAATTTTTTAAGATCTACCTCAATGCCTTTTTTTGACACTATATATCCCAAGAGTTTGGTTGAAGTCATCCCAAACACATATTTCTTTAGATTCAATCGTACATTGAACTTTTCTAATCTGGTAAAGATTTTGTCTAGGATTTCTAGGTGTCCTATAGTGTATGATTTGGCTAACATATCATCCACATAGTCTTCCATGAATGTTCGCATCATATCATGAAATATTATCATCATGGCACACTGATAAGTGGCTCCTACGTTCTTCAATCCGAATGGCATGACATTCCAAGAGAATGTTCCCCACTAATATGTGAAGGTTGACTTTTCTTTATCCTATGGAGATATCTTGATTTGATTATAACCAGAAGAACCATCCATGAGTGACAACAAGTTGTGTCCAACTATTAGGTCCATGATGATATCTATGTTAGGTAATGGAAAATCATCTTTTGATTAAGCCTTATTAAGATCTCTGAAATCTGTACAAATGCAAATGATTTTGTTAGGTTTTGAATTAGGTACAATGTTGGATATCCACTTGGCATAGTCAATTGGTCTGATGAATCATGCATCTAATAACTTCTTCATTTCTACTTTTACCAATATGGTGATATGCAGATGCATTTTCCTTAACTTCTACTTGACTGGTTTTACTCCTGGTGGTAGTGATAAGTGGTGCATTATAAGATCTGGATCAATCCCTAGCATGTTGGAATATGACCAAGAAAATTTGATTTCTTTCTCTGTGAAGAATTTGATGAAGTTTGGTTTTTCTTGATTTGTCAAAGATTTTGCTAGATGGATAGTCTTCACTATTTGTGTATTACTGATATTGATAGATTGTGTGGGCTCAACAAATAATTTGGATCTTTCCTAAAAGTTTTTGGGAAGAGTGTCAAATCTTCCATACTTCAATGCCTCAGAGAGTTTTTCACCATTGGATGCACTCTTTATTTTTACTTTTTCTAGATCTGATACTACCATTGAATGGTTTTCACCATCAGATATATTCCCTATATTATTTATTTTGAAGCTGAAAGATTTGACACTTCCCTAGTTGGAAGCTTTGTTATGATGTTCAATGGTGGAATTTATCTCAGGATTGATAGAACAGAGGAAGTTGACAATGGTGTCATCATTTGAAAAGATGGGGATATTAGATGGCTCAGTTTGGTCCCAATCTATGAGTTCAGGGTGTATGAGGGGTAAGGAATCGTTAGACTGGCTAAGGTTAGAGGCAATGAGGGTCCTGATGGAGATGTCTTTAGATTGTCCAATAGTGAATTCAATGTCTATAAGGTAACTTTCCTCTAAATTATTTGTTTCACTCTGAGTCTAATCATCTTTGTTGGAGTCATCAATATGTTGTGATCCTATTTCAAGTGGTCTATAACCTGAACTTTTACCTTCCTCGCATATGGGGTTATACTTGTGTACCACATCAATGCCCTTGTCATGACAAGACACTTCGGATATTGAATCCAACTCATATTCATTTGAATTAGTTTCATGATCATCACTAGCTTGTACTTGTAGGATTGTTTCAACAACTTGTTGCCTAGTTTCCTGCTTTGTCCTTTGGATTGGTTAGGATAGGTTGTATTGTCTCTACAATTCCTTCTTGTCATTTACCCATAAGACCATTTCCTTTATACCCCATCTTCTCTAAGATGGTGAATCCTTTACCATATTGTTTTGTTTGTATGCTGGTAGTTGTTGTTGTTTGGGATTGTTCCTTATCTTTGTAAATCCAATTTAAAATGTCCTTTATCCTTAGATTCATCAATTGTAGTGCCTACTTTTACAAACCTACCATAAAATTAGCATGTGATTGGTTGTGCGGATTGATGTCTCCATGTGGATGGTTGTCCATATGATTTGGGAGAAAATGACAACTATGAAAGACATAATGATTGCTCAAATGAGTATTCCCCAAAGCCTTTGACTTTTAATTGGATATTGTTCTCAAACTACTTGGATTAGGAGTCGAGTTGACTTTCTTGATTTGAAGTAGAATCATCAATTCCCTCATCCTTTGGCTGGTCCTTTTTCGCGACCCACTTTGACAAGGAATTTAATTTCCTTTCATTATTTGATGATTTAGGAGTTAGAGATTCCCTATTATGTGGTACAAAAGTGTCTTGGGTTGTCTTGAGAGTATTATAATATTGGGGGTTGTTGGAATCAGCTAATATGGTGATTTCTTTCCCATTGAAAGGAAATTTCAAACATTGGCGATATGTAGATGGCACTGCTTGCATGTCATGAATCCAAGGTCATCCCAAGAGTATGTTGTATTTTAACTCCTTATCCAACACTTGGCAGACTATATCTTTGACAACTGGTCCCACTTGAATTGGTAAGACAATTAATCCTTGGGAGGATCTCTCTTCGTCATCATATGCTTTTATTGTGATTTTCCTTCTAGGATCAATAGCATTTTCTGAATACCCAAGTGCACAGAAAAGTTTTAGAGTACAAATATTTAGGCCTGTTCCACCATCTATTAGAACACGCTTGACACGATGTTTTTGGATTAAGACTTCAATGTGGAGGATGACGTTGTGTGGATGAGTGATTGATACATCATCATGTTTGAAAAATGAAAGGCAATGCAGGGTGGTCAAGTGTCCCACCATAGTCTGAAATTGGAAAACTTCCATATTGTTTGGTATCATGGTGGCGACTAGAGCTTGTTCAAGGATTTCCTTGTGAGCGGGTGAAATCTTGAGAAGTTCCAATATGGAGATTTGTGTGGGGATCTTCTGCAATTGATCGACTATGTTATATTGTTTTGCAAGGATAGCAATTGTATTGGACGTGGAAGAGGTAGCTCCTTTCAATGTTACCTTGGCTTGTCCTCTTTTGATTGCATTGATTGGTGAATTTTCTTGTTTTTCCTTGATTTTGATGACATTTATTTGATTGTCATTTGCAACAATATTGGTGATCATATTTATTGGCACAAGGTCATTGATTTGATGTGACATGATGTTGATGTCATGGTGATGAGTTTTAGTTGCAACAGTGTTTCTTTGGCCTTTGATTTCGATATCTTTAGTTTGATGTTCAACTACCTCAACACAATGAATGGTAGAATCATAGACATAGTTCATGTTCTTTCCTTTGTTATTTTATGAAGAAGATTCCCCTTTTTCATAGTTTGGTGGAGGGTTCTTGAATGCTTCATGATCATTGTTTGTTTGGGGTCCTTCTACAAATATGGTTTTGTTTTCAATCAAGTCTTGTATAAAGTGTTTCAATTGCATGCAATCATTGGTTTTATGACCCTTGTTTCGATGAAAGTCACAATAATGTGCATCATTCCACCATGAAGGTTTGACTTGTGGCTCCTAATTTCTTGCCTCTGGTAATGTAATAACTTTGGCTACAAGAAGCTCCTTTAATGTTGATTATAATGATTGTCCCAAAGGTGTGAACCTTCTTCTATTTGTGGATGTTTGATATGATGGTGTTCTAGATTCAGCATTACCTTGATTGTTATCTCGATTGACATTTTGGTTATTGTTTTGGTTGTTGGGTGGATAGTTGTTCTGATTGGTTTTGGTGGTAGCTTCTGTTAAGTTGAATACGGGTTTTGCATTTTGGGTTTCCACTGCACTATCATTGTTTCCAATATTCTTGTTTCATTGCCAAAACTTTGGTTTATCACCACTGTTGTAATTGTTGGAGGAATTTGCTGAGTTGTTTTCATTGTAAATTTTTATGACTCCTCTCTTGACCAAAGCTTCTTCAATCTTTATTCCATTTTCAATCAATTTTTTGAAGGTAGGTGGGCATTGTAATTCCAATCTATAGCTCATTTCATCATTGAGGTTGTTGATGAATATTTCTATCTTTTCCTTTTCAGGTACAGGATGAGAATACCTTGCAAACAACCTTCTCCTTTTTTGCAAAAATACAAGGAATGATTCACCCTTTTTCTATTTCAAGTTGCAAAGGTCTTTCATTGTTATATCATGTTGGATTTTATAAGAATATTGGGTGATGAACTTGTTAACCAACTCTTCAAAGGTGTTAATTGGTGGTGCGGAGAACCATTCAAGACATTTTCCACCTAGGCTTCATGGAAACAATCTCATCAAGTAAGTTTATTCATGTAAATTCAAGACTCATGGTTCTAAATTCCCTTACATGGTCTATTAGATTTGATTTACCGTTGTATTTGTCATACTTTGAGAATTCACAATGTTTGGGAAAAGGAATCATGTTAATACTTTGATCAAACAGATATGGACAAATTTATTGTATCAAGTATCATTTTGATGTTCCCCTTTGCATATCAAGAATTTTTTGTTGGAGGTTTTTCATTTGATGCGTTAAGGTAACCACTTGTTTTGTATCTTGTGAATCATTTTCAGGCTTTTTAGGAGTTGCTTTCAATTTTTTAACATCAAAATCAGGTGGAAGTTTAACACCTTGATTAGCCAACATTAGGAGGTATTTTTTCCCATTTCTTTCAAAAATCTTTTCTAAGCACTTACAGAAATTTGGGTCTTGTTCAACATGTTGAATGTCTTCCTTAGTTATTTCCTCACTTTCACTATTTTGGGTTCCATGGAAAGGATTCTCTTCAAGTTTGGCCATGGTGTTTTTAGTTTCAATGTTTGGAGTTGTGATGTTGTGAGTTTCGATGTTTAGAGTTTCAAGTTATTTTTCCTTGAGTTTCCACTTTTGTAATCTTGTTTGAACAGGCATACAAGTGTTACACTTTAACTAAACTTTGATCTTTGTTTGGAAGAGTTCCAAGGATGAAAACTAAGTCAAATAGAATGATAGACTCTATTGATGAGACTATGTTTAAATTGATTATAAAGCTTTATTTTGTGATGAGAGGATGATAAATCCTGATGATGAAACTTGGCTTAACAATCAGGGATATGATGATTTTGATGATTTAGACACTTTAGGATGTTATATCTTGATTTAGTTTGGAGAATTCCACTTGTAGAGGTCATTTTTGACAAGTTTAGACTCTGTGGTATCTAAGGAATGATCCTAGGCTAAAAAAGATTATGAATTTTGGTTCAAACTATGAAATAGGGGATAAATTTAGCTCTCGAGTTTTGCATTTACTGGATGCGTTAAAATAGATCTTGGATGCACTAAAATATTTGACAAGCGTGCTATAACAGAGAAGCAATGCATCAAAAGATTGTATAGATGTGCTATAACAGTGAATGGTTGTGCTATAAGACTACTCATACACGTTATGATAGTGAATGGATGCATAATAAGATTGCACATACGTGCTATAACAGAGAAGCAATGCAATAGAAGATTGCATAGACACACTGGAACAAAAGATGAATGTGCCAAAGAATGGTGTAAATGCACTAGAATAAATAGTGTATTCACTGAATTGGGAAAATGTCACAGTTTCTTGCAAGTTTGTTTGATTTTTTTGATTTTCTAGTCAGAGAATTGGTTGTTTCAAAGGATGTTTTCTGAATCAATATTTTCACTTTTAGTGTGTGGTTTTTTGCTTGAATTTTTTTTAAAAACACATTGGTAAAACACATCAAACATGTACAATCTTAAGGTTGTGTAGGACAATATTTACTGGATTCCCACTTGTATTTTACTCTAGTTGCGCCTAATTTTAGTGGATGATTAGAAGCTTGACCACACTAACTCCCCTCGACAACACTCACTTCTTGGGTTAGCCAAGCTTTAGTACCCATGAATCTCTCATGGCATACTTCTCATCTCTACTAAAAGCCACAAAAATGTGGGACGACTTCAAAGGTTAGATCTTCTACACCAGTAAATAGAATATGATTTTGGCTTGCCATTACAAAGGGTTCTAGTATAGGAATTACATTCATGGGGGATCATCCATGCGGAAAGAGGCCATTATTTTCCTTCTTTTCGGAACAATCCTCATGATAATTGAACTTTCGTCAAGTACCCACACTTATATACCGAGTGGAAGTTGCTTGGATTTAGCATGTTCCTAGTTGGATCATTCCCTTGGGTGATTACTTTTTCCCACAAGGTAGACCCTCTAAGGATAAAATAAAAAAAATGAATAGGTCTATATTTTCGGTCACCCAGTTAAGGGGAGAGCATATGCCTACCATTCATCAAGCACATAAGACATGGTGTTATTTAACCTTATAATTAAGCTAGATGCCTATCTTAATCAAAATAAAGTATTAAATAACTCCAACCCCTGTATAAATCATCAGTAGTTGCATAATTTTTTCTTTGACTAGCATATCATCCACCTACAAGCAGAAAACATCAATTAGTTCTTAGGATTTTTTTAGGATTTTGCAACTTTAAAAAAATGTGCTATAACAATCATCCTATGCGCTAAACTATTCTTCCAATGCACTAAAAAAATCATCCAATGCACTATAAGAACTCATGTATGCACTAAAATAACAACTCAATGTGCTATAACAGTAACTGAATGTGCTAAAATAAATACCAAATGCACTATAAAACTCCCTGTATGCGCCAAAACAGATATTGGGTGCGCTAAAATAGAAGATGAATGTGTCATAATAGAGCTCAGATGCACTGAAATATTTTTCGTATGCACCCAAAGAACTTATGGTCACGCCAATAGAAGTTCACCGTCCAAAACCTGTGAAATAACTTTTCCAGAAATTGTTTAAAAATGGGGTCTTACCCCAAGGTGGGCACCAATTTATGTATGTGTGAAATTGTGGGGGTTAGTAAATCAACAATAAACACACAAACATCAATGAGACATATTAGATTAAAGATTTGAATCAATAAAACTACTCTATTTGCAGTAAAACAAATCTCTAAAACTATTCCATTGTTCTCTATTCTCAAGGATTCATTAAATCATTTGGCTCTTAGATTTTGTATGTGCACTATGATTGCTAGAATGACAACTTGAGAAATGAGATGTTATTCAAGATGCAAGAAATCTAAATTCCTACATGATATTTCATGATACAAATGAGAATGGTGATATTGACAAATGGATAATGATGCTAGATTATATGATGCTAATGTTGTGATAAGAAGCTAAAATGATTCTGCATATGCTCAAATATTAACTATTGATATAATAAACTAAAATGCAACTATAAAGTAAGACATGAATTAAAATGCAACTATAAAGGTAAGACATGAACTAAAATGTAACTATAAAGCAAGAAATGATTTTACATTAACATAATACTACAATGCTAACTATAAACTCCAAATGCTCCAATGCTCCAAAGCTATTCCTACATAATAATTTTACTCAAATATGGGATGCAAAATACTATAACAAAGGGTTGTATTTATAGGATTTTTCAAGCATCTTGTGATGTGGCATCGATCGACGATCCAAAATTCAGCATGTGAGATAGACGGTGGAGATGGAAGAATCTTAGAGGATGTTCCCTTGAGCAAGGGAAACATGCCAAATAGATGAGAAGAATAAAGTGTGAGAAAGAAGCCATGTGAGAAATAATTCATGTGTTAAAAGTTTGTTGAGGATAAATGTAATTTAAATATTAATCATATTTAATTACATGTGACATTTGATGAAGTGACCAAAAAGTGTTGTAGACATGTGACTAAATTTGAATTTGGAATTATTCAAACTTAGTGAGAAGATATTTAATCAAACAAACTATTGAAATTTGTTTTTTTACTTAAATTTAGAAGAATTTGGTTTAAGATGCAGAAATTAGAAAAGTGTGAACTATATAAATAAATTGAAAATTTATTTATAAGTAGATGGAATAAAAGGGGTCATTAATTAAATAACTAGTATTTAACTAATTAATTGTCTTGATCGATTTTAGATGCATACGGTTATGATTGTGGATGTTATGGTTTATGCAATGATTATGATCTGGAAAATGATATGTATTTATTATTATGATATCTTCTAAATGTATGCTTTTATGATTATGTTATGGATATGATGATGATTTATTATGTTTATTATGATGGTTTTGATATAGATGCACATATTGTTAAAATATCAATGTGATGGATGATTATATGTATGTATTGAAGATGTTTCTCATATGATTATGATGTGATATGATTATGGTTGTAGGTGGAGGCAAGATAAAATTGGATATAACTAATGGAATTATCACTTTTTATTTTTATTTTTATTTTTTTAGGATTCAAAGTGAGAAGAAAAAAGGGGAGAAGAGGGGATATATGCTAGGATGGAAAGGGAATAGTTATGAGTATGAGTTCTATATGGGGGTAAATAAATAGGAAGTCTTAGGAGATGGTGTAGGTTTGGAGTTCAATTGGAAAACTATCTAGTCAAATTGGCTATAATATTTAGATGGGAAGAGGGATGTGTGTAGGGGATAGGTAGAGATGAGTGAGAGGGAATTAGATTATGATAGTATGTGGATAATAATCATATTTTTTTATATATAAAATAATATTATGCACCAAGGTATAAGAACCAATGTGACAAGGTAACCTTTGTATGGACTTGAATCTCAAATAAAACGCTGGCCTAGTACACATAAGATATGATTGAACCTTGGGGGATCTTGTGAGGAGATAATTTTAAGCACGAGGAAATACTTGTGCAAATTAGGAATTTGCATGGTCTTGGTGGGTCTATGCAAAGAATATTTGTCATACATAAATATGTCCTTACACACGCAAGGTTGAAAATAGTCTTGGTGGGTCCTATAAAGAGAAACCAACAAACATGTCACATAGAAATAAAATAAATTATTCCCCATTGTTCACCAATAAGAAAACACCAAGATATGGGAAGATATAGGTGGCCTTGAGTAGGTATATTATGGGTCAAAAAGATAAATCAAACAAAATACCAACTAACAAACAAGTCATCCAACCATCATATATCTTACCAAATTTGGATAAATGATGTAGGATTGTCTTATGATTGATATGGGAAGGATCATCCCTAAAGGAAAAAATGTGATGTAGCTGAGGATGATGTGCAATAGGTATTCTAACTTTTATTGTTTGAGAGTTGGGGCTAGGTGTGATTTTTGATATTACTCTATGTCTAATGTGGGGTTTTTCTTGCTTGCATTTAAGTCTATAAAGCTTAGTTTTATTAGGTATTTGGTGTGATGAGGTGGGATGTGTGAATATAATTTATTTATGGAATGTGTGGTATAATAAGATTCATATTGGAATGAGGTAGGATGATGTTTGAATATTATTTATTTGTATGAAGGCCTACCCAATAAATGTGAGGTATATGATAAGATCCAAACCCAAAATTTAGATATAGGCACATGCCCCAACATAAAACAAGGGGTGTGGGATGGAAGAAGACAAAATAGATGGTATGTTAATTTTAAATGGTGAGATGTTGTAGAATAGGATGATATTAATTGACAAATAAACAATCCCTAATAGTTCTATGAGGGTTGTAAGAAAATATGAATGGGGAAAGGATTAAAATGAGGTCGATAAAATAAATAGGGATTTTTTATGGTGAATCTTTACCAACTAACGAATAGTGCATATTAGCCAAGTCAAAATTGGTGAATATATTGCAACCAATGGGTGGCCAAATTGCTCAAATTTTATGAATTATTGATCCAATGCATTTCAATTCGCCATCAATTTATTTTATGAGGAATATGTAATTAATAGTTTCACCATAAAAAAAGTACATGTTTCTAATGGTCTAATTAATATTTTTGTGTAGGTTCTCAGAAGCATGTATTAAATCACCCACATATTTGCCAATACTATTAAAATGAAATTGTCTATTTGGACACGTTTCACCAAAATAATTAAATGTTCATTACATGTGAGGACCCATTTCACCAATAAAATTTACAAATAATTGTGTATGAGGACCCATTTCTCCAATAATATTAAAAAAGAATTACGTTTGAGGACACATTTCACTAATTGCATTAAAAATAATTGTGTAGGAGGACCTATTTATCCAACGCTATGTTAACTCTAGATGATAATCATAGGGCCATAATCACCTTGAAAATTACAATTTATGTGTTTCATCGAGGTTTTATTTTCCCAACATTTAAATGTATCATTGTATAATCACATGAGATTGCCAAATTTTTACTATACCATTTAAAAATCCCATGGAATTTGCTAAATATGGATTGATATATATACAATTAAAACTCAAATTTATTTTACACTTTTTTTTAGTTCTAGACTTGTGAGCTATCGATTTAGAAGTTCAAACCTTGATCATAGGAAAGTTACAAACTTACAACTACAAGCATTATTGCATTAATGAATAGTGAGAGTGAAAACCTAAAGGTAAGTGATCATTTCTTCATAGTGTTATAAGATTTTTTTTCTCTTTTCCATTATTGCTTTAATATTAAAAATGATATTGAGTAGGGAATGGGATCTATATTCTATGCTTTTTATTATATAAGCAACACTTACAAGGTGTTGTACCCTTTACATGTCTAGCCCAAAGGGACAAAAAGGATCAAAACCATTAAACATCAAAAAATATTTCAGTAACAACATACGACAAACACAGACACAACCTAGTAATAGTAGAGACACAACACATCACAAACCAAATCACTAATTGTCCACACTCTCCAATTTCTCAAACAAGAAGTTTAACACATCATCCCAAATCTAGTTTGGGGACTTCATCCATGGTGTTCTTGTGCATTTCCTCCTTGACAACATCTAAGAGAGTGAGAGATGACCTGTGAATCATTTTGATAGTGAACTAAGCTAGGCAGTTAAATTTATGATTTAACTTAGCAACCTCCTCTTGCAGCACTTCGAGCTCATCCACCTTGCCTTCCTTGCTCTGGATCACCACCTCAGCACCAACCCTAGTATCTAAGGAATTGGTAGAGTCTTCTCAAAGCATTAGGTTCAAATCAAAGAAGTGACTAGGTCTTCTATGGGTCCTTTATCCTTCATCTTCTCAGTAGCTTTAATGCCTTCAATTTTTCAACTAGTATGATCCAAGTCACTGGATATATCATCAACAGGAGCCCCTTCTTGTGTTTCACCAACCTATGGGATCTTCTCACACTCATTTTTTCCATCCCCATCTCAAAGCTAGCACCTGCCATAATATCACCATTAGAATCTTTTTCCTCAACATATTTACCTTCCTCGGTGACAAAAGAACCCTTGAAAGCTAAGGCACATTTTTTCTTTTCTTCTTAGTAGCTAGTGTATTGGCCTTCTTGTGTTTCAGCTCATAAAGCCTAGCCGCATCACTTGACTAGGCCAACCCCACCACATTTTTATTTTTCTTCAAGGGAGAAGTGGCTAAAGTCTCAATACTAGGATCATTCTTAGGGATGGTGGATTTCCTCTTCGAGCCCTCTGAAATAGCAAGGGATGGATTTTCAAGATTAATTTCAAGGGATTCCAACTCTTCCACATGCACAACCAAGATGGGTTTGGGAGGGACCAAAGTCGAATGGAATTGGTAGAGCCTATGGATTAGGCCTTGGTGAAATGGTAAATGAGGTGGAGAATCAAGGTTAAGAGTGGAAATTTCTTGGGACTCTTTGATGGAACTTTCTAGAGAAGAAAGCAAACAAAAAGGGAAGCTAAGCAACACCTTATGCCTTAAGTGATTTAATAGCGATAAGTGGAAAAAACAAAATACCTTGAATCTACCCTTAAGGGTAACATATTTCATGATGGAAAGGTAGACCTTATCCTAGGGTTTAGGAAATGCTTCACAATTGAAACCCAACTTCTTTTTCACCAGCTTCTCATTTCCCTTGAAGAACACATTCAGACTCACCAAGTCCTACATTTTTGTGTGTTTTTTATACATTTTACCCTCACAGGAAAGGCCAGTAACCTTACCAATCACCTCTTCATCCATGTCAAAAGCTATGCCACCCATGGTGACTTGCCTATCCTTCCAAGAACTAGAAAACCAAGCCAACAACACCTTGTCATGGCCCACAATATTTTCCATAAGTGGCACAAGCGCACCTTTCAAATAGATATGCCAAGCCAGGGGGTCCTGGTGAAACTCCTCACAATTTTCTAGCTCATTCCTAACTCTATCTCTACCCATTGTGACCCACAACACACAATAGCTGAAATAACAATGCCTGAAACATATAGGTCACTGAAGATATTAAAGTTGCTTAAATAAACTTTACATTGCTAGCTGAGATGAAAAGTCGTAATAAAGGTAGTGTTAAGTTTACACGCTTCGACAGTCATTCCCGATGATAACCACATTGCTGTCCTATAATCATCACAAGTAAATCCAAAATTAAAAAAAATAGGAAAAATAATGGGATCCATATTTAAATCCATAGAGATAATCAACTTAAAGAGGTTACACACTCCCCAAAGCCATATGAATGTGGGGGGAAGATTTGAAATTTTCAAGTACATCTGATAAAATCTAAGGCGAATCAAGAGATGCCTTAATTTGGAATTATTAAATAAGATGGAAGAGTACATCCTTCTACACGAACTTCATGAAATTTGATAGGATATGTTGTACCATTGGAAAGGCAGCCCGTAAAGGTTAGAGGCCTCACCAAAAATAATTATAAGATGAAAAACCCACATTGCCACCCACTTGAGCCCAAACACCTTACTCGTCCATGACCAAACCATACAATGATCTATCAAGGAATGCCACCTGTACCTGAAAAAGAATGAAAAATTAATCATTATTAATAGAGTAATTCCTCCGCTCCAAGAAGATTGACCTTTGAATAGACGTTGACAGAACTTTTATCTTTTTCCAACATGTGCAAATCTACCAAGTGGACCCCAAGTTGGTGAAGCCATCAGCCACCTGGTTACCTTCCCAAAACATATGAGATAGGTGATGCCTTTCAAATTTAGAGATTACAATATTAATATCCAAAAGAATATCCATTAAGTTCCAACCAAGCAGATGACCCAAATTAATAGAGTCTATCACATTTTTAGAATCCCCTTCAATCTCTAGATTCTTAATGCCTGGAGTGACAACAATCTTGACACCCTTGAGAAACATCCGAGACTCCACCACCATAGAAGAGTGAATACCAATACCACCAACATACCCAACAACCAATTTTCCCTGACAGTATCTTATAACACCACCTATACTAGCCAGACAAGGCTTCCCCTTGGCTGCACTGTCAAAATTTAGTTTAAACCAACCCTCAATCGCAGGTTTCCAAATGGTGTTTTTCCTAGCAAGAGATTTGGAATTATCAAAGGAATCAATACCAAGCACAATTTTATAGGATTTATCCATCTTGATCTCCCAAATAGTTGGGGTGATGTCTTGTGGTTTCCACTTGAGCAAGGAGATACTTTCAGAGATAAGTCTTTACCCACAACCAAACACTTCCTTCAGGCTCTTCTCAATGCCATGGAACACCTTGTTGTTCCTTTCCTTCTAGATGCACCAGTAGATGATGGGGGGAATTTTACTCCAAATTTTCCAAGGGAAGGGCGTGTCAAAAAGGACCATTCCACCCCTCCAAAAAGGAAACCAAATCTTTATTCAAGTTCTAGTGTGTCTCTAACTTTTGAAAAACAAGATCCTAGGCGTCAACAACAAATGGACAGTGCATAAGCATATGATCCACAATTTCTTTGTTGTTTTTGCACAACAAGTACCTTTTCGATATTTCAAATCCCTTATTTCTTAGATTATCTTGGGTTAGGATCTTCTTGTGGCAAGCCTTCCACCGAAAGAAATTTATTTTAGGAATCAAGTGACAGTTTTAGACCTTTCTCCATAACTTACTCTATAGGCCTTTGTCCGACAACAAAACATAAACCATCCTAACAATCAAGTCACCCTTAGTATCCAAGCCACAAAAGAAAACATCTTCAACATCTGATAGAGGTATTTTGTACTGAGAGAGTAAGACCTATAAGGAAGATGCCATACATTGCAGGTTAGGGGAAAGAGGGCCACGGGAGCCAATATCTTTCCAACACCTAGCACCTTGTAATCCATGAATGTAATCACACACTTTCCTACCAAAGAACCGAGAAGCAGGTTCCATCAGATTTTTGAACTTTGAATAGGACAAGGGGGAGTCTAAGAGCTAGGAATCTTCCTAGAAGCGGATCTTACTTCCTCTGCCAAGCTTCCATCTCAGATCAGTCAGTAGAAGCTTCTTCATTTTGCAAATATTTATGCCATAGAGAAATGGCCCCTTGTCATTCCCATGGCCTTTTAAGTATTTCTTAACGATGCTTGGTCCATTTTTGCTTTGATTTAATGTTGTAATGTGTCTTAAACATTCACATTAGGTCCTTGAAATTCAACTTATTGTGTCTTGTGAAGGTGTTGTGAAGTGTTGCAAAACATTTCTACACTTTTCTAGACTCTATTCATTAAAATTCACCTAAAAATCACTTTTTCATCACTAATCAAGTCCCATTTTGAAATGCTTTAGAGTCTTGTAATAATATTTCATGCTTCTCTAGGCATAATTTCACTATTTACACCTTTCTTTATGCCCTTATAAGCCTTAATTAAGTGTATTTTTGAATGTAAACCTAACAAACAAAATTTAATGCAACTTAATTCCCAACATCAACTCTCAAGCCCAAGGTGGGACCCATTTTCCATGGGTGGCGAATGAGTCCCCTTGGCTCCAAATTTAAAAATTTTCAAAATTTCTTTAAGGTTTTTATTCAAAATTGCTTGATGTCAGCCTGTGATGAGGTATCAACGGGTTACTAAGGCACAAGAATGTATAAATAAGTTTTTTTCTCCTCATTTTACACCTCCTAACACGTTCAAGCAATCTTCTAATTCATTCAAGCATTCATCAAGAATTCAAGCACTTTGCATCATCAAATCAAGCATCTTGGAGCATCCATTGACATAACTTCAGATTTTCTTCAACAAGTGTTTGGTAAGTTGATAGCATTTGCATGTTATTTGTTTATCATTCTCTCTCATTTCATTATTTCTTTAATGGTTTGATTACCAAAGTGGGGTTTGACCAAGGAAAACCCCTATTCTCTAACCCTCAACCATTTTTCCCCTCTTGCATGTGTATTTGTAGACTTGTATATGTAGATTTAACAAGAATTTAGGTGTTTAAGAGTGGTCAATAGGTCAACAAGGTGCTTCAAGTCAATCAACCTTATTTCAAGCTTGGAGAAGACATTTTGTTCATTTTCTAAGGAATTAACTTCATCAATCCAACAAGAAAACAACCTCAGATTTGGTGTTGCAGAATTTTCCCTTGATTTCTCAAAATTTTGGGAGAGGACTAATTCGCCATTAGTGGTGAATGAATCCCACCTTAAGGCTGGAAATCCAAATTTTGTCAGATTCTAGATCCTGACACTCAGAAACTAGTTTCTGATAGTTTTCATTAGAAGAAGGATTGCTTCGACATTAGTGGAAAATGAGTCCAATTGGTGATTTTTAGTGATTTTTGACAGCATTCAGAAGATTCCATATTCTCTATTCTCAGCCCAGGTGCACTTTGAATCAACCTTCTTCTTTTTGGTTTGCATTTATTCATTCATAGTTCATGTTTGCATATCACATTACGTTTTCCAACATTGCATAAATCTTAGGTTTTGCATTCATAATCAGTCAAATATATCATCTAATTGCACTTAGCTCATTTCATTTAACTCAAATAATGTCATACATTGCATAATTTGAATGAACCTAGCCAGATTCTTTGAGTAGGGTTTATCTCTCTCCTTTTAGGTGAGACATCCTAAGAGTGCAAGAGTAGTCTATAAGCCCTACCCAAAAAATGATGGTTCATTTTGGTGAACTTGCATATAGAGCATTTTAAATTTCTAATTTCCATTGCATCTTGCATTCTAGAGTTCATTTGAATCAATATTCAATTAGGATATTTTTTTGTTTTTGCATCCTAGGGTTTCTCAAATTGCATTAGTGAAAGACTCATTTTTGCATTGCATATCATTGAAAAAAATGAAAATCTACATCTGCATCCTTCATTGGCATCTGAAAAGCATTAGAATCACATTAAATTTTCTGAAAAACATAAAAAAATCTCATACTAGGACTCATTCGCCCCCCTGTAGTTTTTAAGTAGCATTTTATGGAATTTTCTAGATATTTCTGGCATTACTGTTTTTTGTAGTTGTTTCCTGTTTTGCTTTATAGATTCTCTATTTTCTTCTATTTCTTACATCTTAGTTTCCTTTCATTTTCATCATGGCCTTTTCATTTAACAAGTTTTGGAATTCATTAAAATCCTTAGTAGACATGTCCAATTGTGCCTTTGGTTGTGACCCTAATGACCTTCAACTTCCACATGCTCCTTCAACTCCTCATGATTTTCCTCCTCATGATGTAGACATCATTGGAGAAGATGATGCTAGCATGAACAAGTTATTAAACAAATGTCTTGATAACCTTGAAACTAATGCAACATTTTACCCATCTATGAAGTCACAAGATCTTCCTACTGTTGCACCTCATGATCACTTTGCATACTTGCATCCTGAAATCAATGAAGGACCTAAGGTTTCTCCATCAAGTGGACCTAGTTCCTCTAAACAAACAAACTCACAGCCATTTTATGATCACAAAGTTACAAACACTCCCATAAACCTTGAAGAAACATATGGAAAAGGCTTTACTATCCTAACTAAAAAAGGTTGTGGTAGGGCACATGAACATGACATTCACCAACTTCTTGAACAAAAACCAACCGAAGAAAACACAATAGGACTAGGATATCAAGATCCTCATCATCCTGCTAAACCTCCTTTTGAATATTAGAGACTTGGCAATGATGGTATAATTATCTTTGATTCTCCTCCTGACTTGAACATTCTTCTTCCACCTGAACAACCATTACCCAATTCCAATAACAAGGATGCTAGGATCCCCATGGGTCCTCTTCCTCCTTCCATTCATGAAACAAGAGAATCTAGTAAACAAAAATGACCTTATAAATTGAAAAAACTTAAGTTTCCTACTCTTCCCCCACCTGAATGTGAAAGGAGACTTCAAATACTTTTAAACAAAGGTCTTATACTTTTACCACCTATGAATAGGTTGGTCATTCATCCTAAAGATTCTACAATACCATTTTGCAAATACCATCGTATTCTTGGACATCAAACTGAAGAATGCCAGACATTGAAGGACATACTAGATAAGTATCACTTCACTGACACTGATTGCTTTCCTATTATCCCATAAAAACTAAATCTCTTTTATCATGCCATAGTTGTAGAATTTCCTATTCTCACTATTGCATGATCCTTTCACATCACCCACCTTGGCTCATTCTTGCCTATACACTTTGTGGGGGGCAAGAAGTTGTTAGCCTTGTCGTTGTAATGCACTTGCCTTTGTATCTTAACTATGTTATTCCTTTTCCACCTAAATAATTAAGATTGAGAAACCAATAACTTAGTCAATGGTTGACTTACATTTTCATTACTCCCTCCTTTTCATTTTTATTTTATGTGTGTATTTTCTTCCCCTATAATGCGTGTTTGATGTTCTCTCTCTCTTTGCACACTTCCTCTATTTGTACCTCTCTTCTTATATATGTTGTGCATTTCCTTTTTTCCTTTGTATTTTTGTGTTTTCCTTTTGGGGATGATACAAAGTGTTGAGTTGCCCTATGTCTCTTCCATGTTGACCCAAACGGTCCTTTTCTTTTTCACTTTTTTTTGTGCTTTCCTTTTGGGGATGACACAAATCGTTGAGATGCCCTATGTCTCTTCCATGTTGACCCAAATAGTCCTTTACTTTTTTTCCATTGTTTTGTGTTTTCCTTTTAGGGATGACACAAAGCGTTGAGACAACAATGTCTCTTCCATGTTGACCCAAATGGTCCTTTTCTTTTGTCTTATTTTGTTTTGTGTTTTCCTTTTGGGGATGATGCAAGGCATCGAGACCAAAATTTCTCCTTCATGTTGACCCAAAAGCTCTTCCTTTTCTTTCACCTTTTCATTTTCCGCTTGTGTTTTCCTTTTGGGGATGATGCAAGGCATTGAGACTGCAATGTCTCTTCCATGTAGACCCAAAATGGATTTTTTTTTCTTTTTTTTTCACTCTCTTTGTGTCATTCTTCCAGTTCTAGGTGCTTTGGGGAATGATGATAGTTCTGAGCTCTTTAACAAAAACATTGCAGCAACAAACATACTGACCCCAAATCCATAGATCCCTTATGTGTTTGGTGTGTTCTTTTTTGGGGGGCAACTCCCTTTCTTTCTATTTTTTGTTGACATGATGCAGCCTTACTTCGAAACAGATGACTTGGCATAGGGCTTTCCAAGTTGGCTCTCATGTTTTGCTTTCTTTTTTTATTTTCTTTCCTTCACTACTTTAAAGCAATTTCTCACAAAACGATGTGTAGCAATTCCTTTAAAGTGGGGGGCATACATTACCATTAATCCATTTGCATTCTTGGTTCCTAGTGTAGCCTTTTCGTTCATACAATGTGTTTGTCACTTTATAGATGACATTGGGTGTGATGTCCTTCATAAGTGTGATCTATCTTACCATATTACATTCCTCTTAGTGGCCTGATGAGACACACTGCATCCCCTAAGTTATGAATATTTTATTCTTCAATTGGTCCTCTCTTGGAGACATTAGGCACAATGTTCCCTAAGTGATTGACTTCACATGAACTTAACAAGACTCCTTTGAACATCATTCCATATTTTATTTTGCATTTTTACATTTTACACTTTTTCCACCTTGCATAACACAACTTACATGCATGTGGTACCTTCCTCTTTGTTCATAATTTCTAAGCATACAAAGCTTTATTGGTCTCATGAAGCACGAATTGACATTTTCCCTTGTGGCACCTTATTAAAGTTATCAGGAGGTATAACTTTGGTATGGTTGAGCGGGAAGCCCATCTAGCAGCACGACTTTCCCCATAGCCACCTTTTTGTTTGTGAGTTCATACCAACTAGTGTATGTTTCTCACCTTTTGTGCCTTCTCACCTGGTGGACCGCCATGAGTTCTGTCACCCAAGAGTGAGTTCACATTTCTCTTTTTCAAACAATTAGCCTAGATCTAATCCACAACTAGTTGGACAGACAATCGAAGCTTAATCTAATTCTCCCTTCACATGTGTGTTCCTTTGTTCTTATGTTTAGCTTGCCATGGGATCTTCATCTTGGGGGCTTGATCATCCCTCTTGATCATTGCCATTCCATCTTGCTAACGTAAGTGCATTTGAACCCTCTTCTCGATATGCATGGCTACTTTAGCATGAGTTTGAAGCAAGTTCATCCTCTCACTAAAGTGGAGGCTAAATGTGTCATAGAAAAATGGCCCCTTGTCATTTTCATGGCCTTTTAAGTCTTTCTTCACAATGGTTGGTCCATTTTTTCTTTGATTTAATGTTGTAATGTGTCTTAAACATTCACATTAGGTCCTTGAAATTCAAATTATGGTGTCTTTTGAAGGTGTTGTGAAGTGTTGTAAAACATTTCTACACTTTTCTAGACTCTATTCATTACAATTCACCTAAATCATTTTTTCATCACTAATCAAGTCCTATTTGAAAGTTTTGTAGAGTCTTGTAACAAGATTTCACACTTCTCTAGGCATCATTTCACTATTTACACCTTTCTTATGCTTTATTTGAAGCCTTTATGCCCTTATAAGCCTTAATTAAGTGTATTTTTGAATGTAAACCTAACAAACAACATTGAATGCAACTTAATTCCTAACACCCACTCTCAAGTCCAAGGTGGGACCCATTTGCCATGGGTGGCGAATGAGTCCCCCTTGGCTCCAAATTCAAAATTTCTTTTGAGTTTTTATTCAAAATTGCTTGATGTTAGCCTATGATGAGGTATCAATGGGTTACTAAGGCACAAGAATGTATAAATAAGTGTTTTTCTTCTCATTTTACATGTCCTAACACATTCAAGCAATCTTCTCATTCATTCAAGCACTTTGCATCATCAAATCAACCATCTTGGAGCAACCATTAACATAACTTCATATTTTCTTCAACAAGGGTTTGGTAAGTTGATATAATTTGCATATTATTTGTTTATCATTCTCTTTCATTTCATTATTTCTTTAAGGGTTTGATTACCAAAGTGGGGTTTGACCAAGGAAAACCCCTATTCTCTAACTATCAACCATTTTTCCCCTCTTGCATGTGTATTTGTAGACTTGTGTATGTAGATTTAACAAGCATTTAGGTGTTGAAAAGTGGTCAACAAGTCAACAAGGTGCTTCAAGTTAAATCAAACTTGTAGATAGGGATAAAATCAATCAAATTTAATGTAATGAAAACAATAAATGACTAAATCCTATCAAGCACCATGAAGTACAAACTAGAATGAAAATAAAAATAGTAAACAAAGAAACTGCAAACCAATTTTCAAACTAGTGTTGATTGATCTCCATGGCTCTTCTCCACCTGCACAAGGATGCAAGATTTCGAAGGTTGATTGTTGGAGGAATGTTGGTTGCTCAATTCTACAGCATAACAACCTGATGAAGATAGATGGTGATTGAAGACTGATTTTGACTGAGTGAAGATGCTAGAAGAAGATTCGATGGAAGAATGATTTTGACAGCATAAGGATGTCTGAAGATTCAATCCAAATGGCCTATGAAAGGTTTGATTTATAGATTTTTGATGTGGAAAAAAATAATATTTGATAAGATTGATAATGATTTGATTTTTGTTTTATTTGATCAAAGAGGAAATAAAACAAGATAAGATAACATTTTCGAAAGATAGAAAGATTTTGATTTATTGTTTTAAAGGAATTAAAACAAGATAAGATAAGATGTGAAAAGATAGAAAGATTTTGATTCTCTTTCAAAGGAAATAAATCCTAAAAAAGATGAGAAGGATAATTGATGAATTATCTAATTAAATAAATAAATTAAATACACATGAGTTTCAATTTTGGAAAGAAAGCGAGAAGATATTTTAAAGATTTTATTAATTAAATAAATATTTGATTTATTTAATTAATGTTGGATTTATGATTTCATTAATTAAATAATATAAATTATTTAATTAACATTAGAAGAATTAATAGAAATTATTTAATTAATTAAATAATATAAATTATTTAATTAACATTAGAGGAATGGATGGAAATGATTTAATTAATTAAATAATATAAATTATTTAATTAACATTAGAGGAATGGATGAATTATGCATTAATCAATTAAATAATATAAATTATTTAATTAACATTAGAGAAATGGATGGAAATGATTTAATTAATTAAATAATATGAATTATTTAATTAACATTAGAGGAATGAATGAATTAGTGCAATGTTGTGACAAGGTATCGTAAGAGGACAAATTTTTGATGTCTACATTTTGCCCCTCTTTGAGATGATGTTCGAGATGATGAAATTTGTGTCAAGTAACATCATTTCAAAGAAGTTAAGGTATGGATAGAGGAAAATGGATAATGATATAAAGATAGGATGATGATGGAATGATGATGCCCCCTCGAGAGGATAGGCAGGTTGAATAAACACGGGTAGGCTCTCGAAATGAAATGATAAGGATAGATAGGATGGTGCAAGATAAAAAGTGGATGAAGGAGATGAATGATATGTTATGTTGCAATGAAATATGAGCAACCATGATGTTTGATATAGCACTAGACGTTATGCACCAAGGTATAAGGACCAAGGTGATGATGTGTCTCGTGCCCCAGTGTAATACAACCTTGTCTAGACGTATGAGGAAGTAGACTTAGAGCATTAAAGTCCTAATGCACAAAAGGTATTATGTGACTTGAGATGCAAAGGATAATGCATAAATATATTCCAACATACACAAGATATGAATATTAGCTAGAATGATATAGATTTGATACAAATGCAAGATAAAATGATAACACACACAAGCAAGCATGCACAAATGATACAAAAACAAACAAGGTATTGCCCCTGTCAACTTGTAAACTGTTGATTGATTGATTGATTGATGATGTTGATAGTGTTGTCATTGTTGGGAAGCGATATATCCCTAGAGCAACACAAGGATGATGATAATTGATTGGTTGATTGGTTGATTTGGTTTATGACAAGATTAGGATCAAGACCAAAGGATGTGATTGGATAATTTGACAAGATTGATCGACTTGATTGGTATGGAATAAAGATTGACTTGCATTTGGATTATTGCTCAGAATGATTGAAGATGATTTGATTGATTTGAAGAAACTGTTTGTAATGATATGATGATTGATTGGATGATAGGATGTGATGAATTGAATAGAAGAATTGATGTGATTGGAATGATTTAGGTTGAAGTGATTTGATTAGATAATCGATTGATTGAATTGAAGAATTGATTTGATTGGAATGATTGTGATTGAGTGGATTGGATGCAATGGTTTTGATGAAGATGATTGATTTGGTGGAATGGTTGAATTATTGGATAGAAGAATTGATGTGATTGGAATGATTTTATTGCTTGGATTTTTGTTGGATATTTGATTTTTTTGTATTTTTGGGGATATTTTGATTTTTTTTTGTTTTTGAAATGTTTTGATTTTTTTTGCATTTTTGAAATGTGTTGATTTTTTTGGATTTTTGAGAATATTTGGAGGTGTCAAAGGATGAAAATTTGAGTAGCCTTTGTGCTAGATACCAATGACAAGGGGAAAACCAAGTCTAGGTGCAAGGGTGATGGGATTGATGGATGAAAGGGTGGGTGATGGGATAAGGGATAAAAGGCTCATGATAGATGGATGGAAAGGATAGGATAAGTCATAGTGAATGGAATTGATGTATGCATCATAAGAGAGCAAGGATGTGATTTCCAAAGACTATGTCACATAGGAATAACATGCCCCATTCTAGGTACAATACTTAGGATTGTTCATGACAAAACTTATGACAATAGGATAATGATAGGCTTGTTTGGAAGGATGAGGTATGTCAAGAGATACCCAAAAAAACATGTTTCAACATTTTGCCCCTATGTATTCATGAAGATCAAAAGGAGAAGGGTGGATGAATGGACTCAATATGCTAGGTATGTATGATAGCTAAAGATGGTAGGTAGGATGGAAATGATATGACATGAATGATAGCTAAAGATGGTAGGTAGGATGGAAATGATATGACATGAATGATAGCTTGGATAGATAAGATATTGTGCCCCCAAGTGTAAGTGACATAGAAGATCAACCTACACATGATGCCTATTTGCTAGGTTTTCATCATGGTACTTATCCAGGGCGCCTGTTTGAAAGGTTTTCACCATTGGACGAAGGGATTTCTCTTTACTTTTTCTTTTCTTTTCTTTTCTTTTCTTTTCTTTTTTTTTTCTAATCTTCTTGACTTTTTGACTTTTGGATAGGAGGGACTCAAGTGTCTAGTTGCATGAAAGGTGATAGTCCCACAAGGGATGGATGTCATTGCATCGACCATGTCAAATGTCATTATGCTCATAGATGTTGGTAAGGGATGACATGAAAGGGAGATGGAGTGGGTAGATGGCAGTTTTTGAAAGGTTTATGCAAAAGCATGGACCATAGGAAGGTGATTGGGAAGATATGTAGGATAGTAGTTGAAGGATGGGGAGATGGAGGTATGTGGAATTGTTGTGAAATGGAAGAGAACCATGACCAATGGTTGTACACACTATGATAAACGTTGAAGCTTTTGATGTGGATGGGGTGTAGGAAGCAATGAAGATGTTTGCTTAGGAGGTGGTGGATGAAGTGTTTTTGGTACCCACATAGATTTAGTATTGTTATGATTTTTATTTTTCTTGTGGGTTTTAGGAATTTGAGACTTTTGAATGGAATGAGAATGTGGGATGGAAGTGGATGGTTGGAATTTTTGTGATGTGAATGCATCATTTGACTTGATTTATTTTTTCTTAGGTACCCAAACCATTTTAGTTTTGGCCTTTACTTTTGGAGGTATGGGCTTATATAACTTTTTAGATGGATTTTGCTTTCAATTTTTGTATTGATGTCCTAAGGCACAAGAACCCTTAGGATTTTTGACTTTATAGGTAGAGGCATTGGAATTATTGCTTTTGAATCCCTTGGGTTTGGTGGAATGAGTGGAAGCTTCATGTTTATACACTTTGTGCATTTGTTGGTCATGATTAGGAATGTTAGGGTATTTATGGATGGAGGGATAAGGGGATTGGATAATGGGGATATTAGGTGTTGGGAGAAGTGGAGGTAGATTAGATGGAGGGATATTAGGAGTTGGAAGTAATGGTGGTAGAGTGGATGGTGGAAGGTGTATGGTCACATGCTTTTGGCATTTATAGGATGACGGTGGTCGAATGACAACATATGTTTTAGGCATATGATAGGCTTTATGATGGGAAGTGGACTTAGGATGCATGGAGGAAGTACCAACATCTTTAGGTTGTTGTCCTTGGGGTGTAGGTCCAAGGCCATAAGAGCATGGAGGGACTTTGACATGGACGGGCTCCAAAATATCTTGTTCATGAAGGTCTAGACCTTTACCTTGGTGGTTCATATTTTGGAGTGTGCAATGGACAATGGGACTAGGTGTAGGTGGAACACTAGACACGAGTTCCTTATTGGATGGAGAAAATGAAGCAAAGGAAGATAATGGTTTTTGTTGTTCTAAGGAGGAACATTCATGAATGAGGGTGGAAAGACCATCAGGATATGATGGAGGACTTGCAATGGGGTCAATAGTGGGTGATGGAGGATCATTAGGATCTTGATTAGCATTGTGTTCACTTAGATCCAATGTATTTGTTTGATCTTCTATGTGTGCTTGGGAGGCATATGTCTCATCAAGGGAAGTGGATGTTTGTGCATCATGGATGGGTGAGGTGGAAAGCTCTTGACCATGGAATTCATAAAGTTGGCTAAGAGGATCATCATGGTCTTCTTGATCATAAAAGGGGTCTTGATCAAATATGGAAGATTGATCATGAACAGTATTAGGTGTGTTATTAATGGAATCATTAGGAGGGTGTTGATCTTTATGTGGATAATGGGGTAATGTTTCCTCATGTTTAGGATTTTTCTCTTCACATACCTCATGACTTATTTGAATGGAGGTGGAAGGGGATGACTCTTGAATTGGATCAAGTGATTGTGGATGACATGGTTGGCTTGAAGGACTTGGCATGATGTTTGATGATTCCTTTGTATGTTCAATAATATGAGTTGGATGACATGGCAATGTTTGATTCCTTGCTAGTAGCCCTTGGGTCACATCCTTTGTAGGTGTATGGGTGGAAGGTGTTGGCTTAGGGTTTTGGTTTTTATTGGATGATGGTAAGGGTGCATGAACTAGATTGGTGTTCCCCTTGTCGAAGGTGGCATTAAGACTTGAGGAAGTTTGGCCTTGTTGCAAGGTAGAACTTAAGTTCACATGTGTTTTTCGTGATGTGGCTTGATAGGTTGATGTGGCATTGACATGTGAAGGAGTGGATGGATTAGATTGGTATGAGGTGGAAGGGTGATAATGAATGGATAGGGGATGACGTTGTGGTTGTTGGATTTGACAAGTGGCAAGGAAATGATTGGATTGAGCTAGGAGGTGTTGGATTTGAGGTGATTTAATTTGTTGAAAATCTTGAAAGATGGTTTGAAGGCTTTGTATGGTTTGGTGGTCTAGGGGTTGTGGTATTTGATGAAGTGTTTGAAGGAGGTTTCGAAGTTGGGATGCTAGGGCTTTGTGTTTGAATGTGAGCATGGTGTCACACATGTGTGTAAGCTCTTGTAGATTGATTTGTTCCTCAAAATATGTAACATCATTCATGTAATTATTAGCAGTGGTAAGAGAAGCCCCTCAAAGTATGATTTTAGGTTTTGGTTTTGTTTCATTATTTGAACTAGAGAAACGAACTCCTTGAATTATGATCTTGGGCTTAGGTGTTGTCTCATGATTTGGACTAGAGGGATAGCCCCCTTGGATTATGACTTTTGGATTATGATTAGGATTGGGCTTGTTTATGATTATGACCATTTTGACAAGTGGTGATGGTGATGATGTGGAATGATTAGATTGGATGACTTGGATTTAGTAGGATGAAATGGATATGACGTGACTAAGAAGAGTGATTAGGATGAAGGTGATTGGATATGAATGTGTTGGAAGAATGTGTAGAGTGACTTATCTTTATGTGTTTGGTGTTTAGCTTGATTTGACAATGTTTAAATGAATGATCACACATGTACACACATAAATCACTCACGCAAGAAACATAAGCAAGTTTGAATTTTGAAATCTGAAGAATGTAATTATGATTATTAAACAAACACACATGGAAGAAACATCAACAAGCCCTATGACTAGTCAAATGGGTATGGCCAATTAGGTTTCAAGCTAGTCTGCACAAGGTTGACTAAGGATGATTTGAAAGAAAGATCCTGCCACACAGTCGGGAGAAAGGGGTAACCCACCCTTCACCTTCACTTCCCAAAGGTATAAAGTTCTTTGGGGCTTAGCCAAGAGTGACAAAAATTTTAACTTCCAAACAAGCATGTCTTTCGATTCACACTTTGATTGAGGTCATCCCCAGGGGTGATGAAATCCCCTAGCAGGCCTCCTAGAAAGGGTTTGACAAAATAAAACCAAGTGAGGTGTTTGTGATCACACACACACTTGATTCACACTCACAATGATTAATTTCCCTTAAAAAAATTGCAATGTTTATAAAACAATTCAAACACTTGTTCTTTTTATCCCCAAATCAAGATGTGATGGAAGACAATGATTAATTTTAGACCCAATTTTTGATATGTGATTGAAGACAAGATTCATTTTAAACCAATTGCAATGATGTGATCAAACAAGATTTGATTTTATGTCCCAAATTGAAATGTGTTGACAAACAAGATTAAGAGATGAAGGATGAAATTAGTGCACCTAATTATTTTTGCTTTCCAAATTGATGTTGTGACTGATTCCAATGCTTTTTTAGCTCCGTATGATTCACCCACAAGTTGCCAAGACAAAAAGAAACAAATTACAAATCTGCTAGAACAAAAGTCATATGTGCCGAAGAATATATGAGAATTTTAGAAATTTAACTCTATCAAAGCTAAGAAACACCTATGCCATTGGATAGCTTATGAAATTTTACCCCAAATCAAAAAAAAATCACTAAAAAAGACCAAAAAATGACTAAGATACGACCATTTTAAGATTTACTAAAAAAACTGTTAAAATAGAGGTATATGCGCTAAAAGAAACTTCGTATGCGCTAAAAGAAGTGTGAAATAAGCTAAAACAGCCCCATATGCACTAAAAGAAACTTTGTATGAGCTAAAAAAAGTGCTAAAACTGTTAAAACAAAGCCATATGTGCTAAAACAGACCTTATATGCGCTAAAGAAAACCTTAAATGCACTAAACTAACTCTTAAATGCGCTAATCTAGGAAAAACATATTTAAATTCTAAAAAAATGAAGATAAATGTGCTAATCTATTCCTTATATGCACTAAAATAACCATTGGATGCGTCGAAACAGTCCCCAGATGTGCCAAAAGACCTGCAGAAGAACCGTTATAACCCTGTATGCGCTACAGAAACCCTCAGATGCACTAAAACAATAATTTTCGTCAGAAAGCCGAATACCAAAATGTAAAACCTATTAGAAAACTTGCAAGTAGATGTTAAAAATGGGGCAAGAGCCCCACGGTGGGCGCCAAAATGTAGATAGGGATAAAATCAATCAGATTTAATGTAATGAAAACAATAAATGACTAAATCCTATCAAGCACCATGAAGTACAAACTAGAATGAAAATAAAAATAGTAAACAAAGAAACTACAAACCGATTTTCAAACTAGTGTTGATTGATCTCCATGGCTCTTCTCCACCTGCACAAGGATGCAAGATTTCGAAGGTTGATTGTTGGAGGAATGTTGGTTGCTCAATTTTGTAGCATAACAACCTGATGAAGATGATAGATGGCGATTGAAGACTGATTTTGACTGAGTGAAGATGCTAGAAGAAGATTCGATGGAAGAATGATTTTGACAACATAAGGATGTCTGAAAATTCGATCCAAATGGCCTGTGAAAAGTTTGATTTATAGATTTTCAATGTGGACAGAGATAAGATTTGATAAGATTGATAATGATTTGATTTTTGTTTTATTTGATCAAAGAGAAAATAAAACAAGATAAGATAAGATTTTCGAAAGATAGAAAGATTTTGATTTATTGTTTTAAAGGAATTAAAACAAGATAAGATAAGATGTGAAAAGATAGAAAGATTTTGATTCTCTTTCAAAGGAAATAAATCCTGAAAAAGATGAGAAGGATAATTGATGAATTATCTAATTAAATAAATTAATTAGATACACATGAGTTTCAATTTTGGAAAGAAAGCGAGAAGATATTTTAAAGATTTTATTAACTAAATAAATATTTGATTTATTTAATTAATGCTGGATTTATGATTTCATTAATTAAATAATATAAATTATTTAATTAACATTAGAAGAATTAATAGAAATTATTTAATTAGCATTAGAGGAATGGATGGAAATGATTTAATTAATTAAATGATATAAATTATTTAATTAACATTAGAGGAATGGATGAATTATGCATTAATTAATTAAATAATATAAATTATTTAATTAACATTAGAGAAATGGATGGAAATGATTTAATTAATTAAATAATATGAATTATTTAATTAACATTAGAGGAATGAATGAATTAGTGCAATGTTGTGACAAGGTATCGTAAGAGGACAATTTTTTGATGTCTACATTTTGCCCCTCTTTGAGATGATGTTCGAGATGATGAGATTTGTGTCGAGTAACATCATTTCAAAGAAGTTAAGGTATGGATAGAGGAAAATGGATAATGATATAAAGATAGGATGATGATGGAATGATGATGCCCCCTCGAGAGGATAGGCGGGTTGAACAAACATAGGTAGGCTCTCGAAATGAAATGATAAGGATAGATAGGATGATGCAAGATAGAAAGTGGATGAAGGAGATGAATGATACATTATGCTGCAATGAAAGATGAGCAACCATGATGTTTGCTATAGCACTAGACGTTATGCACCAAGGTATAAGGACCAAGGTGATGATGTCATCCACAAATTGTTCAATAGTAATGGGGTCAAGGGTGGAGGCTAGTTTGACACCCTTGATGGAGCCCTTTGACAGCATACTCGCCACTTTCCTGCTCAACACTTCAACCACCATAATGAATAAATAAGGGGATAGGGAATCTCCCTATCTGATTCCCCTCCTAGCCTCAAAGAAACCTTGGGACACTCCATTGACCAAAACTGAATACTTCACTATGGAGACACATTCCATAATGATATTGATAAATTTTTGATTAAATCCAAACTTATCAAGGACTTTGGGGAGAAAGTTCCATAGGACTTTATCATAAGCTTTGGAACGGTCGAGCTTAAATGCCATGCTAGGATTGTTACACCTATCCATAGAGTGTAGAGTTTCATGGGTGGATATAGCAGCATCCAAAATATGTCGGCCAGGTACAAAACCTTTTTGACTAGGACCAATCATTTTCCCCAAGAGGGGTTTCAACCAATTCATCAAAATTTTGGAGATCTTATAAATAGTATTGCAAAGACTAATAGGATGAAAATCAAACATGGTCAGAGGTTCCTTAGATTTGGGGACCAAAGCTATGAAGGTGTGGTTCAGTTGTTTAAGCAATTTACCATATTTGAAAAAATACCTAGTAGCAAGGGTAAGGTCCTCCCCCACAATCTCCCAAAAGGTTTGGAAGAAAGCCAGGGGAAACCATCAGGCCCAGGGGCTTTATAGGCACCCATACTAAACATCGAAGACCAAACTTCCTTAGTAGAAATCGCCCTCAAAATTGAAACATTATCCTCATGGGCAATAGGAGTAGGGAGAGGTTCCAATAGCAGATCAACCAACCCAGGGGTAGGATCCTCTAAAGGAAGAGAGTAAGCCTATTGAAAGTGATTAGTAGCTAATAGACCAATCTATAAGGGATTAGTAACTTCATCCCCAACCTCATTTTTTAGTTTTTTTATCTAATTCCTTTTTCTATGTTTAAGAGCCTACACATGGAAGAAATATTTGTCCTAATCCCCCTTAGCAAGCCACTGTATTCTAGACTTATGCTTCTAGAAAACCTCTTCTTTCTTTAATATTTTCTCCCATTCCAATCACTCCTCCTTCTCCTCTTGGCCCGTCAAAATATTGTTATCACCATCCTCCATTCTTTTTTGTAACTCACCAATTTTTTTAGCCACACCCCTTTTTTGATGGAACACATCACCAAACACACACTTATTCCACCCTTTGACCATATATTTGACATGTTTGAGTCTTTGAGAGAGCCTGAACATAGGGGATCCTTGCATTGGGATATTCCACCAGGTAGCAACCTTGTTCCTAAAGTTTATATGGGAATTCCACATGATTTCAAACCAGAAAGGGAACACTCCAATATCAGAGTGGATAGTTGGGAGTAACAATAGAGGATTGTGCTCTGAAACTGTTCTAGGGAGAGCTAGCAAATTAGAATTGAGAAGAGCAATTCAATTGGGAGAAAAAAGGAATCTATCAAGGTGGACCTTGATCAGATCAGCCCCAAGGCATCGATTAGACCAGGTAAACAACTAGCCCTATAGGCCAATATCAACTAGACCAGTACAATTTAGAAAGTCAGCCAAATTAGACATACTATCAGAACAATCAATCAGACCCCCACACTTCTCCAAAGGGTAAAGGGGGAGTTAAAATCCCCTACCACCAGCCAACGGTTATCCTTGTTAGCCAAAATATAAGTAGAAATCTCCTACCAAAGGGATTTCCTCGCATTCCTAATATTGGGAGCATAAACATTTTTCAAGAACCAGGAACCCCCAACATTGGAGAACTTTATGCCTAGGATATTCCTACATTGGAACAATTCAGAGCCTAAAATCTAAGAGGGATTCCATAAAACATACAAACCAAAAAACACCCCATCGACATCACAAGAAGAAAAGAGAGTGTTTGGCCAAATAAACTTGGAAATGGGTTCAAAATTGGTTTTCTTCATCTTAGTTTCTTGAAGGAGTAATATATCAACCTTATGTTCCAGAACATAATTCTTCAGGGCCAACTACTTGTGAGGGCTATTTATCCCTCTAACATTCCAAGATAGGACTTTCATTTAGAGTTTTTCTTTGAGGACACCTCCAATGTCCTCTATTTACCTATCATGATTTATTTTGTTGTCTCTCTATGCCTGGTCAGCTGCTAGTTAGGTCTACCCAACTTGGAATCACCACCCACATCAGCTTTCTTTTGTTTACCCTTCTTCTTAGGAGTTGACCGAAACTCTTCTTCCACAGTTTTCACCTGAGGTACAACAATCTCCTCAACCTTTCCTAGATAGCATGAAACTTTCTTCTCAACTTCATCTTGGATTTCACCTTTCTCCACACCCAAAATTTTTAGAGAGAGAGGCAACTTTGAAGAAACACCAGAGTCCTAAGCACTACTGGGAAGGGAACCATTGAGTTCCATAGTAGAACCAGAGGGAGCCAAATCTGTAGACAACACTAGGATCACAAGGCCATCAAACACATGCTTGGCTAGAGACTCAATAATCTTAAGAAGATATAATTCAAAGGGGAAGCCA
>VDFB02000015.1:482347447-482370751 GCA_007258455.2 Sequoia sempervirens | reverse complement strand
TAGCAGATAGAGAGCATGATAGCCTCCTCCTCCTCCCAGGGTACAATGCTAGTTCGATCTTATAGGGATGCCATCCGAGAGGTAGAGCATTATCGATGGGATTGTCACGAGGCCATACCCAGAGCAAAGTGGGTCCCAGAGTGCTTAGAGCGGGCTAGCCACATACCAGCAGAGGGTCATGGTGATAGGGGCGAGGGCAGCATTCACAGGGACCGAGCTTGATCGAGATGTTATGATACTTTTTGCACCTTATGGGCTCATTTTTGATAGCCTGATGGGTGTTTTGTACTGATTGACACATATGTACAGTGATCTGATTTATTATTGTACTATGACAGTTATGTTATTGATGATATATATATATGATCCGATGATGATTTTGATGTGATACGATGTGTTATTCTTTTATTTATGTCTGTATGGTTCTACTTCTATATGTTGTGGATGAATTTATTTCTAATAATGTATGCATTATGACTATGACTAATAGATCTATATTATGTTGCCCTACGATATGCAGATTCATTTGTGTGATGTGCAATGATGTTGTCTATATGATGATCTATTTATGTTTATGTGGAATGGAATAATCTAATATGTGATATGGATTGTAATAAAATGATATGCTCTATGGTGTACATGTGAAATGATATGTGGTTTATGGATGCATATACACTTTGCCTGTGATGGACTATTTATGTTTATGTGGAATGATTTGTGCAATGAATGATTTATGATATTTATGAGATGACATGGATGATGTAAATGCGATGGTCGTGGTGCAAATGAGATGGTGTAGTGCAAAATGAGATGGTTTTATGAGATGCTTAGAATAACAAATGCTATTATCCTAAACATTTAAATGATAATTTAACGTATGTGATGCATTTAATAGGATGTGATGTTATGTTAATGCAAAGTGATATGATGATGCGTAATGTAATGTGAACGTAATGTGGTGAGATGATGTCATGATGTTATGCAAGTATGTATGCCAATGAATTTAATACCTATATACTTATTATTTATGATTATGAAAAAATGATTATGAAATGCTTCTATAGATGTTATGTGATGATTTATGTGATAGATGTAATGTGATGCAAGGAATGGATGCAATGAATGCTTATGATAACATGTTTATGTGATGCATATATTTCCTCTATGATATGTTTATGCAATATGCTAATGATTTGTGGATGCAGGATCGATGACGATGATGGTGATGCTGATCAACTGTCATAGTACCTTGTTAGTGTGGTTAGCAAGGAAAGAAGAAGTCATTTCAACAAGACACAAGATGATGCAAATTCCAATGAGGATGATGATGATTACTTGCCAAGGAATTGGGATTTTCAAAGGGCCAAATTTTCTTATGTTTGATAACGCATGTGGTACGATGCATCAAGGTATAGGAAACTAGGATGGTGTTGTACTTAGTGTGATGGACTTTGACTTGACAAGCAAATATGAGTATTCTTCCTCAGTCCTGACATACAGAAACCTTGCTAGGATGCACTTTAGAATTTTCAAACATCTCGGGCCAAAATACGGAAAGGTAAACCTATCCATGCAATAGTCAAAAAATTGCCCTAGACCTCTTCTATACATACCTAACAAAGCAAGTATTCACCGAGGTTATATTACAAGAGCATCCAACAAGCATAGCAGACAAGAGATAATGATCGTTGCCCCATTCCTATTTCTCTAAATCCCTTGTTTTGGGATATCATCGAGAAGTCCTTGGAATGAGCGCAATAAGATAAGTAAAAAGATAAAAGACAAAGTAAACAAACAAGCTGATGTTCTTCAATACCGCTAACCAAAAGGGAAAGTGTTTTCAAGGATAGGAATCAAAACTATTGCTAAAAGATAATGCCCATTGTAGGAAGGATGCATCCTAGGACATGTTAGTGGATGGTGGCATGCCATTTCTTTTATCCAAAGTGCTTCTTCTAATAAATAATGCCCATTGTAGGAAGGATTCATCCTAGGACATGATGTTATCAAATGATTGATATGGGACTGATTGGATGATGGGCTATTGACACAAAGAATTGATCAACTTGTTTACGTACTGACTTAAACCTAAGACTTGATGCTTTTGAGTTTTACTTTTAAGCAGCTAGACTTGTTTCTAACTATTTCACCAAAGGTTGAGGAAGATGATCAGTTTATTATGGATGGTGTTATTGCACGTGCAAGCGAGATGAGATGGATGGATTTTTTCAAATATTTGGATTTTTTGGAGTTTTGCAATGTTTCGAGGCTATTTTTGGTATTTTTTCAAGATTTTCAAATGTTTTGATTTTTGATTTTCCAGTGTTTTTGGGATTTTTTGAGATTTTCAAATGTTTTGATTTTCAATTTTCCTATGTTTTTGGGATTTTCTGAGATTTTGACCAAGAGACTAACCTAAGGACCTATCCTAGGGATCGCGGGAGCTGATCAATAGATTAGCCTTGCCTACGTTATACACGCAGAGACCACGTAGTTCGATTGATGAATTGACTAATTTACAGATGAAGATACACCTGATGAAATGTCAATTTATTATGATAGACTCCTAAAGGACTGACCTAAGTGTCTCAGGGGATGATCAAAGATCAACCTTGCCTATGTTCAAGCTCAGAGATGATGTAGTTCGACATGACAACTCTGTTTTTGATCTTTTGATGATTTTTGACTTGTTTTTGGATTTTGATGATTTTTTGTTGTTTTTGGATTTTCTGATGTTTTGATGTTTTTGGATTTTCTATTTTTTAGGAATTTAAGAATATACACGAATCTGATCCAATAAGAAAATGCCCAAAGCATGATGCAATAGACTACTCTGATAAAGGCAGGACAAAATAACCTTGAGGGTGGGTCGAGTAGTACTGGGAAGGATCATGATACGAACACAAGACCAATATATGGTGTGGATGCGAGTGGATGAGTGATGGATGGAGATTTGGATATGATGGATGATGGAAGTGAAATGGATGGATGATGTAGAACGAGCCGTAAAGATCCTGGTGGATGGAAAGTGCTTATTTACGCAAGGCGCCTGTTTGCCAGGTTTTCACCAAGATACTTGTCCAAAGTGCCACCCAAGTGGTTTTCACTAGAGGATGATTTTTTCTCTTTACTATTTTTGATCCTTTTTTTTTATTTTTTTTGGATTTTTTTGCTTTTTTGATTTTTTTGTTGTTACCAAGACGCCTTTTGCCAGGTTTTCACCGGTAACCATTTTTTTAGGACTTTTTCTGATTTTTTTTTGGATTTTTGGTTGTATACGTTGAAAGATTTAGGCATAAAACTTTTTGAGATGAGAGATATTCATGGGCTCTTGCAGAGGTTCCCCTTCAGGTGTTGATAACTGATATGCCCCTGACTTGTAACTTGCTGTGATGACGAATGGTCCCAACCAATTGGGTTCAAACTTGCCTTTGTTGCTTGGGTTTGGGACATTCTTCTAATTTTATTTTAAGACTAGTTCTCCGACTTGGAAAGTCCTGCTTCTGATTTTATTATTGTAGCTCCTTTTGAGTCTATTCTGATAGACTTGCAAATGATTCAAAGCATCTATTCGTCGCTCATCCAGTAGCTCCAGCTCATTCAGTCTTGACACTCGATACTCTTCATCGGTGATGAGGTTTTGTAGTGATATCCTAAGGGATGGGAGCTTGATCTCAATGGGGAGTGCGGCTTCTGATCCATAGACCAAGGAGAAGGGGGTGGCACTAGTGGGTGTGTGGATACTAGTTCAATAGGCCCAAAGGGTAGGATTAAGTTGCAAATGCCAGTCATGACTTGCATCATTGACTATTTTTTTGAGGATTTTTAGAATGGTTTTTTTTGTAGCTTCTACTTGGCCATTGCCTTGGGGATAGTACAGGGTGGAGAAGTGATGGTGGATTTTGAATTTCTCACATAAGTCACAGACTTCCTGATTTTTGAATGGTGTCCCATTAACTGAGATAATGGCTTGTGGAACACCATAATGACAAATGAGATAGTTCAAGATGAACTTAGAAATCTGCTTCCCAGTTATATATTTCATGGGTATGGCCTCCACCCACTTAGTAAAGTACTTTGTTGTAGTTATGATGAATTTGTGGCCGTTAGATGAGGTGGGTGTGATTTTCCCAATGAGATCGAGTCCCCACTACAAAAAGGGCCATGGTGTGACGATAGGATGAA
This sequence comes from Sequoia sempervirens, assembly GCA_007258455.2. Taxonomy (NCBI): domain Eukaryota; kingdom Viridiplantae; phylum Streptophyta; class Pinopsida; order Cupressales; family Cupressaceae; genus Sequoia; species Sequoia sempervirens. The sequence goes on along the minus strand of VDFB02000015.1, from coordinate 482,366,566 downwards.
GCTCTTGAGCTGGAGCATGGATGAGGTCCCCATGCTGTTGACATTGTAGACACTTTCTGGAATGATCATGTGCTTCTCTTTCCATTGTGGGCCAATAATACCCCATCCTCAGCAGTTTCTTAGCTATGGTCATTCCACTCGAGTCTGAACCACAGGTACCATTATGTACTTGAGTTAGAGTGGTTAATGCCTCCTCAACATTTAGGCAGCGTAGTAGGGTTCCTTCTATGCTCCTACGATATAGGGTATCACCTAGGATGACAAATTTGGATGCCTTTTTAACAAAGGTTCATTTTAGGTTTGAAGGTAGGTCGGTGGGTATGACTCCTATATGAAGGTATGTGTAAATGTCATGGTACCAAGGATCACTGGGACCAACGATTTTGCACATGAATTCTGATTCTAGTACCTTGAATGTGGGTATGAGAAGCTGCTCTATCAAGAATTCATATTTTGAAACATTGTTGGGGATGTCCAGTAGGGACCCGATTGTTGCCATGGCATCTGCTGCTCTATTGTTGGCTCTAGGTATCTGCTCAAATGGTATTTCAATGAAGGATTCTTTTAGAGTCTCCACCAATTTATTGTATGGAGTGAGCTTGCCATCCTTGGTCTAATATTCATCATTGACTTGATTTATGATCAATTGGGAGTCTCAATATACTTTGAGAGCTATGATGTTCCACTGCACTGCTATTCTGAGCCCTATGGTTAAAGCCTCATATTCCGCAATGTTATTAGTGCAAGGAAATGCCAATTTGTAAGACCTTGGTATGTAATCCCCTTGTGGGGTGATGAAGAAGACACCAGCTCCTAATCCATGTTATGTGTATGACCCATCGAAGTATAGTTTCCAGTGGTTAGCTATGTTGAGATTGAAAATGGATTCATCTGGAAACTCTGAGACAAGAGAATTCTTAGAATAGATAGGTGCTTCTGCCAATTGGTTTGCGATGACTTGTCCCTTGATTGCTTTCCTCTCCACATATTCAATGTTGTATTCTGACAGTATCATCACCCATTTTTCCATTCTTCCTACGAGCATTGCCTTTGATAGTAGATACTTGAGAGGATCAATTTTGGCAATGAGTTTTATTTTATGTGTCAACATGTAATCTCTGAATTTTTGTGATGTAAACACTATTGTGAGACATGCTTTCTCGATGAATGAATAGTTTAGCTCATGACCAACCATTGTCCTACTGATGTAATAGATAGCCCTCTCTGTTATGTTTTCGTCATGCTGAGCTAGGAGAGCTCCAAGGGCTACTGTTGTTGCTGACACGTATAGAATCAATGGCTTTCTTGGGATGGGTGGCATTAATACTGGTGGTGTCAATAGATATTCCTTGATTTTGTTGAATGCCTCTTCGCACTTGGTATCCCATTTGCATGCTACTCCCTTGTGGAGTAGGTGAGAGTATGGGTTATGTTTGTCCGCCAATTGTGCTATGAATCTACGAATGGATTGGAGTCTGCCTTGGAGGCCTCTCAATTGTTTTAATATCTTTTGTGCTTCCATTTTGAGGATTTCTTTCACCTTCGCTAGATCCACCTCGATACCCCTCATTGATACTATATATCCTAGTAGTTTACCTGATTGTATGCTAAAGACACACTTCTTTGGGTTTAGTCTGACCTTGTACTCCTCTAGTCTATCAAAGATGGCACCTAGGGTTGCTATGTGATCTTTTCTTTTTTTGGACTTGGCTAGAATGTCGTCAACATAGTCTTCAACCATCTTATGAGTCATTTCATGGAATATCAATGTCATAGCCCTTTGATATGTTTCTCCTACGTTCTTTAAGACAAATGGCATCATGTTCCAATAGTATGCCCCCCATGGACAAGTGAAAGTTGTTTTGTGTTGGTCCTCCTTAGCTATCATGATCTGATTGTACCCTGAGAATCCATCCATTAGTGACAACATCTCATGTCCTGCTATCATGTCTACTATCATGTCAATGTTGGGAAGTGGGAAGTCATCTTTCAGACATACTTTGTTCAAATCTCTAAAGTCTATGCAAATTCTAATGGCTTCGTCAAGCTTTGAAATAGGTACCAAGTTTGATACCCATTCTGGATAATCTATTGGTCGTATGAATCCTACATCTAGAAGCTTTTTTAGCTCCATTTTGACCAATAGGGCAATCTGAGGATGCATTTTTCAAAGTTTTTGTTTGATAGGCTTTGCTTCTGGATACACTGCTAAATGGTGAACCACAGTCTTTGGATCAAGTCCTGGCATGTCAGCATAACTCCATGCAAAGTTTATCTATCTTTCCCTTAGGAATGCTGCTAGGAGCTCTTGCTCTTTTGATAGTAGTGATTCTGCGTAGAATGTGAGGGTTTCCTCTGTTCCTAAGTTGACTGGATTGCATTTTTTAGCCAAGACTATTGACTTTTCCTAATGAATAGCTCTTAAAGGAAGATTGAATCCCTCATCCTCGAGTGCCTTAGAGAGGTTTTCACTGTTGGATGCGTCCTTTCTTTTTACTTTTTTCTTGTTAGAGAGTTCCACAGTGTGGTTTTCACTCAAGGACTTGGATATTATTCTTAATTTCTCACTTTTACGAATGAAGGATTCAATCATTTCCCCATAATAGGCATGTGTGTCCAACTCCATTATAAACCCTGCTTTGTGATCCCCATCTGGAATGTTATCCCGCAATCCCATGAATTCTGAGAGTGCCTCATTTTTTTTGAATGTATCAAGAACTGGTGGTCCTCGTTGGTCGTAGTCGACAAGTTGGGGATATACTGGGCAAATCTCATGATTTTGATGGCTTGTTTCAAAGGATAGGGTACTAATCATGCAAAGAGTGGTATCCTCAAAAAGCCTAGGTAATTTAGATGTGGGGTCCTTGTCATCACTACTACTACAAATGTCAGTTATAAAGTTATCTATAACTCTGCTTGTGGATATTGGTAAGTGTACTTCTGCTATGGTTTACTGAGGAGGATTATTAACCGTTCTAATTGGAGGACTTCGGCCATGTATGGTTATACTCGGAGGGGTACATCCAAGGCCAAGATTTTTTATCGGTCGCGTCTCCAGAATGATAGGTGTTATAAGCCCATTGTCATTTTTTCCCAGTCTTTGATTTCTATCGTAGCCCATTGCAAGCATCATTTGTAGGCCCTCACTCCTATCATCCATTGGTAAATCAGCCATTGGTCTTTCATCTTGATATAGCATATGTGATGGATCTACCTCAATAACCTCCTGGCTGAGGTCTCCCCATCTTGTGAATTTGGGATAGTCTTTAGGAAATGTTTGTGATGTGGAAGCTTCATTTATTTGCGGTCGTCCCCATGATCTAGGAGATTGTGATAGCTCTCCTACCAAAAAATCATTGTTAGGGAGCTTGTAGCTTCCACAACCATCATCCTAGATGATGCACTTGATGTCGGAGATGGTGGGAATGGTGGGAGTGGTAGGTGTCTCTATCTCAAAAGTGGAAGCGAGAGTGGCAGGGTCGATGTATGGTGTGGATGGACCCTCATCATTTTTTGGTACTTGGGGGATTTTGTAATACTTTGCTTCAAGATTTTTGCAATACGAGAAAGGTTCAGGATCTCCATGGATGGTAACTTCTTGTCCGTTATGTGTAAATTTAACACATTGGTGGAAAGTTGATGCTACTGCTTTCATCGCATGAATCCATGGATGTCCTAGGAGGATATTATATGGCAAGTCAAGGTCCAAGACCTGACAAGTGGTTTCCATGATTGCAGGCCCTACTTGAATAGGGAGTTTGATTGTGCCCTGAGACACTCTTTCTTGGTCATCATATGCTCTTATCGTAATGCCCTTTCCTTTGTCAATGGAATCTTCTGATATTTTCAACTACTTGATGAGGCTTAGGGAACATATGTTCAAGCCTGCACCTCAATCCACCAAGACCCTTTTGATATTTCTCTTGTGTACAATGGCTTCCAAGTGAAGTGCATGGTTGTGAGATGGTTGAGCAGGGAAATCCTAGTTAGAGAATGTAAGAAGATTAGGTGTAATGATATTTCCGACCATAGCTTGGAATTTCTTTGCATCGAGATTTGCAGGGACAGTGGATGAGGCTAATGCTTCCTCAAGGATCTTCTTATGAGCTGATGATATTTTAGCAACTCCATGATGGAGATTTTTGTACCTTTAAATTGTGGCAGTTGAGATGAACACAGATTACAAGGAATAAGATGATCCGAAAGGCATATTGATCATGATCTAATTTGTGAGCTTACTTGGGTACTAGGCATACAAAACAATAAAATTATGAATTTTATATAGATCTTCTTAGTTATACTTATTCTAACGATACGCCGTTCATTATTTTTATTTCAATTATTGCTCAAGCCGGATGATCCAAATTGACATGTCCGGTTCTTTCGGGGGATAGATTCATTCATAATAATCTACTTATCCCAATAACAAAGAAACTTGACTTGAATGATCCTGTATTAAGGGCTAAATTAGCTAAAGGCATGGGACATAATTATTATGGCGAGCCCGCTTGGCCCAATGATCTCTTATATATTTTTCCAGTAGTTATTTTTGGTACTATTGCATGTACCGTAGGTTTAGCAGTTCTAGAACCATCAATGATTGGTGAACCGGCAAATCCATTTGCAACTCCTTTGGAAATATTACCTGAATGGTATTTTTTCCCCATATTTCAAATACTTCGTACAGTACCTAATAAATTATTAGGCGTTCTTTTAATGGCTTCAGTACCTGCAGGACTATTGACAGTCCCTTTCTTGGAGAATGTGAATCAATTTCAAAATCCATTTCGTCGTCCAGTAGCTACAACAGTATTCTTAATCGGTACCGCAGTAGCTCTTTGGTTAGGTATTGGGGCAACGTTACCTATCGATGAATCTTTAACTCTAGGTCTTTTCCAATTTGATATAATTTAGAATATTAAATTAATATAGGAGAGGAGGGAAATCTTTTGTTTATATATCTAGGGAGTAGTTGCTTTGCTTTAAGACAAATGGTCTCTCCCTAGATATATTTTTTTGATAAGATATTTTCTAATATTGCTATAAAATGGTCAAAGATTTCTTCCAATTACTTTCCAGAAGAACTTAAAAGAAAGGAATGAATGGATAGATTCAATATAACTATTTATTGATAAATCTAAACCGGATTCCCCGGTGAATCAATTCCAATATTTCGCATAAATTCCAATATTTCTTTGACAGATTGTTCCCCAAGATGTTTGATTTTCATTAAATCTTCTCGCCTGTAATTCGAGAGGTCCGATACTGTATTTATATTGGCCTTTTTGAGGTAGTTATATACCCTAGTAGAGAAGTTTAATTGGTCAATATACATTTGATCAAAATCTATTCTCTTCGTATCAGTCGATATATGCGAAATAGGTAAGGAAGGAGTAATATTGTCGCTTAAACTGTTTGTTCCATCGATGTTCTCTTCCTTTGCATTCAGAAAGGGAAGGAAAAAATCAATCAAATTCTGAGACGCTTCATAAAGTGCTTCTTTAGGCGCTAATCCTCCATTCGTCCATATTTCAAGAAATAGAATTTCTTGTATCTCATTTTTGCTGCAATAGGAGTGAATACTGTAATTGACATTTTGAACAGGGACAAAGGCAGCATCTATAGGAAAAATTCCATCCTTAGAATTGTAATTATTTGGATTTTGGATAATATATCCGCGACCTTTTTCAATTTGTAATGAGATATCTAAGGTAATTGATTTATTTATGTTAGCTATATGTTGTGTAGTATCAATTATTCTCACAGAAGGTGGTAACATTATATCTTGAGCGGTTACTTTTTTTGGTCTGACAACATGGATACATCCTTCTCGAATTCCGTACGCATCACTTCGAAGTACAATTTCTTTCAGATTCATCAAAATTTCATGTATTGATTCTTCAATACCTATTATCACGGAATATTCGTTTGATATATTTTGAAATTGAGCACGTGTGATACATGTTCCTTCTACTTCTTCGAGTAAAACTCTTCTTATTGCGCTGCCTATTGTATTAGCTTGACCTTTGCGAAGTAGAGATAGAGTGAAACGACCATAATTAAAACGCTTATTCTCTGTTCTGAATTCCATGCACTTCAATTCTGGTATCTTAATTGAGACTACTATTTTATTCTGATTGGTGTTCTCTTAAGCTGATCTAGGACATTATAGCCATTAGGAATGGATCTAGATGCGGGGACTCTATTTGGCTGAGATGATCCTGCAATGGTTACTTTGTCGCCTCTTGTGGTGACTCCACAATCTTTGGCATAGGCGCCCTTGATAGTAATGACCATGCAGTCTTCATTTAGGGAGGTGATGACTGTTTCATACACATGATTTATGTTTGAGTGGGTGCCTTTGCCTTTATAATTTTTATTCCCTTTGTTGCCATGATTCAGCATCGGATTCGTGTATATCTTAAGATCCTGATTTCATGTAGGTTGTTCCAAGTTTATGATTCTTTTATCGATGAGGTCTTGAATTATGTTCTTTAATCTCATACAACTATTCATGGTATGGCCTTTGATTTTATGGAACTCGCAAAGTTGATTCTCGTTATACTAAGGAGGTTTTACATTTGATTCTTGGTAATTTTCGAAGGTAGGAGCCTTGATGAGTTTTTCATCTATCAACTTTTCCATTATGTCCTCAAGTGGTTCCCCCAAAGTTGTGTATTTTTGCTTGGGATAACTCTTGCGTTGAGGTGGTCCCCTTTGATCATTAAGATTATTGATGGTTGGATTGTTGTTTGGTTGGTGTGTTATGTGATGAGTGTTTTGGTGTTGTGTTTGGGTTTATGGTTCGGGTGTGTTTTGGTGAGGGGCACTAATGACCACCTTGGCATCGATGATACCATCATTAGTAATGTTTTTGTTCCTTGCCCATGTGTGAGGTTTATCATTGTAATTGGATGGTGGGCGGTTGTTTTGTTGTTCGTGGTATGATGTTGATTTCGTGGGTTGAGTCACAAGGGCTCTTTCGATGCTAAGCACCTTGGGGATCAACTGATCATATGTGGTGATGCCTGAACCTTGAGATGAAATTCCAAGTGGCCTTCAAGGTTGGCTATGATGGTGCAAACTTCTTGTTCTTTTGGAATGGTCCACTTGCTCTGATTGGCCTTGGATCGCCATCATTGTAGGAATGAGGCAAATGTTTCTCCCTTTCCTTGTTTCAGAGCCGAAAGTTCTTCTAGACTAGCATCCATTGCAATGTTGAATGCATAGTTTTTAATGAATGCATCCATAATTTCTTGGAATGTTCTAATGCTTGAGGGTAAGCGAGAGGAACCATTCCATAGCGTGGCCTGCCAAGCTCCTAGGAAATAGCTACATCAAATAAGTATCATCATATGCGACCTCCATGCAATGAACTTGGAATTCCCTGATGTGATCTTCAGGGTTTCCCATCCCTCGATATTTTCCAAATTTGGGGATCTCAAATCCCTTGGGGAATGGTTTCATTTCTAAGCTCCTATCAAATGGATAGGGACACAAGTTGCTTGGTGTTTTGGTTGTTCGCCCTAATTGAAGGTCGAGCACTTGTTGTGAGAGCAACCTGATTTGTACCGTCACATCATTTTGCGGATCAAGGGGTGGGATGAAAGTGTTTTGGGGTGTTTCAATTGTGGGTTGGATGGGTGGTTTGGTCGGTGTGTTGTTCGATGGTATCTGTATGTTTTGCCGAGCGAGGTAGGCTTCCACCTACTTTTGTATGAACAATGCTTGTTGTTGATCTTGTTGTTGTTGCGCTGAGATTTGTGCTTGTTGTTGCACTTGTTGCTATTCCAACAATGCTTGTTGTTGTGCTTGTTGTTGTTCCAACAAAACTTGTTGTTGGGTTGCCAATTATGTTACTTCTTGCTGCTCTTGATATTGCTTTAATGCTTGTTGATATTCTTGCAATTGTGCTTCTTGTCTTTGTGCAAGTATTTGTGCTTAATATTGGGCTTGTTGTGCCTGATATTGAGCTTGCGCTTGTGCTACTTGTTGTTGCAATAGAGCTTGTGCTTGAGCAGCTTGGGCAACTTCTTGTTGTTGTTGTTGTTGTAATAAAGCTTGGGCTTGTGCAGCATGTTGCACTTGTAATGCGGCTTGTGCATCTTGGGAAGCTTGCGCAGCTTGAGCGGCTTGTTGAGCAGCTAGTTGTACGGATTTTTTTTTTTGCACTTGTTGGTATCCCCTTTGAAAAGCAGCTTGCAATGCTGTGTTGTATTGACTTGATGTGGTGGAAGTTAGTGGTGGTGGGGGTGGCGGTGGATTCAGAATAGTGTTTGTGGTGAGTGATAATGTCGTATTAATGTTTTGAGTGGTGGATGGTGGTATTGATGTGGTGGTTGGTACTATGCTTTGCGATGTTAAGAGGGTGTTTGATGGTGTTGCAATTGCTTGTACATTTGTCGTTTGTTGTTGCAATATCGACGACAAATTTTGAGTGTTTGGAATAATGCTTTGATTGATGGTTGGGATATTGGTTTGATTGATACTTGGTAGGGGAGGAATCCCTAAACCAAGGAGTGGTTTCGATGATGATGGCAATGGTGGAAGAAGTGGAAACGTGAGGGGTGCGAGCTCTTGCAAGAATTTTGTGGTGTCGAATATGCCCCCCGGTCCAAACATACCTCCCTCCTCTTGTGAATTTGTGAGGAGAGGTGTTTGAGGTGTTGCATGAAAAAATGATGATGATGGATCATGATGGAAGGTGAGAGGAACATTTTTGTGTAATGGATTTTGAGGTATGTTTTGTTCCAATATGGTGTTTGCGTCCAAGTTTTGATAATTAACAAGGGGGTGTGTTTTGATAGCATTGGAAAATGCATTTCCCTTATTAAAATTGGGTTGGGTTGGAGCAAATGATGTTGTGATTTGCAGAATGTTTTGTGTGATGTTTTGAGATGGGGGTGTAGATGATATGGGAATGGTGGATGATATTGGAGGAAAAGATGTCTCTACTATAGTACTCACATCGAAATTCGAATGTAACTTGGCCCCTTGTTTTGCTAGCTCAAGCATGTATAACGAAGGGTTAAGTCTCATCATGATGTTGATGATTTTATGGTTCTCCGGATTTTGGAGCATTTCAATCATTTCTTCCTGAGACATTCCAAAGGTAAGATCCTCTCCTTGGTTTTCCTATTGCAGATTTTTTGATGATGAGATGGTCAACAGATTGCTTGGTTCAGCGGGATTCATTTCTACATTTGTTTGGCTAAGATTGCTTGAAGCGGGTGTTTCTTTGTTGGCTTCCATACTCTTCTTGTATTGAGATCTAGTTAGAACCATAAAATGAGGATCAATTTTCAAGAATATGGGAGATGAATCTCTTGATTCTTTGGATTGATCTTTATTTTATGCCCAAATTAGAAAGTTTTTTTTTAAGGATGTCTTGAGGATCAAAAGGTGATGATATGATGATGATGTTAGGGATGGATGATACAGATGTTTTTGGCTTTTGATAAATCTTGAATGAGATACTAGTCTTTTAGGACTTGCAGATTTTGATTTTGATTTGATTTTGGATTTTGGATTTTTTCCTTGATTTTGATTTTTATTTGCTTTTTATTTTGAACAAATAGACCCTCAGATGTTGGATGATGATCAGGAGTTGACTGGTGAAGATGGTCTTCCTGTGTGGGAAGGTTGGTCCTGCACCCTTAATTCCAGACAGGTGGTCTGCATTGGCTGGGAGGATTCATCCAGCGTTTCAAGCAGAGGCTCCAGTGGGCACGATAATTTTTGCGACTAAAACATACGAAGACCATCCACGTGAAGGTGGGTTGCAGAACAAATATCTGTTTCAAAGGGTTTTAAGACCTAGATTTTGAGAACTTTCATTCATTTGGGATGGTGCCGGATTTTCCAGGGGTGGTGGGTGTGTTTTAAGATGTTTGGTGGATGAAAAATATTTTGACTTGTTTTGATCCTAGGATGAACCTAAAAAAGACACTTTGTTTTCCTAGACCTAGGTATTGAAGAACATGCAAATGCTTCCTAGAGACAAAAGAATGATACACTTTCGGATTTCCAACCAATGACCTTCATTTTGGAAATTTTCAAGAATTTTGAGGCTTCAACACACAAGAAATTTCATTTTTCTTAGCTTTGCTTAATGGCTTTATTTTACTAAAAACACTTTCTTTGATTAAGTTTTCAAACTAAGATGTCCAATGTCTTAATTTGTTCAAACCCCACAAGATATGTTATGTGGAAATTCGATGAGCTTAAGGCAAGGGTTTTCCTATTGTTTACTTAAGTAGACAAATCGAGATGTAACCCAATGTTTAGAAACCTCTAAGGATGTGACTCCCAAGGGCAAGCAATAACATATGGATTGAGTCAATTGTATTTATCTTCAAAAGAGTTTGAAATTTGGATGATGTTCAAGTGTTTGTTTCCATGATGTTTTCGTGCAAGAAAAGCATTTTGTAACCCAAGAATAAGTATGATCCTATGAATGTGTAAGACAATATTTTTTGGATTCCCACTTGGACAAGTCCAGCTATGCTTATCTTTAGCGAATGGTTAGATGCTTGACCCCACTAGCTCCCCTCCACGACACTCACTTATACAGGGAAGCCAAGCATCAACACCCATGAAACTCCCATGGTATGTTTTCCATTTCTACTAAAAGATAGTAAAAGTGTGGGGTGGCTTCAAAACGACCATTCTTGCACCAAAAAATAGATTAAAGGATTTTAGAAAATTCTAGCACGTGTTTTAATAAGGACTTTCCATTCATGGAGATTGACCCATACGGCAAGAGTCCCCTTTTAAATCCATCTTGTCGGAATCAACTGCATGATATTGGCATTTACTCCAATATCCACATTTATATACTGGTTGGAAATACTCTTGGCTTTAGAGTGTTACCGGTTGAGTCATTCCCTTGGGTAAGTACTTTTTCCCCAAGGTAGGCCCTCTAGGATAAACAAAAGCAAATGAAAACAATATTCGTAACTCGATCAATCTTTGTTGGCAACAAAGAGAGAGAATATACGCAATAATGCCCCCAACCACACTCGCACAAGATGTTCAATTTTAAGCCCAAATCTAAATGTGGAGGTGATTGCTTTGTCTCAACCTAAAATCATGAAAAAGGCCTTTTGATTCTCAAGATCGCTATAAAGTGCAAGAGAAGCACATATGTCCTTTTTCAATGATGTTAGTTCAAGTAAGCCTTCACAAAACAAAGTTGCACTTGTTATTTTTAAATCCTCAAAACAAAATGTGAGTTCTTTTTAAGCACCAAATGACAAGTGAGAGACATTTTGTTCAATTGTTAACCAAAGACAAACTTTAGTATGTTGTTGATCCTAGTGTTCATTTTAGCCCTTTTGCAAGAAATGGAGGTTGTGCTGACTGACGAGGAATTCAGGTATTACAGAAGGATGAGAGCTGCTGGCTTCCAGACACTAAAGTGTTTCAAAGAAACCTTTAGTTTGGAGTGAGACATCCTCTCAGGTGCTTCTCAGCACTGCTTCATTTTTGGTTTTCCAGGCCACAGGAACTCAGGAGTCTGGAATGGGAGCAGGATAAAGAGGTTAGGAAGGAAAAGATGATCATCGTCAAAACTTTTGTCTTCGGTCGTTCCTTTTTCCTTCCGGGAGAGGTAGCATTTCCGTAAAAGTAGCGTTTTAATTTTCAAGTGGTGCCCTCGCGAAAAGCCTCGCATTGAATCAACATCGCTCTATGCCGGGTGGGGACTCCCGTAAAGTCGCGATTACACCCAAGCTAACCATCGCGATTTTAAATGACCGTGTTGGTTTGCTGCTGCTGAAAATATTCATTTCCGCCGGGTCACGCGCAGTCAGGGGTCGAAACAACCTGGGAGTTCTGAAATTCCAATCGCTGGGATGGATCAAGCATCATGGTTTTGAAGACTCTCAATGGTGCCGCCACTGCCCTGCTGTAGCAACGGAGATGAACGTTACCGAACAAACCGAGCCTCAACATTCCGGAGTTCAAATGTGGTAAACGTGAAGGCCTTGGAGAAGAGACGGAGGAAAGGAGGCTGACCAGCTCCGACTGCTCCAGCTGGCTGTGCAGTGGCGTGGGGCCTGACACTTTGTTTTGAAACAACAAGAATAAACAAGTTAAACAAGGAATTGCAAGAAAAAACAAGGATTCCCCATGAAATCCGTTTACAACACTCAAATTAGGAAGAAAATAATGAAGAACTCAATGGAAATGCCAAAACAAATATTGAATCCTAATTAGAATAGAAAACAAATGATCCCATGGAGGAATTGGTGCCAATTTGATGTGAAAATTGGCCCTTTCCCAATTCCTAAGATGCAAACTTGATGTGTTGATGAAGATTTGATCCACTTTGTTGATGTTGAAGAGTGCTCCAAGATAAAATCTGCAAAACCTAACTATGATTCTATTACCCAATTTTCACCTATGAGCTCAATCAGGCTAGGGCAACCTACGTTTCAGGTGTTATGAAGTCCAAATGGAGACATTGTTGTGCATGATTGAATCATACCCCTGATGCATTTCTCAAGGAGCGTAGTTGAAAAGTCTGCCTCAGTCAAGTTTGGCATAGAGTTCCTCTAAGGAGAAAGTCGACAAGACCTTCCAGTTGTCTTGCTGACTAGCAGAGGTTCTATTCATTTTGAAATGTTCCGTTCAGCCAGACATTTTACTCGCTGTGAGGTTTTGTATCTCCCTCTACATGGGAAGTATCTCACTGATAGGAGAGGATGTCTCGGTGAAAGGAGACATCATCGGCATGAGGTCTTGCTAATCAACCGTTGTCTCACTGAAACATGGGGGTCTCATCAAAAGAAATGATTAGAGCTCGGGGAAAGCGGAACTCCTTCAGCGTAATGTGGTAGCTTCAGAGAAAGGTCTTTCCAATGATGGATGTCTCACCAAAGCGAATGGTCTTAAGGAGATGTCTTCCCGAAAGGATGGGGTCTCGACGAAAGTTGGTGCCTTCGCTATAATGTCTCCCTGATATGAAATGAGCTCACCCAAAGATCTTGAGCTCGACGAGAGGTCTTCCCGACCCGCTAAGGTCCTGCCGAAATGGTCTCAGCTTGCCGAAGGATTTTGCCTTCGGCATAAGGTCCTATTGATCAAACGAAGTCTTCCCGATCGATGGGAGTCACGCCGAAATTTGTTCACAAGGCCAGCATCAGAGAGAGTTGTTTACCTTCAAGGAGAGGTCCTACTGACCCGATAATATCTTAGCAAAATGGAGATCTTGGCGAAAGGTCTCACCAACCAAGAAGGGGTCTTGCCGAAATGAAGTGAGCTTGGGCATAATGGAGGAGTTCACTATGAAGTCCCGTTGACCTGATGGTGTCTTTCCAATAGCGATGGATCTATTATAGGCTTTAGTGAGACCTCTGGCCAACAACGATATTCTGGGTGACATTTTTTATATCGATATAACTCTAGCTGCTCACATTGAGGTCTTGTCAACCGTCGTATGTCTTGCTGAATGCTGTTGCAAGGTCTAATTGCATCAGGGAGACATGATTAGTGTCTCACCAAAATGCGATTCTGATGAGGTGACCTTTGACCATCGGGGAATCTATGTGGCACAAGTTCAACCAATCAAAGGGAGCTAAGGACAGACCATGAGCCGTTTGACTGTTTGACTACCCCCTATGAACGAGATCAGTAGAGCATAACGATCTACTCAGAGATCGAAGGTCATCAGTCAGCTCGGTGAACATGGTGTTTGAATCTAACAGGGCAGGTCAGATGTTGCTTCTCAAAGATAGTCGACTTGAAGAAAGATCTAGAGCGAGAATTAGGCCAAAGGAAGAAGAAACCGTGAGTCACAGTGATAGCTGGGATTGCTACTAGAAAAGGGGCATCGACATTAATGTTAATGCTTTAGAGCATTCAAAGCGGCCCTTCAAGGAGGCTCGAACATGGACAGTGGGGATATACATGTTACCTAATTTTTCACCCTCAGGCTCAATCAGGCAAGACATCTATGTTGCAGATGTTCATATGGGCCAAATGGATTGTTTCCATTGAGGGTTACTTCATGCATCTGATGGCATTTGACAGAGATGTCAGTTGAGAGGCCTACTCTGTTGGAAACATGCCTTAATATTCTATGCTCAATCTCCATTAGAGCCAGGTCGGCATGACATTTTCACTATCTGGCCGACTGGCTACTTGATACATTTTGTTTTGGACAGGTCGCTGTGACTTGGTCTTTGTCTTGTCAAACACGTCACTATGGAGCCTATCACTATAACAAGAGGGGTTCGGTATGACCTCTTACCGCATGGATTTCTTTGGCTGATAGGTCATTCAATCATCATTCGGCAAGACTCACAGCAACCACAGGCTTCGGGGTGACCTATAGCGCTTGGTGAGAAGTCCCTGCGAAGGTTCAATGTCTCACCAATAGCAGATGGCGGCAAGTCTTTGGGGAAACTCTCGCTGGAGGAAACACTATTGGTGAGAGGTCTCAGCGATGTTAGAAAGTCACATCGACTGCTTGCATTCAGGGTAAGTAAGGGAAGTCTATAGAAGGTCTCGGTGACCCAGAAAGTCTTAGCAAAACAAAAAATTTGAAGCTCGGGCAAAATGAAGAGTTCAGCGTAAGTCTCGGCGAACCGATGATGTCTCACTGACAACAAAAGGGCTTCGCTAAGAAAAGAACTTCGGCAAGAGGTCTTGCCGAAGTAATGTTGTCTCTGTGACAAGAAAAGGAACTCACCAAAAGGAAAAGCATTTGCCAAAAGGTCCTGCGACCAACTAAAGTCACACCGACTGGACACTTCAGAGTAAGTGAAGGAACTCGCTAAGAGGTCTTAGCGAGAATGGAATGTCTCGGTGACAAGCACAGGTTTCGGCAAGGATATTGCCTTCGACGTATGTCTTGCCGAATGATGAAGAAACCACCAAAGATAAAAGAGAGGCCTCACCAAGACTTGAGGCTTTTGCAGTGATGTCTCGGCGACTGGCAAGGGTTACGCTGATAGTGTTTCACCAGGGAGTTTCGGCATAATGCATAATGCTTCCTCTTCGGCGAGATGTCTTCCTGAAAAGATGGAGTCCCGTCGACACAAAAGAACCCCTCGGTATGACTAAGGGACTTCACCAGGATATCACGCTGATCTATGGATGTCTCCCCAAAAGGAAGAGAAGCCCGCTGAAGGACAAAGTGCTCGGGTATGGTCTTAGTGACCCGTTAAAGTCTCACCGATATGAAGACCTTCGGTATAGCATTCCAAGTCAAAGAAAGGTTTTCCTGACTCGGTGATCTCTTGGTGAAAGGAAAGTGGAGCTCGGTAAGGTAAAATGCATTCGGGGAGACACTAATGGTCTCTTGCCTCTCGCCTAGCAAAGTGCCTTTGGTATGATATCTTCTCAACCGGCGGGAGTCTCAGCGAAATGAGGATAGCTCGGGTAGATAGGAGGAGTTCATTATATGGTCTCACCGACTAGCCGTGACAAGGAAGGTTGCTTCAGTATAAGGAATGAAGATTGGCAAGATGTCTCACCGAAGTGAGGAGCTCGCCGAAGGATTTCGCCTTCGGCATAAATTTTTGCCGAAGTCTAGATGTCTCACCGAAGGGAAAGCAGCGTCGCTAAAGTGGGGAAGTTGGCATGATGTCTCAACGAAGAACTTGCATCTTGCCAATAGTCTCAAGGATATCGGTATGACTCTTCAGGCTCGCTAAGAGCTCTCATTGATGATTTCGAGCTATGCTGATAATCATAGGAGGATTTAACCGCATCGGGGAGACATGATCAGTGTCTCACCGACATGCAATTCTATAGGAGAGATTTTTGACTCCCCAAAAATCTACGTGGAGTGAGTTCAACCAACCTGAAGGAGCCAAATATGAACCTTTGACAATTTGACTGTTTGACTCCCCCTGTGAATAAGATCAACAGAGTAGGCACAATGTGGATCAACCATGAGCTCATGAACATTCAAAGTAGCTCAACTGAGGAGGTTCGAGAGAACACAGAGACAAAAGAATTAATGCAACAGAAGATCTGAAGGCTTACCCAAGGGTGATCTTTTCACACCGACATGAACAACGGGACACGCAGGGTGCAGCATTAACTTCATGAAAAGATTTGAAATGGTGATCTTTCTGATTGATATTTTGTAAGCCCTGAGCGGCCGACACATTTTTATATATAAGGCATTTTTTCCTTCTTGTAAAGGAGTTCTGATGTATGCTCTTCTAAAGTCTGTGACCCTTTTGCAGTCCTCTCTCAGATTAGCAGAATTATATAACTCATCTTGGAGCATAATATATGAAATCTACCTTGATTACCATTCATGGCCCATCTTTATGCCTTATGATTCTTGTGAAGTATTGTGCATTCTTTATTTGTTCAATAAGCTACTTAGTGAAATTTTCTCTTTCCTTATAACTTTTGTTTCATGTTGTGCCTTTCTTTGCAGAAGTAGTATCATGTAGGTTACAAACTGTGTTTACTTAATCCTACACATGAGCTTCTAGTTTGTGAAAATTTGTCTTTCCTCCTTGAAGGCATGTGCATGTCAAACCTGTTTGTATGTGTGATCTATAGGATCTTGTTGTGTAGTCCCATGGTTGTCACCAGTATTCAAGCGTAAATCGAGTATCTCATTGTTCCTATCAGTTTGGTGTATCACCTTAGGATTTAATTTCCATTTTTATGTTTCTCCTTCTCCCTTTTCCTCACAAGATCAGTAGTTTTAGGTGACACCAAAGGAAGCCGGCCTTCTCCAGAGGTTCACTCCAATCTCAGGTGACCCATAGCCCTGGAGTGATCCAATGTTTCACTAGAAAGCTTAGTTTTACAACTTTGCATAGGGTGCATTTCTAGGTGACAACAGTTTCTGGCATGCCTGGTGGGACAGTGAGTGAACTGCTTCTCAGTTCATGTTTATACATTTTATTGCTGCTGTTTGGTGTGTACAGTAGTAGTTTCAACCTTTTAGAGGCATTTTCTTTACATACCTGGTGACTCCGAGCTTAAGTCTTCTGGTTTTGCAGGCATAGGTCTTGGTATGTCTCAAAATAATCTATTAATTCTGAGTTTCCAGCTCTTTAACTGAAAAGATGTCAAATAATTATGAATATGCTTATTATTACCCTCCATATCATGAGTATGCTGCTCCTAAACATCCATATTAGAGTGTATTGAACCTGCTTCAATAGATTGACCATACGTTGTGGGATCTCAGTCAAGGTCTTCACAATATGAAGATTAATGATATTAGTAAGGTGCTTGTGTGCCTATCTAGGATATTGGTTGATATCAAGGTGCAGCAGGGTACCATTATGCGACAGCAAGAAGTGGTTGAGCAAGTCAATTTTTATGATCAAGAAAGAGTGGCAAAAAGAATCCAGTTCGAGGAAGGCCTTGAACAAGAAATAGGTGCTAGAGAAGAACAAATGAAGCTACTCTCTGCTAAGGTGCAGAACACTCAAGCTTATTCAGATTACCAACACCAACTAATGGAGGACTTGCAAAAGAAGCAATTGGAAGAGGACATTTCCTAGTAGCTAGCTGCAAAAGAGGCAGAAAGGAGGCTAAAATTTTCTGAACAAGAGGCTCCCAAGTACAAGTTTTCCAGCTTTAGGAAAAGTTAGCCTCTTGACTCCCCTAGTAAGTCTTCTCAGCTTGAAATCCCAAGCTTTAAGAGATTCAATTTGACATAAGAGAATTTAGTATCTGAACAAGATCAGTCCATCATCCCTCAAGAGCAGCCCATTGATCGAGTTGACTTACTCCTCAAGGAGAAAATTAGCAAAGTAAATCCAATGCATTTAGTTGTAGCATGTTACCAACTATAGCAAGAAAAGCTCAAACAGGAGGAGAGGTAGGAAGTAGGACAACAGACAGTTGAAGATCTTCACTTGCAGGTAGAAGATACCCAAGTTTCACTGCAAAAGGAGCCACATGAAGAGGAACAATTCACTTCTTTATTTGATCAACTACATGGTTATGTTGAGCAAGCTGAAGAGAGCATGTAGGTTCCTGATTTACCAGTTGATTTGGAACGGCCAGAGAATATTGCTGACTTTTTCAATGAGCTTCCTCAATTTTTCGATGAAGATCAAGATCTCACATGCATGATAACATCTATGCCTGATGATGAACTAGTGTCACATGAAAAGGAAGCATGTGATCAACCCATTCAGGTTGGCAAGACTATTAAAGAAGTTGTTAAGGATAATGCCTTGCATCCTATGAACTTATTAAATGAGCTTCCCCACTTTGTTGAAGAGAAGGTATATTTTTTCATGGACAAAGAGCATAAGGAGCCACAGTCTGAAGATTTGTTTTCAGTCATCCAACAGGGATATCAGCTCCTTAGTCAAGGAGATTAGACTGTAGCAGTCAATGAACAACCTGCATATTACCCCCATTCAACATCTATTCAAGGAAATGATGAAGTCTTTAGAGAAGATAAAGAGACCAGCAAGGAGAGTTCAAGCTTGTCCCTTAATAGAGTCTGTTCAATTAGGCACCTAGCTCAGATGGAGTCCAATGCAACACCAAGCACCAATCCTGTACCTATACATGAAGGTACAATGAAAGAAGATGTCCAAGATGCACTGACAACCAAGCAAGAATATGTTCAGTTCACCTATCCTACTTTGGTCGGAAATGTATATGATCTATCTAGAAAGGTAGGTGAACTTATTGCTCTCTTTCATGAGGCAGTGCATTTCTTTTTTCAACATTTTTTAGTATACCATCTCTATTCAGCTGCCATTAAGTTTGAAGGCCATTGTACTTTGAAGAGAAAAGGTAGCTATTTTAACTATCATGTGAATGGTTTTGTTTAACTAGTTTTCTTACTAGTTAGTTTAGGGTATAATAGGTTTAGTTATAGATTTTATTCCCTAAGTGTTGTTTCAACACAGTTGGTATTTTCCATTCGACATTTTTTCCTATTTTCAATAAGTTTCCAAGTGATCTATTTCTCGAGTTACCATATGTTTTGGCCATGTACAAAGCTGCTCTTGATCTTTTCTGAGTCGTCCCAATGACTTCGTGCCCAATGGATAGGCCTAGGCTACTGGTCTTCATGTTTAGCAGGAAAACATCCAACAAAGGTCACCAAAAATGTTACCTAATTTTTCACCCTCAGGCTCAATCAGGCAAGACATCTATGTTGCAGAT
>VDFB02000015.1:482325556-482347347 GCA_007258455.2 Sequoia sempervirens | reverse complement strand
TAGCATCATAAATTATGCTCCCTGATGACACAAGAAAAATTGCATGCTCTATTTGGTGCTCAATTTAGTATCCACTACCCTAGTTCATTATAGGACCATTTTCTAGCCTTGGCCTTACCTCCAACTCAAGAGAATGCGTTGATGCTACCCTAAAAAACTTACTGATAACCCTATACCCTAAAAAATTTCCTAATGCCCAAATTTGAGTCAGATCTTAATTCAAGGGACCCCTTACTTGTGGTTCATACTTCGAGGAGAGTGAAACATGTGTACACTATCGCAACACACTAGGGTCATGCCATGTCACCCAAACAATCTAGACACATGTGAGGGTCGGCCTTTTCCTTGTCTAGCGTAACCTCTATTTCAATATTAGCACACAAAAACTAACATGTTGACCTACACCTAAGGTTATTACTATGTTTCCCTATTTAAACATGAAGTTTTTATCAACACAATGAATAATGCACACTATGAATAAGGAAAGTTAGGAACACCCTAAAAAGATAATAATTTATTATATTCTAGGTAGTCTATCATAGGACACCCTTTGGAAAAAATATGAAAAATAACACTCATCTGAATAGTTTTTCCCAGTTGTGCTCCTTCCATTATCTTTCCAAATTGAGTTTCAATTGAACCTCCTCATTTAGCAAGCTTCACCATTATTTTTATATGCTCATCATATTCCAGTGCATACTTAACATGAAGACATTCTTCCTTTGATTTTTATCTTAATAATAATTTTTCCTTTCCATCTATGATTTGTTTTTCATAAAATTTATTGATATGCTTTTCTATAGTGTTAATCTTTAGCTACAACTTCTTGTCTTTTTTACATTTCCAACTACAAACATTACACTTACATTCTTTTGGAGGTTCATCTTTTTTTGCATTCTCCACTGGTTCAATGAATGGGTACTTTGACACCCAATCAACCTGAAAATTATTTGTCATATCCCATTTGCCCCCCATTTTTTATTTGGCTTTTCTTTTCCTATTCATTGCAACAACATCATCTATAGTGCCAAAAAATTTATCCAGGTCAATTAACTTATTATGGCAACCCTAGGTATCCCTTGGAACATCTTCTACAATAGTTTCATCCTCATATGACTTGATTAACTCATTTTGATCTTCTTGTGAAATATTCCCAATGCCTTCTTCATTAATATTTGGTGCAAGAGTTGATGATGTAGTTTCATCTTGATCTGATGGATTGAAAACAATGCTAATGTAAGAATTTATGGTAACTCCATGTTTTGGGAATTTTGATGGCCTCTCTTCACCACCCTGAGGATTCTTACTCTTTTTGTTCTTTTTTCTCTACATCTTGATTTCTCACATAACAAAAGCAACCAAAAAATTTCTTCTTAGTTTAAGAACATAGAATATACATTTTTTCCCACTCCTCTCTCTCACTCCTCTATTTTGAATTGACTATGCACATGGTTGACTATGTATTAGGGGTACCCCTCGATCCCCCATCCCTATCCCCTTCTATCCATATTATCCCTTCAACACATGTGGCACCATCTTTGGGGCCCTCTCATGTGTCCTCTACTTCTAGGGATCCCATGATTCTTATCCTACCTACTATTGAGGTGTCGACGCTACTTGTTACCCCATTGTCTAAGGGTTGGAAAGATGTTTTGACACACAAGAACCCGACTCCCGAGGGTTCTCTTCCTTGTCCAAGTGCAAATATTTCTATCTCGGGTCACAAATTCTCCATTTCTGAAGCTATTAACAACATAATGGTTTTGTCCATGGAGTTGGTGGTGGTGGGTAAGTTTCTTTCCTTCTAGCCCTCTGTGGGTATGGTTTGAAGGTGGGTTGATGCGAAATGGTGCTTGAAGGGTAGTGTTGGTGTCTATGCCATGGCTAGTGGCCTTTTCCTATTCAAGTTTATGGTTGAGGAAGATTTGGTCTCTGTGCTCTCGTCGGGTCCATGGGTCTATGGGAAGCATGGGTTTCAATCCTAACATTGAACTCTGAAAGATGGCTCTTGTTTGGATTCATCTCCCTAGTCTTCCTCTAGAGTACTAGGATGACTTTGTCTTCATTGCATCAAGGACTCTCTAGGTCAGTTCATCACCCTGGACTCTATCACCAAATCCATGTCCAGATTAGTTTTTGTTCACTTTTGCATCAACATATATGTCAATAAGACCTTACCCAACTCTATGAAGCTATGTTCTATTTTTGGATCTTGGGTTCAACATGTTTGTTATGAGAATGTTGTGATATATTGTCAGAAATGTGCTAAACTAGGCCACATTATCATGGATTGCAAATCCTCAATTAGGCATGACCCCTGTCCCAATGCTCCTTCAACAAAGATTCCCTTTGATGGCTTCCCCTTTGAATTATATCTTCTTAAGATTATTGAGTCTCTAGCCAAGCATGTGTTTGATGGCCTTGTGATCCTAGTGTTGTCTACAGATTTGGCTCCCTCTGGTTCTACTATGGAACTCAATGGTTCCCTTCCCAGTAGTGCTTAGGACTCTGGTGTTTCTTCAAAGTTGCCTCTCTCTCTAAAAATTTTGGGTGTGGAGAAAGGTGAAATCCAAGATGAAGTTGAGAAGAAAGTTTCATGCTATCTAGGAAAGGTTGAGGAGATTGTTGTACCTCAGGTGAAAACTGTGGAAGAAGAGTTTCGGTCAACTCCTAAGAAGAAGGGTAAACAAAAGAAAGCTGATGTGGGTGGTGATTCCAAGCTGGGTAGACCTAACTAGCAGCTGACCAGGCATAGAGAGACAACAAAATAAATCACGATAGGTAAATAGAGGACATTGGAGGTGTCCTCAAAGAAAAACTCTAAATGAAAGTCCTATCTTGGAATGTTAGAGGGCTAAATAGCCCTCACAAGTAGTTGGTCCTGAAGAATTATGTTCTGGAACATAAGGTTGATATATTACTCCTTCAAGAAACTAAGATGAAGAAAACCAATTTTGAACCCATTTCCAAGTTTATTTGGCCAAACACTCTCTTTTCTTCTTGTGATGTCGATGGGGTGTTTTGTGGTTTGTATGTTTTATGGAATCCCTCTCAGATTTTAGGCTCTGAATTGTTCCAATGAAGGAATATCCTAGGCATAAAGTTCTCCAATGTTGGGGGTTCCTCATTCTTGAAAAATGTTTATGCTCCCAATATTAGGAATGCGAGGAAATCCCTTTGGCAGGAGATTTCTACTTAGATTTTGGCTAACAAGGATGACCGTTGGCTGGTGGTAGGGGATTTTAACTCCCCCTTTACCCTTTGGAGAAGTGTGGGGGTTTGATTGATTGTTCTGATAGTATGTCTAATTTGGCTAACTTTCTAAATTGTACTGGTCTAGTTGATATTGGCCTATAGGGCTAGTTGTTTACCTGGTCTAATCGATGCCTTGGGGCTGATCTGATCGAGGTCCACCTTGATAGATTCCTTTTTTCTCCCAATTGAATTGCTCTTCTCAATTCTAATTTGCTAGCTCTCCCTAGAACAGTTTCAGAGCACAATCCTCTATTGTTACTCCCAACTGTCCACTCTGATATTGGAGTGTTCCCTTTCTGGTTTGAAATCATGTGGAATTCCCATCTAAACTTTAGGAACAAGGTTGCTACCTAGTGGAATATCCCAATGCAAGGATCTCCTATGTTCAGGCTCTCTCAAAGACTCAAACATGTCAAATATATGGTCAAAGGGTGGAATAAGTGTGTGTTTGGTGATGTGTTCCATCAAAAAAGGGATGTCGCTAAAAAAATTGGTCAGTTACAAAAAAGAATGGAGGATGGTGATAAAAATATTTTGACAGGCCAAGAGGAGGAGGAGTGATTGGAATGGGAGAAAATATTAAAGAAAGAAGAGGTTTTCTAGAAGCATAAGTCTAGAATATAGTGGCTTGCTAAGGGGGATTAGGACAAATATTTCTTCCATGTGTAGGCTCTTAAACATAGAAAAAGGAATCAGATAAAAAAACTAAAAAATGAGGTTGGGGATGAAGTTACTAATCCCTTATAGATTGGTCTATTAGCTACTAATCACTTTCAATAGGCTTACTCTCTTCCTTTAGAGGATCCTACCCCTGGGTTGGTTGATCTGCTATTGGAACCTCTCCCTACTCCTATTGCCCATGAGGATAATGTTTCAATTTTGAGGGTGGTTTCTACTAAGGAAGTTTGGTCTTCGATGTTTAGTATGGGTGCCTATAAAGCCCCTGGGCCTGATGGTTTCCCCCGGCTTTCTTCCAAACCTTTTGGGAGATTGTGGGGGAGGACCTTACCCTTGCAACTAGGTATTTTTTCAAATATGGTAAATTGCTTAAACAACTAAACCACACCTTCATAGCTTTGGTCCCCAAATCTAAGGAACCTCTAACCATGTTTGATTTTCATCCTATTAGTCTTTGCAATACTATTTATAAGATCTCCAAAATTTTGGTGAATCGGTTGAAACCCCTCTTGGAGAAAATGATTGGTCCTAGTCAAAAAGGTTTTGTACCTGGCCGACATATTTTGGATGCTGCTATATCCACCCATGAAACTCTACACTCTATGGATAGGTGTAACAACCCTAGCATGGCATTTAAGCTTGACAGCTCCAAAGCTTATGGTAAAGTCCTATGGAACTTTCTCCCCAAAGTCCTTGATAAGTTTGGATTTAATCAAAAATTTATCAATATCATTATGGAATGTGTCTCCATAGTGAAGTATTTAGTTTTGGTCAATGGAGTGTCCCAAGGATTCTTTGAGGCTAGGAGGGGAATCAGATAGGGAGATTCCCTATCCCCTTATTTATTCATTATGGTGGCTGAAGTGTTGAGTAGGAAAGTGGTGAGTATGCTGTCAGAGGGCTCCATCAAGGGTGTCAAACTGGCCTCCACCCTTGACCCCATTACTATTGAACAATTTGTGGATGACATCGTCACCTTGGTCCTTATACCTTGGTGCATAACATCTAGTGCTATAGCAAACATCATGGTTGCTCATCTTTCATTGCAGCATAGCGTATCATTCATCTCCTTCATCCACTTTCTATCTTGCATCATCCTCTCTATCCTTATCATTTCATTTCGAGAGCCTACCCGTGTTTGTTCAACTCGCCTATCCTCTCGAGGGGGCATCATCATTCCATCATCATCCTATCTTTATATCATTATCCATTTTCCTCTATCCATACCTTAACTTCTTTGAAATGATGTTACTCGACACAAATCTCATCATCTCGAACATCATCTCAAAGAGGGGCAAAATGTAGACATCAAAAAATTGTCCTCTTACGATACCTTGTCACAACATTGCACTAATTCATTCATTCTCTAATGTTAATTAAATAATTCATATTATTTAATTAATTAAATCATTTCCATTCATTTCTCTAATATTAATTAAATAATTTATATTATTTTAATTAATTAATGCATAATTCATCCATTCCTCTAATGTTAATTAAATAATTTGTATTATTTAATTAATTAAATCATTTCCATCCATTCCTCTAATGTTAATTAAATAATTTATATTATTTAATTAATTAAATCATTTCATTAATTTTCTAATGTTAATTAAATAATTTATATTATTTAATTAATTAATGCATAATTCATCCATTCCTCTAATGTTAATTAAATAATTTGTATTATTTAATTAATTAAATCATTTCCATCCATTCCTCTAATGTTAATTAAATAATTTATATTATTTAATTAATTAAATCATTTCTATTAATTCTTCTAATGTTAATTAAATAATTTATATTATTTTAATTAATGAAATCATAAATCAACATTAATTAAATAAATCAAATATTTATTTAGTTAATAAAATCTTTAAAATATCTTCTCACTTTCTTTCCAAAATTGAAACTCATGTGTATCTAATTAATTTATTTAATTAGATAATTCATCAATTATCCTTCTCATCTTTTCAGGATTTATTTCTTTGAAAGAGAATCAAAATCTTTCTATCTTTTCACATCTTATCTTATCTTGTTTTAATTCCTTTAAAACAATAAATCAAAATCTTTCTATCTTTCAAAATCTTATCTTATCTCTTGTTTTATTTTCTCTTTGATCAAATAAAACAAAATCAAATCATTATCGATCTTATCAAATCTTATCTCTGTCCACATTGAAAATCTATAAATCAAACCTTTCACAGGCCATTTGATCGAATTTTCAGACATCCTTATGCTGTCAAAATCATTCTTCCATCGAATCTTCTTCTAGCATCTTCACTCAGTCAAAATCAGTCTTCAATCGCCATCTATCATCTTCATCAGGTTGTTATGCTACAAAATTGAGCAACCAACATTCCTCCAACAATCAACCTTCGAAATCTTGCATCCTTGTGCAGGTGGAGAAGAGCCATGGAGATCAATCAACACTAGTTTGAAAATCGGTTTGTAGTTTCTTTGTTTACTATTTTTATTTTCATTCTAGTTTGTACTTCATGGTGCTTGATAGGATTTAGTCATTTATTGTTTTCATTACATTAAATCTGATTGATTTTATCCCTATCTACATTTTGGCGCCCACCGTGGGGCTCTTGCCCCATTTTTAACATCTACTTGCAAGTTTTCTAATAGGTTTTACATTTTGGTATTCGGCTTTCTGACGAAAATTATTGTTTTAGTGCATCTGAGGGTTTCTGTAGCGCATACAGGGTTATAACGGTTCTTCTGCAGGTCTTTTGGCACATCTGGGGACTGTTTCGACGCATCCAATGGTTATTTTAGTGCATATAAGGAATAGATTAGCACATTTATCTTCATTTTTTTAGAATTTAAATATGTTTTTCCTAGATTAGCGCATTTAAGAGTTAGTTTAGTGCATTTAAGGTTTTCTTTAGCGCATATAAGGTCTGTTTTAGCACATATGGCTTTGTTTTAACAGTTTTAGCACTTTTTTTAGCTCATACAAAGTTTCTTTTAGTGCATATGGGGCTGTTTTAGCTTATTTCACACTTCTTTTAGCGCATACGAAGTTTCTTTTAGCGCATATACCTCTATTTTAACAGTTTTTTTAGTAAATCTTAAAATGGTCGTATCTTAGTCATTTTTTGGTCTTTTTTAGTGATTTTTTTTTGATTTGGGGTAAAATTTCATAAGCTATCCAATGGCATAGGTGTTTCTTAGCTTTGATAGAGTTAAATTTCTAAAATTCTCATATATTCTTCGGCACATATGACTTTTGTTCTAGCAGATTTGTAATTTGTTTCTTTTTGTCTTGGCAACTTGTGGGTGAATCATACGGAGCTAAAAAAGCATTGGAATCAGTCACAACATCAATTTGGAAAGCAAAAATAATTAGGTGCACTAATTTCATCCTTCATCTCTTAATCTTGTTTGTCAACACATTTCAATTTGGGACATAAAATCAAATCTTGTTTGATCACATCATTGCAATTGGTTTAAAATGAATCTTGTCTTCAATCACATATCAAAAATTGGGTCTAAAATTAATCATTGTCTTCCATCACATCTTGATTTGGGGATAAAAAGAACAAGTGTTTGAATTGTTTTATAAACATTGCAATTTTTTTAAGGGAAATTAATCATTGTGAGTGTGAATCAAGTGTGTGTGTGATCACAAACACCTCACTTGGTTTTATTTTGTCAAACCCTTTCTAGGAGGCCTGCTAGGGGATTTCATCACCCCTGGGGATGACCTCAATCAAAGTGTGAATCGAAAGACATGCTTGTTTGGAAGTTAAAATTTTTGTCACTCTTGGCTAAGCCCCAAAGAACTTTATACCTTTGGGAAGTGAAGGTGAAGGGTGGGTTACCCCTTTCTCCCGACTGTGTGGCAGGATCTTTCTTTCAAATCATCCTTAGTCAACCTTGTGCAGACTAGCTTGAAACCTAATTGGCCATACCCATTTGACTAGTCATAGGGCTTGTTGATGTTTCTTCCATGTGTGTTTGTTTAATAATCATAATTACATTCTTCAGATTTCAAAATTCAAACTTGCTTATGTTTCTTGCGTGAGTGATTTATGTGTGTACATGTGTGATCATTCATTTAAACATTGTCAAATCAAGCTAAACACCAAACACATAAAGATAAGTCACTCTACACATTCTTCCAACACATTCATATCCAATCACCTTCATCCTAATCACTCTTCTTAGTCACATCATATCCATTTCATCCTAATCAATCCAAGTCATCCAATCTAATCATTCCACATCATCACCATCACCGCTTGTCAAAATGGTCATAATCATAAACAAGCCCAATCCTAATCATAATCCAAAAGTCATAATCCAAGGGGGCTATCCCTCTAGTCCAAATCATGAGACAACACCTAAGCCCAAGATCATAATTCAAGGAGTTCGTTTCTCTAGTTCAAATAATGAAACAAAACCAAAACCTAAAATCATACTTCGAGGGGCTTCTCCTACCACCGCTAATAATTACATGAATGATGTTACATATTTTGAGGAACAAATCGATCTACAAGAGCTTACACACATGCGTGACACCATGCCCACATTCAAACACAAAGCCCTAGCATCCCAACTTTGAAACCTCCTTCAAACACTTCATCAAATACCACAACCCCTAGACCACCAAACCATACAAAGCCTTCAAACCATCTTTCAAGATTTTCAACAAATTAAATCACCTCAAATCCAACACCTCCTAGCTCAAGCCAATCATTTCCTTGCCACTTGTCAAATCCAACAACCACAACGTCATCCCCTATCCATTCATTATCACCATTCCACCTCATACCAATCTAATCCATCCACTCCTTCACATGTCAATGCCACATCAACCTATCAAGCCACATCACGAAAAACACATGTGAACTTAAGTTCTACCTTGCAACAAGGCCAAACTTCCTCAAGTCTTAATGCCACCTTCGACAAGGGGAACACCAATCTAGTTCATGCACCCTTACCATCATCTAATAAAAACCAAAACCCTAAGCCAACACCTTCCACCCATACACCTACAAAGGATGTGACCCAAGGGCTACTAGCAAGGAATCAAACATTGCCATGTCATCCAACTCATATTATTGAACATACAAAGGCATCATCAAACATCATGCCAAGTCCTTCAAGCCAACCATGTCATCCACAATCACTTGATCCAATTCAAGAGTCATCCCCTTCCACCTCCATTCAAATAAGTCATGAGGTATGTGAAGAGAAAAATCCTAAACATGAGGAAACATTACCCCATTATCCACATAAAGATCAACACCCTCCTAATGATTCCATTAATAACACACCTAATACTGTTCATGATCAATCTTCCATATTTGATCAAGACCCCTTTTATGATCAAGAAGACCATGATGATCCTCTTAGCCAACTTTATGAATTCCATGGTCAAGAGCTTTCCACCTCACCCATCCATGATGCACAAACATCCACTTCCCTTGATGAGACATATGCCTCCCAAGCACACATAGAAGATCAAACAAATACATTGGATCTAAGTGAACACAATGCTAATCAAGATCCTAATGATCCTCCATCACCCACTATCGACCCCATTGCAAGTCCTCCATCATATCCTGATGGTCTTTCCACCCTCATTCATGAATGTTCCTCCTTAGAACAACAAAAACCATTATCTTCCTTTGCTTCATTTTCTCCATCCAATAAGGAACTCGTGTCTAGTGTTCCACCTACACCTAGTCCCATTGTCCATTGCACACTCCAAAATATGAACCACCAAGGTAAAGGTCTAGACCTTCATGAACAAGATATTTTGGAGCCCATCCATGTCAAAGTCCCTCCATGCTCTTATGGCCTTGGACCTACACCCCAAGGACAACAACCTAAAGATGTTGGTACTTCCTCCATGCATCCTAAGTCCACTTCCCATCATAAAGCCTATCATATGCCTAAAACATATGTTGTCATTCGACCACCGTCATCCTATAAATTCCAAAAGCATGTGACCATACACCTTCCACCATCCACTCTACCACCATTACTTCCAACTCCTAATATCCCTCCATCTAATCTACCTCCACTTCTCCCAACACCTAATATCCCCATTATCCAATCCCCTTATCCCTCCATCCATAAATACCCTAACATTCCTAATCATGACCAACAAATGCACACAGTGTATAAACATGAAGCTTCCACTCATTCCACCAAACACAAGGGATTCAAAAGCAATAATTCCAATGCCTCTACCTATAAAGTCAAAAATACTAAAGGTTCTTGTGCCTTAGGACATCAATACAAAAATTGAAAGCAAAATCCATCTAAAAAGTTATATAAGCCCATACCTCCAAAAGTAAAGGCCAAAACTAAAATGGTTTGGGTACCTAAGAAAAAAGAAATCAAGTCAAATGATGCATTCACATCACAAAAATTCCAACCATCCACTTCCATCCCACATTCTCATTCCATTCAAAAGTCTCAAATTCCTAAAACCCACAAGAAAAATAAAAATCATAACAATACTAAATCTATGTGGGTACCAAAAACACTTCATCCACCACCTCCTAAGCAAACATCTTCATTGCTTCCTACACCCCATCCACATCAAAAGCTTCAACGTTTATCATAGTGTGTACAACCATTGGTCATGGTTTTCTTCCATTTCACAACAATTCCACATACCTCCATCTCCCCATCCTTCAACTACTATCCTACATATCTTCCCAATCACCTTCCTATGGTCCATGCTTTTGCATAAACCTTTCAAAAACTTCCATCTACCTACTCCATCTCCCTTTCATGTCATCCCTTACCAACATCTATGAGCATAATGACATTTGACATGGTCGATGCAATGACATCCATCCCTTGTGGGACAATCACCTTTCATGCAACTAGACACTTGAGTCCCTCCTATCCAAAAGTCAAAAAGTCAAGAAGATTAGACAAAAAAAAAGAAAAGAAAAGAAAAGAAAAGAACAGAAAAAGTAAAGAGAAATCCCTTCGTCCAATGGTGAAAACATTTCAAACAGGCGCCCTGGATAATTACCATGATGAAAACCTAGCAAATAGGCATCATGTGTAGGTTGATCTTCTATGTCACTTACACTTGGGGGCACAATATCTTATCTATCCAAGCTATCATTCATGTCATATCATTTCCATCCTACCTACCATCTTTAGCTATCATACATACCTAGCATATTGAGTCCATTCATCCACCCTTCTCCTTTTGATCTTCATGAATACATAGGGGCAAAATGTTGAAACATGTTTTTTTGGGTATCTCTTGACATACCTCATCCTTCCAAACAAGCCTATCATTATCCTATTGTCATAATTTTTGTCATGAACAATCCTAAGTATTGTACCTAGAATGGGGCATGTTATTCCTATGTGACATAGTCTTTGGAAATCACATCCTTGCTCTCTTATGATGCATACATCAATTCTATTCACTATGACTTATCCTATCATTTCCATCCATCTATCATGAGCCTTTTATCCCTTATCCCATCACCCACCCTTTCATCCATCAATCCCATCACCCTTGCACCTAGACTTGGTTTTCCCCTTGTCATTGGTATCTAGCACAAAGGCTACTCAAATTTTCATCCTTTGACACGTCTAAAACATTTCAAAAAGTCCAAAAAATTCAAAACATTTTAAAAATACAAAAAAATCAAAACATTTCAAAATTCCAAAAAAATCAAAACATTTCAAAAACAAAAAAAAATCAAAATATCCCCAAAAATACAAAAAAATCAAATATCCAACAAAAATCCAAGCAATAAAATCATTCCAATCACATCAATTCTTCTATCCAATAATTCAACCATTCCACGAAATCAATCATCTTCATCAAAACCATTGCATCCAATCCACTCAATCACAATCATTCCAATCAAATCAATTCTTCAATTCAATCAATCGATTATCTAATCAAATCACTTCAACCTAAATCATTCCAATCACATCAATTCTTCTATTCAATTCATCACATCCTATCATCCAATCAATCATCATATCATTACAACAGTTTCTTCAAATCAATCAAATCATCTTCAATCATTCTGAGTAATAATCCAAATGTAAGTCAATCTTTATTCCATACCAATCAAGTTGATCAATCTTGTCAAATTATCCAATCACATCCTTTGGTCTTGATCCTAATCTTGTCGTAAACCAAATCAACCAATCAACCAATCAATTATCATCATCCTTGTGTTGCTCTAGGGATATATCGCTTCCCAACAATGACAACACTATCATCATCATCAATCAATCAATCAATCAACGGTTTACAGGTTGACAGGGGAAATACCTTGTTTGTTTTTGTATCATTTGTGCATGCTTGCTTGTGTGTGTTATCATTTTATCTTGCATTTGTATCAAATCTGTATCATTCTAGCTAATATTCATATCTTGTGTATGTTGGAATATCTTTTTGCATTATCCTTTGCATCTCAAGTCACATAATACCTTTTGTGCATTAGGACTTTAATGCTCTAAGTCTACTTCCTCATACGTCTAGACAAGGTTGTATTACGCTGGGGCACGAGACACATCATCACCTTGGTCCTTATACCTTGGTGCATAACGTCTAGTGCTATATCAAACATCATGGTTGCTCATCTTTCATTGCAACATAACATATCATTCATCTCCTTCATCCACTTTTTATCTTGCATCATCCTATCTATCCTTATCATTTCATTTCGAGAGCCTACCCGTGTTTGTTCAACCTGCCTATCCTCTCGAGGGGGCATCATCATTCCATCATCATCCTATCTTTATATCATTATCCATTTTCCTCTATCCATACCTTAACTTCTTTGAAATGATGTTACTCGACACAAATTTCATCATCTCGAACATCATCTCAAAGAGGGGCAAAATGTAGACATCAAAAATTTGTCCTCTTACGATACCTTGTCGCAACATTGCACTAATTCATTCATTCCTCTAATGTTAATTAAATAATTCATATTATTTAATTAATTAAATCATTTCCATCCATTTCTCTAATGTTAATTAAATAATTTATATTATTTAATTGATTAATGCATAATTCATCCATTCCTCTAATGTTAATTAAATAATTTATATTATTTAATTAATTAAATCATTTCCATCCATTCCTCTAATGTTAATTAAATAATTTATATTATTTAATTAATGAAATCATAAATCCAACATTAATTAAATAAATCAAATATTTATTTAATTAATAAAATCTTTAAAATATCTTTCGCCTTTCCAAAATTGAAACTCATGTGTATCTAATTAATTTATTTAATTAGATAATTCATCAATTATCCTTCTCATCTTTTTCAGGATTTATTTCCTTTGAAAGAGAATCAAAATCTTTCTATCTTTTCACATCTTATCTTATCTTG
Organism: Sequoia sempervirens; assembly: GCA_007258455.2. Taxonomy (NCBI): domain Eukaryota; kingdom Viridiplantae; phylum Streptophyta; class Pinopsida; order Cupressales; family Cupressaceae; genus Sequoia; species Sequoia sempervirens. Next base: position 482,334,052 of record VDFB02000015.1, on the reverse strand, counting down.
TTTTAATTCCTTTAAAACAATAAATCAAAATCTTTCTATCTTTCGAAAATATTATCTTATCTTGTTTTATTTCCTCTTTGATCAAATAAAACAAAAATCAAATCATTATCAATCTTATCAAATATTATCTTTTTCCACATCAAAAATCTATAAACCAAACCTTTCACAGGCCATTTGGATCGAATCTTCAGACATCCTTATGCTGTCAAAATCATTTTTCCATCGAATCTTCTTCTAGCATCTTCACTCAGTCAAAATCAGTCTTCAATCACCATCTATCATCTTCATCAGGTTGTTATGATGTAGAATTGAGCAACCAACATTCCTCCAACAATCAACCTTTGAAATCTTGCATCCTTGTTCAGGTGGAGAAGAGCCATGGAGATCAATCAACACTAGTTTGAAAATTGGTTTGCATTTTCTTTGTTTACTATTTTTATTTTCATTCTAGTTTGTACTTCATGGTGCTTGATAGGATTTAGTCATTTATTGTTTTCATTACATTAAATCTGATTGAGTTTATCCCTATCTACAAGTTTGATTCAACTTGAAGCACCTTGTTGACTTGTTGACCACTTTTCAACACCTAAATGCTTGTTAAATCTACATACACAAGTCTACAAATACACATGCAAGAGGGGAAAAATGGTTGATAGTTAGAGAATAGGGGTTTTCCTTGGTCAAACCCCACTTTGGTAATCAAACCCTTAAAGAAATAATGAAATGAAAGAGAATGATAAACAAATAATATGCAAATTATATCAACTTACCAAACCCTTGTTGAAGAAAATATGAAGTTATGTTAATGGTTGCTCCAAGATGGTTGATTTGATGATGCAAAGTGCTTGAATGAATGAGAAGATTGCTTGAATGTGTTAGGACATGTAAAATGAGAAGAAAAACACTTATTTATACATTCTTGTGCCTTAGTAACCCATTGATACCTCATCATAGGCTAACATCAAGCAATTTTGAATAAAAACTCAAAAGAAATTTTGAATTTGGAGCCAAGGGGGACTCATTCGCCACCCATGGAAAATGGGTCCCACCTTGGACTTGAGAGTGGGTGTTAGGAATTAAGTTGCATTAAATGTTGTTTGTTAGGTTTACATTCAAAAATACACTTAATTAAGGCTTATAAGGGTATAAAGGCTTCAAATAAAGCATAAGAAAGGTGTAAATAGTGAAATGATGCCTAGAGAAGTGTGAAATCTTGTTACAAGACTCTACAAAACTTCCAAATAGGACTTGATTAGTGATGAAAAAATGATTTAGGTGAATTGTAATGAATATAGTTTAGAAAAGTGTAGAAATGTTTTACAACACTTCACAACACCTTCAAAAGACACCATAATTTGAATTTCAAGGACCTAATGTGAATGTTTAAGACACATTACAACATTAAATCAAAGAAAAAATGGACCAAGCATTGTGAAGAAAGACTTAAAAGGCCATGAAAATGACAAGGGGCCATTTTTCTATGACACATTTAGCCTCCACTTTAGTGAGAGGATGAACTTGCTTCAAACTCATGCTAAAGTAGCCATGCATATCGAGAAGAGGGTTCAAATGCACTTATGTTAGCAAGATGGAATGGCAATGATCAAGAGGGATGATCAAGCCCCCAAGATGAAGATCCCATGGCAAGCTAAACATAAGAACAAAGGAACACACATGTGAAGGGAGAATTAGATTAAGCTTCGATTGTCTGTCCAACTAGTTGTGGATTAGATCTAGGCTAATTGTTTGAAAAAGAGAAATGTGAACTCACTCTTGGGTGACAGAACTCATGGCGGTCCACCAGGTGAGAAGGCACAAAAGGTGAGAAACATACACTAGTTGGTATGAACTCACAAACAAAAAGGTGGCTATGGGGAAAGTCATGCTGCTAGATGGGCTTCCCGCTCAACCATAACAAAGTTATACCTCCTGATAACTTTAATAAGGTGCCACAAGGGAAAATGTCAGTTCGTGCTTCATGAGACCAATAAAGTTTTGTATGCTTAGAAATTATGAACAAAGAGGAAGGTACCACATGCATGTAAGTTGTGTTATGCAAGGTGGAAAAAATGCAAAATAAAATATGGAATGATGTTCAAAGGAGTCTTGTTAAGTTCATGTGAAGTCAATCACTTAGGGAACATTGTGCCTAATGTCTCCAAGAGAGGACCAATTGAAGAATAAAATATTCATAACTTAGGGGATGCAGTGTGTCTCATCAGGCCACTAAGAGGAATGTAATATGGTAAGATAGATCACACTTATGAAGGACATCACACCCAATGTCATCTATAAAGTGACAAACACATTGTATGAACGAAAAGGCTACACTAGGAACCAAGAATGGAAATGGATTAATGGTAATGTATGCCCCCCACTTTAAAGGAATTGCTACACATCGTTTTGTGAGAAATTACTTTAAAGTAGTGAAGGAAAGAAAATAAAAAAAAGAAAGCAAAACATGAGAGCCAACTTGGAAAGCCCTATGCCAAGTCATCTGTTTCAAAGTAAGGCTGCATCAGGTCAACAAAAAATAGAAAGAAAGGGAGTTGCCCCCCAAAAAAGAACACACCAAACACATAAGGGATCTATGGATTTGGGGTCAGTATGTTTGTTGCTGCAATGTTTTTGTTAAAGAGCTCGGAACTATCATCATTCCCCAAAGCACCTAGAACTGGAAGAATGACACAAAGAGTGAAAAAAAAAGAAAAAAAAATCCATTTTGGGTCTACATGGAAGAGACATTGCGGTCTCAATTCCTTGCATCATCCCCAAAAGGAAAACACAAGCGGAAAATGAAAAGGTGAAAGAAAAGGAAGAGCTTTTGGGTCAACATGAAGGAGAAATTTTGGTCTCGATGCCTTGCATCATCCCCAACAGGAAAACACAAAACAAAATAAGACAAAAGAAAAGGACCATTTGGGTCAACATGGAAGAGACATTGTTGTCTCAACGCTTTGTGTCATCCCTAAAAGGAAAACACAAAACAAAGGAAAAAAAGTAAAGGACTATTTGGGTCAACATGGAAGAGACATAGGGCATCTCAACGATTTGTGTCATCTCCAAAAGGAAAACACAAAAAAAAGTGAAAAAGAAAAGGACCGTTTGGGTCAACATGGAAGAGACATAGGGCATCTCAACACTTTGTATCATCCCCAAAAGGAAAACACAAAAATACAAAGGAAAAAAGGAAATGCACGACATATATAAGAAGAGAGGTACAAATAGAGGAAGTGTGCAAAGAGAGAGAGAACATAAAACACACATTATAGGGGAAGATAATACACACATAAAATAAAAATGAAAAGGAGGGAGTAATGCAAATGTAATTCAACCATTGACTAAGTTATTGGTTTCTCAATCTTAATTATTTAGGTGGAAAAGGAATAACATAGTTAAGATACAAAGGCAAGTGCATTACAAGGACAAGGCTAACAACTTCTTGCCCCCCACAAAGTGTATAGGCAAGAATGAGCCAAGGTGGGTGATGTGAAAGGATCATGCAATAGTGAGAATAGGAAATTCTACAACTATGGCATGATAAAAGAGATTTAGTTTTTATGGGATAATAGGAAAGAAATCAGTGTCAGTGAAGTGATACTTATCCAGTATGTCCTTCAATGTCTGGCATTGTTCAGTTCGATGTCCAAGAATATGATGGTATTTGCAAAATGGTATTGTAGAATCTTTAGGATGAATGACCAACCTATTCATAGGTGGTAAAAGTATAAGACCTTTGTTTAAAAGTATTTGAAGTCTCCTTTCACATTCAGGTGGGGGAAGAGTAGGAAACTTAAGTTTTTTCAATTTATAAGGTCATTTTTGTTTACTAGATTCTCTTGTTTCATGAATGGAAGGAGGAAGAGGACCCATGGGGATCCTAGCATCCTTGTTATTGGAATTGGGTAATGGTTGTTCAGGTGGAAGAAGAATGTTCAAGTCAGGAGGAGAATCAAAGATAATTATACCATCATTGCCAAGTCTCTAATATTCAAAAGGAGGTTTAGCAGGATGATGAGGATCTTGATATCCTAGTCCTATTGTGTTTTCTTCGGTTGGTTTTTGTTCAAGAAGTTGGTGAATGTCATGTTCATGTGCCCTACCACAACCTTTTTTAGTTAGGATAGTAAAGCCTTTTCCATATGTTTCTTCAAGGTTTATGGGAGTGTTTGTAACTTTGTGATCATAAAATGGCTGTGAGTTTGTTTGTTTAGAGGAACTAGGTCCACTTGATGGAGAAACCTTAGGTCCTTCATTGATTTCAGGATGCAAGTATGCAAAGTGATCATGAGGTGCAACAGTAGGAAGATCTTGTGACTTCATAGATGGGTAAAATGTTGCATTAGTTTCAAGGTTATCAAGACATTTGTTTAATAACTTGTTCATGCTAGCATCATCTTCTCCAATGATGTCTACATCATGAGGAGGAAAATCATGAGGAGTTGAAGGAGCATGTGGAAGTTGAAGGTCATTAGGGTCACAACCAAAGGCACAATTGGACATGTCTACTAAGGATTTTAATGAATTCCAAAACTAGTTAAATGAAAAGGCCATGATGAAAATGAAAGGAAACTAAGATGTAAGAAATAGAAGAAAATAGAGAATCTATAAAGCAAAATAGGAAACAACTACAAAAAACAGTAATGCCAGAAATATCTAGAAAATTCCATAAAATGCAATTTAAAAACTATAGGGGGGCGAATGAGTCCTAGTATGAGATTTTTTTATGTTTTTCAAAAAATTTAATGTGATTCTAATGCTTTTCAGATGCCAATGAAGGATGCAGATGTAGATTTTCATTTTTTTCAATGATATGCAATGCAAAAATGAGTCTTTCACTAATGCAATTTGAGAAACCCTAGGATGCAAAAACAAAAAAATATCCTAATTGAATATTGATTCAAATGAACTCTAGAATGCAAGATGCAATGGAAATTAGAAATTTAAAATGCTCTATATGCAAGTTCACCAAAATGAACCATCATTTTTTGGGTAGGGCTTATAGACTACTCTTGCACTCTTAGGATGTCTCACCTAAAAGGAGAGAGATAAACCCTACTCAAAGAATCTGGCTAGGTTCATTCAAATTATGCAATGTATGACATTATTTGAGTTAAATGAAATGAGCTAAGTGCAATTAGATGATATATTTGACTGATTATGAATGCAAAACCTAAGATTTATGCAATGTTGGAAAACATAATGTGATATGCAAACATGAACTATGAATGAATAAATGCAAACCAAAAAGAAAGAAGGTTGATTCAAAGTGCACCTGGGCTGAGAATAGAGAATATGGAATCTTCTGAATGTTGTCAAAAATCACTAAAAATCACCAATTGGACTCATTTTCCACTAATGTCGAAGCAATCCTTCTTCTAATGAAAACTATCAGAAACTAATTTATGAGTGTCAGGATCTAGAATCTGACAAAATTTGGATTTCCAGCCTTAAGGTGGGATTCATTCACCACTAATGGTGAATTAGTCCTCTCCCAAAATTTTGAGAAATCAAGGGAAAATTCTGCAACACCAAATCTGAGGTTGTTTTCTTGTTGGATTGATGAAGTTAATTCCTTAGAAAATGAACAAAATGTCTTCTCCAAGCTTGAAATAAGGTTGATTGACTTGAAGCACCTTGTTGACCTATTGACCACTCTTAAACACCTAAATTCTTGTTAAATCTACATATACAAGTCTACAAATACACATGCAAGAGGGGAAAAATGGTTGAGGGTTAGAGAATAGGGGTTTTCCTTGGTCAAACCCCACTTTGGTAATCAAACCATTAAAGAAATAATGAAATGAGAGAGAATGATAAACAAATAACATGCAAATGCTATCAACTTACCAAACACTTGTTGAAGAAAATCTGAAGTTATGTCAATGGATGCTCCAAGATGCTTGATTTGATGATGCAAAGTGCTTGAATTCTTGATGAATGCTTGAATGAATTAGAAGATTGCTTGAACGTGTTAGGAGGTGTAAAATGAGGAGAAAAAAACTTATTTATACATTCTTGTGCCTTAGTAACCCGTTGATACCTCATCACAGGCTGACATCAAGCAATTTTGAATAAAAACCTTAAAGAAATTTTGAAAATTTTTAAATTTGGAGCCAAGGGGACTCATTCGCCACCCATGGAAAATGGGTCCCACCTTGGGCTTGAGAGTTGATGTTGGGAATTAAGTTGCATTAAATTTTGTTTGTTAGGTTTACATTCAAAAATACACTTAATTAAGGCTTATAAGGGCATAAAGAAAGGTGTAAATAGTGAAATTATGCCTAGAGAAGCATGAAATATTATTACAAGACTCTAAAGCATTTCAAAATGGGACTTGATTAGTGATGAAAAAGTGATTTTTAGGTGAATTTTAATGAATAGAGTCTAGAAAAGTGTAGAAATGTTTTACAACACTTCACAACACCTTCACAAGACACAATAAGTTGAATTTCAAGGACCTAATGTGAATGTTTAAGACACATTACAACATTAAATCAAAGCAAAAATGGACCAAGCATCGTTAAGAAATACTTAAGAGGCCATGGGAATGACAAGGGGCCATTTCTCTATGGCATAAATATTTGCAAAATGAAGAAGCTTCTACTGACTGATCTGAGATGGAAGCTTGGCAGAGGAAGTAAGATTCGCTTCTAGGAAGATTCCTAGCTCTTAGACTCCCCCTTTTCCTATTCAAAGTTCAAAAATCTAATGGAACCTGCTTCTCGGTTCTTTGGTAGGAAAGTGTGTGATTACATTCATGGATTACAAGGTGCTAGGTGTTGGAAAGATATTGGCTCCTGTGGCCCTCTTTCCCCTAACCTGCAATGTATGGCATCTTCCTTACAGGTCTTACTCTCTCAGTACAAAATACCTCTATCAGATGTTGAAGATGTTTTCTTTTGTGGCTTGGATACTAAGGGTGACTTGATTGTTAGGATGGTTTATGTTTTGTTGTTGGACAAAGGCCTACAGAGTAAGTTATGGAGAAAGGTCTAGAACTGTCATTTGATTCCTAAAATAAATTTCTTTCGGTGGAAGGCTTGCCACAAGAAGATCCTAACCCAAGATAATCTAAGAAAGAAGGGATTTGAAATATTGAAAAGGTGCTTGTTGTGCAAAAACAACAAAGAAATTGTGGATCATATGCTTATGCACTGTCCATTTGTTGTTGACACCTAGGATCTTATTTTTCAAAAGTTAGAGACACACTAGAACTTGAATAAATATTTGGTTTCCTTTTTAGAGGGGTGGAATGGTCCTTTTTGACACGCCCTTCCCTTGGAAAATTTGGAGTAAAATTCCCCCCATCATCTACTGGTGCATCTAGAAGGAAAGGAACAACAAGGTGTTCCATGGCATTGAGAAGAGCCTGAAGGAAGTGTTTGGTTGTGGGTAAAGACTTATCTCTGAAAGTATCTCCTTGCTCAAGTGGAAACCACAAGACATCACCCCAACTATTTGGGAGATCAAGATGGATAAATCCTATAAAATTGTGCTTGGTATTGATTCCTTTGATAATTCCAAATCTCTTGCTAGGAAAAACACCATTTGGAAACCTGCGATTGAGGGTTGGTTTAAACTAAATTTTGACAGTGCAGCCAAGGGGAAGCCTTGTCTGGCTAGTATAGGTGGTGTTATAAGATACTGTCAGGGAAAATTGGTTGTTGGGTATGTTGGTGGTATTGGTATTCACTCTTCTATGGTGGTGGAGTCTCGGATGTTTCTCAAGGGTGTCAAGATTGTTGTCACTCCAGGCATTAAGAATCTAGAGATTGAAGGGGATTCTAAAAATGTGATAGACTCTATTAATTTGGGTCATCTGCTTGGTTGGAACTTAATGGATATTCTTTTGGATATTAATATTTTAATCTCTAAATTTGAAAGGCATCACCTATCTCATATGTTTTGGGAAGGTAACCAGGTGGCTGATGGCTTCACCAACTTGGGGTCCACCTGGTAGATTTGCACATGTTGGAAAAAGATAAAAGTTCTGTCAACGTCTATTCAAAGGTCAATCCTCTTGGAGCGGAGGAATTACTCTATTAATAATGATTAATTTGTCATTCTTTTTCAGGTACAGGTGGCATTCCTTGACATATCATTGGATGGTTTGGTCATGGACGAGTAAGGTGTTTGGGCTCAAGTGGGTGGCAATGTGGGTTTTTCATCTTATAATTATTTTTGGTGAGGCCTCTAACCTTTACGGGCTGCCTTTCCAATGGTACAACATATCCTATCAAATTTCATGGAGTTCATGTAAAAGGATGTACTCTTCCATCTTATTTAATAATTCCAAATTAAGGCATCTCTTGATTCGCCTTAGATTTTATCAGATGTACTTGAAAATTTCAAATCTTCCCCCCACATTCATATGGCTTTGGGGAGTGTGTAACCTCTTTAAGTTGATTATCTCTATGGATTTAAATATGGATCCCATTATTTTTCCTATTTTTTTTAATTTTGGATTTACTTGTGATGATTATAGGACAGCAA